>JAJTUO010000029.1:0-541893 GCA_021399455.1 Flagelloscypha sp. PMI_526 | reverse complement strand
CCAAATCCTTAACCAATTCTTAACGGATACACTTACTTGGTAAAAAAAAAACCACAGCACTCAGGATTCCCGCGTGGTCCCCCACCGTGGTACTAACTGAGCGGCACTCTGGTTAACTGCGCAGATCGGACGGGATGCGGTGCTTTCAGAGTCCTATGGCCGTGGATATCATTTAAGGGAACAGACAAAGTTATATGGGGCTTGTTGACACTCAATTAAATGCCCATAGAAGCGAAATTTGTAGTCATGTCATTCTATTCACTAAGAAACCAAGGCTATTAAATACCCCTATAGTCACTACTCATTGAATAGAAAAGCGCATAGACAAGTTTAACCAAATGTCATGGAACACCTATTTTCCAGTATTCATTTTACTTTCATTTCCTTTATCTGAGAGACAGGTGATATGATTAGGTCATGGATCACAAGGCTGTGTTGATTGCTGTGCAGGCTGAGGCTGCGCACAGTGCTGCTCTCTCATGGACTATGGGCTGTTTCTTCATTGTTGTTTCCGATTATGTTTCACTTATCGTTTCATGGAGTATCCTTGCGTTTGTCTTACAGTTTCTTATTACTTTCTCATTGTTTTACTTATGGAGACTGCGCCTCATTACTTATGACTCCCTTATGCATGTTAGTATATATGACTCATTGTGGACTATATAAGTAGTTGTAGTTACAGTTGTATTCCTTAGCTTGTAGCTAGTCAATCTGACTACCTTGAGCCATACTCTCCCTTCCTTCCTCAGACGTTGTATTGTTTGAGAGCTTCCTCCTGGTCGTTCCATGACACCAAATTTCCCAAGTCTGACTAGAACAGCCAGCCTAGGTAGTCTGTTGTGGAACGACCAGGAGGAAGCTCTCAAACAATACAACGTCTGAGGAAGGAGAGAGAGTGTGGCTCAAGGTAGTCAGATTGACTAGCTACAAGCTAAAGAATACAACTATAACTACAACTACTTATATAGTCCATAATGAGTCATACATACTAACATGCATAAGGAAGTCATAAGTAATGAGGCACAGCCTCCATAAGTAAAACAATGAGAAAGTAATAAGAAACAGTAAGACAACGGTAAGGATACTCCATGAAACAATAAGTGAAACATAATCAGAAACAACAATGAGGAAACAACCCATAGTCCATGAGAAAGCAGCACTGTGTGCAGCCTCAGCCTGCACAGTGATCAACACTGCCTCATGACCCATGACCTAATCATGTCACCTGACTCTCAGATAAAGGAAATGAAGAGGAAATGAATAATGGAAATAGGTGTTCCACAACATTACCCCCTTTCTAAGAATCATTCTCCAAATGAATCCTCAACTGGTTTGCCATTGGGTGAGGAGTGAGGGGGCGAGGAGGACGAGGAGAGTACAGATCTGGCCAACGAAGTTCATCCTTGATAGGACAAGAGGGTGGTCAGTGAAGAGAGTTAGTGGGAAACCAGACAAATCTCTGTCCTCAATTAGCATCCGATTCAATCTGTGTGTAATTCTCCTCGTATGAGTTGTCTAACATCTGGGTTTCGAATTCCTGAAGAGTGACCACAGCTACCAAGGTTCTGGAGATCCAATCTACTGACTTGTCAATGTAAATGTACTTAAAGACAAAGTCATCATGATGGGGGTAGGTGGTGATTCTCCAAAGATATTGTTGGGGGCCATTGGGAGCTTTGAAAAATTGCTCCCTGATGAAATCTAAGGCCCTGGCTCGACGAGGGAAAGAATGACAGGGTTGGTCAGGGACAGGATTAGGGTTTCCTGTCTGAACTGTGGCATATCCGGCATAATCCAAACCTCTCACATGGATGGAAAAATCCTTTGTGAGTTCATTGAGGACAGGGATGGGGACGAACATGATGGGCATTGTGATGATGAGGATTTGCTTTCTGAGTGTAGAAGGGCAATGGGGCTGAAAAAGGAGACAGATCTCCTTTTTGTATCTTCAAAGTCGTTTCAATTGTCAAATCAAAAATGCTTCAGTGGGGAGGGAACTGTTGACCAGCTCGACATCTGATGAAACAGGAGCAGAGAAGAAGTTGTCAGGAAAGATCAATCAGGGAAACTCAAGGAAGTGGATTTGTTTGACTGTTGGAAAGTCATCTGGAAAACGTTTCTTGTAGGTGTTTAGGGTGGCTTTCAAGTTGGTGAATTGATCTGCTGTTTCCCATGAGGATTCCTCAATAGGATAACCTTTCCATTTGACTTTGAATTTCCAGATCGATCTTCCTTTCTTCCCGAAATCCCGATGATCTAGAATCTTTTCAACTTCCCACTCAGGCTGTGGTCCTTCAACATCAGGAGGGGACGAGATAAGGCTTCCTTTTGATGTTCTGCTTCTGGGGGAACATGACAGGACAGAAGGGCTTCATTGAATACTGGATGGATAGTCTTCCATTTCTTGAGGATGTTGAGTTTGAACAAAGATTCTCCGACTTTCTTGACAATCTTGAAAGGTCTGACACGCTTGTCATTCAGCTTCTTGGAGGGTCTGGTGGTCGTGATGTTAGTAGATTCAATCATAACCCATTTTCTGATCTGAAAGTTCTGAGAAGGTCGACATTTCCGATTGTAGTCTTCTTTCATTGCTTGTGCAGCAAACTTCAAGGCAGATTGAGCATCTTCCCAGGAACATTTCATCCTTTCAGCAAACTGGGTAGCAGACTCATTGGAAGAGTCACAACAAAGGTCCATTCCCATGTGTGGATGTCTTCCAAGGTTCAGGAAGAACAGGGAATAAGAGGTGGAATGATTAACCTGATTATTGATTGCAAATTGAGCCATGGAGAGCCATTCTGCCCAGTCATCCTGCCTGTAGTCAATCCAGGCATGAAGATACTTCTCAATCTCAGTGTTCAACCTTTCAGTTTGTCCATCAGTCTGAGGATGATAAGCCGTAGAAGGATTATGTTTGATCTTCAGGAGTTTGAAAAGTGCTTTCGAAAACTTCAACAAAAACTCCTTTCCTCAGTCACTGATGAACTTCTTGAATAGGCCAAAGTGTTTCCAAACATGGTCTCTGAATAAGCATGCCATGCCTTCCGCAGTACAACTCATAGTAGAGGGAACCACAATGATGTACTTGGAGTGTCTGCAGACAAAGACAGATAGCATCAAAACCGTTGGATGGAGGGAGAGGGCCAATGATGTCTCCTGAGACGAAATCCCAAGGTTTCTGAGGAATTTCATTTGGCTGGAGAGGAGCTGCTAATGCCTGGTGTCTCGGATTGTCATGTTGACACCTGTCACAGGCTTTGACATATCTCATAACTTGTCTCTGAAGATTAGGCCACCAGTAGTTCCGCTGAATAAGTTCCGTTGTCTTGTGTCCACCTGGGTGACCTGTGATCGCTGTGTCATGATGGTTGAAAATAATGCACTCTCGGAGGGAGGAATCTTTTGGAACATAGACCATTCCTTTGTATGTGATAATGTTGTTGGTCTCTTTGTATTCAGTTCCTTTGGAATCATCCTTAAGTTCTTGAATAACACTGGCTTCGGCCTGTTGCCTATGTTTCCTGATTTCCGAAAGAATGTCCTCTTCATCCTTGAATGACAAAGAATTTAACTTCTGAAGAAAGTTCAGGTTGAGGGCAAAAGTTTCATCTGTGAATCCTGGAAGTTGTCCAACTTCAAAGAAATTGGTGCAGCAAAAAGACTCTGGCTTGAGCAGAACGACATTGGAATTGTTGTTCTTACCCCCTTTTGAAGATTCCGGCCCATGGGATAGGAAGTGAGCAACCTGATTCAGTTTTCCGGGTTGATGGCTCAATTCATAGTGATAGTCTTGGAGATCTGAAAACCATCTGGCTTGACAATGATTTAACTTCTGAGGCTCTCTGAAATACTGGAGGTTTTTGTGATCTGTCCAGATTTCAAATTTTCCAGCTCCTTGTAAAAGTTTTCGCCAATGTTGTAAAGCCTTCATGATTGCCAAAAGTTCCTTGTCATAAATCTGATAATTTCTCTCAGACTCAGAATGTGTCTTTGAGAAAAAGCCAAGGGGACAAGATTTTCCATCAATGATTTGGTGAAGCACAGCACCAGAGGTAGTGTCCGAAGCGTCTGTTTCCAACCTGTAAGAAGCTTTGTCATCTGGGATAGCTAAAACTGTTGAAGGAATTCCGGACTCTTACGGACAGTTACCATTCCTACTATTGTTCCCGTGACATCTTTGCAGTGTCGTCACACTTGGACTCACTTGTCACTGTACTTCTATTGTTACGTCACACGTCACGTCGCTCCTACTCAGTATATAAGTCGCTCCTCTCCTCTGTCTACAATAAGACTCTTTTGCTCTTAACCACCACAATCCCCCTTGTGAACTATCTCTCACCCAGGTAGGTGTATGTGTTAGTTATGTTATGAGTTTCCCTCTGGTGTTGCCACCATATACCTTCAATAGGTTATGGGCCCTGAGACACTCTCATCAGCGCTGGCCTTAATGGCTTCTAGCTGCAGTTGAGGAGGTTAACTCAGTGGATTGGTCAATGTGCACAGGTCTAGTTTGAGCTTGCTCACTGACTGTGACAACCAAAACAAGCAATCGTAAAAGATATGCTGTTGAGATGAATGCGGTTTGAGCTTGCTCACTGCTCATCAAAGCCACCTATAATGGTGTGCTGTCACTGTCAGTTAGAGCATGCTCACTGACTGATGCAATGATCAGCGATGGATCACCATAATTGAGCGCGTCACCCATTTGGGTTTGATCGCTGCCTACTTTGGTACCACATATCGTTGAACATTGTGTGACACATTGGTGCCAGACCCATGCTTGCTGTCGTGGTTAGTCCCCATTAAGCTTGTAGCATGACTGACACCTCACCCAGATCTATTCAATTTTGAAATGTCGTCCTCCGCTATCGAACGTCTTGTACCCCGCTTCGAAGGTGTTGACTATATCTTTTGGTCAAAGCAGATGCAGGCCTACATTCAGTCTCAAGGCAACTGGCTCATCGTCAGTGGCACTATTGCCAAGCCTACTGATCAGACCACTGAAGCTTACACCAATTGGCTCAACAAGGATGATCAGGCCATGGGCCAGATCAAACTTCGTTGTTCATATGCTGTCAATGACATGATTACCCGTTCTGGCAAGGACAATGCTAAGGACATATGGGATCTGCTCAAAGACACATATGACAAGAAGTCTGTCTCTAGCAGTTATTCTCTGTTTCAGAGGGTAATGAAGTTGAGGATCTCTGGAAATCGTGACCCGATGACCGAGATTGCTGAGTTTGAAACTTTGTTTGGGCAGTTAGGGGATCTCTCTTTGACTATCCCTGATACTATTCAAGCGATGATCCTACTCAATGCCGTTCCCCATCAATGGGAAGGTATAGGCCAGACTCTCTTGAATACCAAAGTCTCTGCCTCCAGCGTTACAGCTGGAAGTATCACTAGTTCCGTTGCAACCCTTGCCTTCAAGGATGTTGCAACTGCCATTAGGAACGAGTATGAAAGGACTCGAAAGGCTCCTTCTCATCCTCAAGCCAAGTCGGCTGGACAGGCTAAAAGGATTTCCAATGTAAAAAGGAAACCTGATAGCCGTCCTTCCTTTGAGCAACAACAGAACTCTAGTAATCAGCAGAAAGGCAAAGGTAACAACAAGTTTAGAGGCGAAAGAGGTGGCAAGAAGATTGGTAAAGGCCGTGGCGGCCAGAACCACTCTCATGTCGCTTCTATGTCCATCCTCGATCGGGTTCGTTTCCACAACCCAACCTTCGTTACACCGACCATCAACTCTCAAGTTGATGACGCTCCTACTTCCCCGATCATTACCCATGAGAAACGTGCTGAAAGGCACAATCATCAATTCCCTGGGACCATGCGTTTCTCTGGACGCACCATCCATCCCTCCAAGTACCCTGAGGCCAACAGAGCTCATGAGCTTGCTGATCAAATTGGCGCTCCTAGTACTGTTGAGAGCCTCAAACTTCTTGAAGAGGTAGCTGTACTCCGTCAACGCACTTTAGCTTCGACTAAACGGGATGCAGAAACCGGCGAGCCTTCCCCAAAGCGAGCCAAAATGGATGTGGAAGGTGCTACTCTATCTCCAGTTGATTCTGTTGATCTTGGGAGCTTTGGAGATATGGCTATTGATGTCAATGACGAAATCGCTGAAGCCGCTGGTTTGATTACTGGCAACTTTGATGACAGGCAAGTCTCCTGTTCTTCACATTCGCACAATGGTGCTGACTTTGTTCAGGGATCTCTTCCTCCCCCAGTAAATATAATTTTTGAACATTTGTCTATGCCCACCATTTCGTACAAATTACCTAGTAGTGATACTTTGAGTAATATAAACGATCATATTGCGAATTGTGTGAGATGTAAGACTAAGGGCAACAACGTCCTTTGGATCCAAGACAGTGGTGCTTCTGCACACTTTACCAATGATTTGTCCGATTTCGCCGATTATGAATCTGTCAATATGGGAAGTTCCCAGACAGCGAATGGTTCAGCTTCGGTTGAAGGACGTGGCACTGTTTTTATTGATCACGAGGTATTGCATACCAATGGGACTAGGGAGAAAAGAACTTCGCGTTTATACCCTGTCCTATACATGCCCTCACTGACCATGCGTCTCCTGTCCACTGGTCAATTGCTTCAGGACGGACAAAGTCTTTCTGGGAACGCACATTGTTTGACCTTCCACAAAGGCTCTAAAGTCATGATGACCTGTGAGCCACATGACAAACATGACACCATATTCTGGTGTGAATCTCAAATCTCCGAGATTCAATCCTATTCGGTTGTTTACAACGCCGATTTTGACACCTGGCATAAACGTCTTGCGCATCCGTCGAAAGAAGTTTTGCGGGCTGGCAAAAGAAATCTCCGATCATTCCCTCGGGATCTTCAGATTCCTGAGAAGGTTCCTGTTTGCCGCGGTTGTGCTGAAGGGAAGATGCCATTACAGCCTTTCCCTAAATCAGAAAACCGGGCATCAAAACCATTTGAGAAGTTTCATTCGGATCTGAAACAAATGAAGACATCATACCACAAATACGAGTATTTCATGCTCATTTTGGATGATTGTTCCTCACATGCCTGGACATACAACTTGAAAAAGAAGTCCGGTGCTGCCAAAGTCATCAAAGACCATGTGGCACTGATAAAGAATCAGTACAATGCTCATGTCCAGAAATGGCAATTTGATGTAGGAGGAGAATTCATTTCGGATGATCTTGACGACTTCTTCAAATCTGAGGGAATCAAAGTCCTCACTAGCGTTCCAGAAATGCATCAGCAGAATGGACGTGCTGAGAGATTTGTCCGAACGGTGATGGACAAAGCCCAAGCCATGAGGCTTGAAGCCTGCATTCCTGAATCCTATTGGGAATTTGCAGTGGAGTATGCGGTTCATATTTACAATCGCACTCCTAAAAAGTCCAGATTTTCGAAAGGGACTAAAGCCACTTGGAAAACTCCTTATGAAAGGATGTTTGGCGAAGTTCCTGATGTTGGTCACCTGCGAGTATTTGGCTGTGGCGCCTATGTTTACATTCCTCCTAATCGGAGAGAGAACAAACTTGCCCCAAAGTCTGAAATGATGACTTTCATTGGGTTCAAGGATGGCACCAAAGGCTATTTATTCATGCGGTCCAGTAATAGAAAATTCTTGGCCACTACTGCTACCTTCGATGAAACGTACTATCCGCGTTGCCCTGACAGCCAGAAACGTCGTTTTGTTCCACAAGTTGGTGAAGATCCCTCCAACTTAGAGGTGTCGGGAAAGAGGAAGTTAGTCCCTCCTCCGCCGAGCGACTCATCATCATCTTCTTCTTCTGAAGATAGTGATTCTGATGCCGACTTTCCTCTCCTACCTCTCCCTCCTGCTGGAAGAAGCAAACGTCCCAAGTCTCCTTCTGATCAAAGAAAGACTACGCGTGAAAAACGCAAGGAACGTCAAGCTATTGGAAAGCAACCCCTTGGCGAGCAATTACCTATTGGTATGTTGCCTAATCCTGATGATCAGGATCAAGGAAGTCGAAGTAGTTCAGAGGAGATCATTCCACTCCCCGAATCACCTAGACGGCAAAGAAGGGTCCCGAAGACTAAAGGACCGCCATCCCCCCAAAGGAGGAGGCAACCTTCACCTTTGCCAGCGCCCGATATTGAGTCGATAGCGCAATCTCGTCCAAGAAGGACTATCCAAGCTCCCAGACGCGAAGGGAATATCTACGGGGAGTTGCGAACCCCATCTGATGTCACGCGAGATGTGATGCAGTCAGACACAGATTGGGATAGGCAGATTGGGTCATCGCGTGATCCTAGGATACCTCGTGCCCCTGCCAGCGATAATGAACCTGTTCCTGAACAAGACGGTTCTAGCACCTCTGTTGATCCTGATGCTTCTGTAGATCCCCAAGCGCACCTGAACCGATTAATTCAGGAAGGAGGAGAGGAGTTCATAGCGTATCTGCTAACTCAAGCGATTCCCACTCAAAATTCTGATGATGGGATTGTAGAATCTGCACCTCTACAATATCGTGACATACTGAAGCTTTCGAAAGAAGCTCAGACCAAGTGGAGATCAGCTTGTCAGGAGGAGATTGATGCCCTGATAAAGCGCGACGTCATAGAAGTCGTTGATCTACCACAGGGATACCGCCCTCTATCCAATAGATGGGTGTTTCTTGTCAAACCAGATGGTAGACGACGAGCTAGACTTGTTGTCAAAGGCTTCCTTGAAATAGAAGGAGTCGATTATAATGAGATATTCTCTCCTGTCGTCCGATTTGAGACGGTTAGGATAATGTTAGCCTTAGGCTCCCTACAAGGGTGGCACTTTGAAGGGCTTGACGTTGTCACTGCTTTCCTCTATGGTGAGCTGACTGAGAAGATCTTCATGAATCAACCTGAAGGTTTTGTCATTAAAGGCAAAGAACACAAGGTTCTGCGCCTCAAAAAGGCCCTATATGGTCTTAAACAGGCTTCCAACGCTTGGTGGAAAGCTCTGTCAAAGTCGCTGAAGAAATTTAAATTCAAGCGCACGAGGTCTGATGCTGGGATATTCATTTTTTGGCAAGGAAAAGACTTCGTTATCCTCATCGTCTATGTTGATGATTTGGTGTTTTGTGGGCTTAACCAGCGCCTTGTTCGAAAGAAAAAAGCTGAAGTTGCGGCATTCTGGGAATGTAGGGATCAAGGTCCTTTCCTGATTAGCTTCCTGGCTCTGAGAATTCAGAATATTGGCAAGTCCATTACTATCGATCAAAGGGACTATTTGTTGAAAGTAGTTGATCGAATGGGTTTGACCAATGCCAAAGCTGCTAAAACGCCACTGCCAGAAGGTTACAAACCTGAGGCAAATACTGGTATTGCCACAGCCCAATTCAGGCAGAGTTACCAACGCGCTATCGGATCATTGCTATATCTCATGATTGGCACTCGACCTGACATCTGTTTCGCTGTCACAAAGATGGCACAGTTCTCGTCAAACCCATCCCAAGACCACATGGATCGTGTCAAACATATTGGCCGATACCTTGTTGGTACTAAGGATTATACCCTGACGTACAATGGAGCTGGCAGAGAAGGTCTCATTCACTATACCGATTCCGATTGGGGCTCAGATCCCATTAAGCATCGTTCCACTACTGGATACTTTGGGACTCTGGCAGGTGGTGCAATCCACTGGACTTCGAGGATGCAAAAAACTGTTGCAAAATCCTCAACCGAGGCCGAATACATGGCTCTTTCTGATTGTGGAAGTCAGGCTGCATGGCTTCGATCTCTATTCTCAGAACTCGGTATAACAATGGGTCCATTACCAGTCTATGGCGATAATCAGGGATCAATCTTCTTAGCTTCTAATCCCCTCACTGAAAAACGGACAAAACACATTGATATCAAATACCATTATATCCGTGATTTAGTTGAGGAGGAGAAAGTCGAGCTTTTCTTTATCCCTGGCAATGACAACCCTGCCGACCTCTTGACTAAAAGTCTAGGTCACGTCAAATTCAACCGATTCAGAAGTCAATTGGGACTTATATTCAACACATAAGGTTAACAGATCGACACTCGACGTCCATCCTTTACTTGATTGGTCGAAGCCTGTTATATCCCCCTCCTTGATCTTCATTACGGTTAATTTTCTTAGTACGCCAAGCACAACTATCCCCTTGTACTTTGCGAGGAGGAGTGTTGAAGGAATTCCGGACTCTTACGGACAGTTACCATTCCTACTATTGTTCCCGTGACATCTTTGCAGTGTCGTCACACTTGGACTCACTTGTCACTGTACTTCTATTGTTACGTCACACGTCACGTCGCTCCTACTCAGTATATAAGTCGCTCCTCTCCTCTGTCTACAATAAGACTCTTTTGCTCTTAACCACCACAATCCCCCTTGTGAACTATCTCTCACCCAGGTAGGTGTATGTGTTAGTTATGTTATGAGTTTCCCTCTGGTCGTTGCCACCATATACCTTCAATAAAAACCACATTTTCCCAAACTCTTTGTTTCAAAAGTTCGAAGGCCTGTTGTTGCTTGTCTGTCCATTTGAAGACCTTGTCCTTTTTCAACAGTTCATTAAAAGGGCGAGTGATTTCAGCGAAGTCCTTAATAAAATCCCTGTAGAAGTTGCAGAATTGGACAAAACTGCAAGTCTCCTTCAGGTTAGATGGTGTTTTCCAGTCATCAATGACCTTGGTCTTCTTTGGATCCATACGAAGTGTGCCTTCTGAAACAATTAGACCTAAGAACGGGGCTTCTGGAACCTCCCATAAGCATTTGGAGAGCTTTAGGTAGAGATTGTTGTCTGTCACGAATTCAGTTTTGACCACCTCATCGTTCCACCGATTCCTTAACCCTTGTACATATGGGTTCCCTGATGTATTCTCCTTGTTAGAAAACGTCAAGCAATGTCACCTGACATCACATCACTTTCCTTTCACCTCTCCGCTTTCTTCCTATGCTAACCACTCCCTCTTTCAGTTCCCGACTCAAGCCGATGATGCCGAACCCATGCCGACATATCCGATGCTCCCCATCAAAGCGGCTGTGTTCCGGAACCTCGGCATACCTTATGCAACGCCACTCCTATGCCTCTTGCTCGCAATTCCACTTGCATCGCCGTTGCACTGTCAACCGCTCTTGTTCCCTTGCTCTTTGAGCACCTTTCCGCGCACTTGCACAATTGTTAGGTAGTCGGAAGTGTCGGACACAGTCGGAACCATGTAGAAGGGTTCGGGGATCATTCTATTTATATCAGAGCCACTATTTAATCATCGTACGACCTACACACGTGTTTTCCTTAGTTTGGTTCTTGTCTATCACGATGGTTTCCCTTGCTCTCTTTCCCTTTTCCCTTTTGGTGTCCTTCCTGTTCTTGTGAGAGGTCGGGCAACTGCCCTCCTGACATTAGAACCAAACTTTCTCTTTTCATCACCTTGGACACCTTTTTCCCCAACTCCCCACCCTATCCCCAATGGACCCTAACAACCCATGGTCTGACCAACCCGACCCTCATGGCGGCACTATCCCCATTATCACCGGTCCCCCACCTCCAGCCGCCTTCACCTATACCCAAGACGACCTGGAACAATTTTTCACTCAAAAACTCGCCGCCACCTACCCCGACGGTGTTCCACCCGTTGACTGGCAAACCCGACTCCCTGCTCCACCTCCTGCTCCCACAACCTCCTTTTCGGCTTCCCCCAGCCGCCGGTACAACTTTATCCCTGAACCCCCACCCTTTGACGGTCGCCGCGACCAGTACGAATCGTTCCGACGCTTGGTTATCAATTGGGTTAATGGAAACCCGAACATCCAGACAGATTCCGACCGCATCCATGGTACACTGGCCCTCCTCCGCTCAGGAGAGGCCAAAATATTTGCGCAAAACTTCATGGACAACTACAGCGACGACCTAGCTGCTGGTCGGGGCACTTGGAAGGAATTTCTCGGTTTCCTAGACCGCCGGTTCCTTGACCCACGCCTAGAAGAAGAGGCCCGACACCAGGTCTTTTCACTCCGACCCGGTTCCCAGTCGCTTTCCGAATTCTTTGGCCGTTTGGACTCGTTACGACACAGGGCAAAGTTGCACGGCTCCGGTTATGACATCTTGGTGACGGATCACTTGGATAGAGTACTCCCAGCGGAACTAGTCACGCAAATCCACTCCGCCTACTTCGCCTATCGATTCTCTAAGTCCGACGAGTCGCCGCCCTCCAAGCCGACTTACGAGAAATACCGGTCACTGGCCTTACAACTGGACCCGATTATCAACCGCACACGTCCTCCTACTCGTCCCACACCCTCTCCTTTTACTTTACCATCCTCCCGACAGCTTCCCACCTCTCCAACTCCACCGGTTCCAACGCCCACACCCAGGTTTTCGTTCCCCACCACCCAGACTATTCCCCGACAGCCGACCGACGTTCCAATGGATATTGGACGCCAGTACGTTCAGAAAGGACCTTGCTACGGTTGCAGCAAGCCCAGACACATTAGACGCAACTGCCCATCTGGAAAGGCCAACATTCGCCAACTTGTGGCTGACGGAAGATTAACGCTGGAGGAAATCATTGCAGCTGCCAATGAACTTGTTGCTGCCACTGCCGTACCTACTACTCCGACACCTACCGACCCCACCCCACCTTCCATACCTACCACCACCTCTCCCGATGTCGTAGGGCGTTTTTAATTCCTCCAAAGGACCCGGCTCATCCGGCGGAGGTTATGTTTACGTATTCAGACTCTAATGACATCGGTTGTTTGTTTCCCAATACGGAGCCTGATCAGTTACTATTCCGTGAGGTTAAAACGGGTAGTGGAAAGCGCGCTCAGTTGGATATTGAGGCCCGCTTGGTTGACCCCGGAAGTTGGAAGGCTTTCTGGGCGAATATATTGGTTGATTGCGGGTGTACGGTGTCATGCATCAATCGGACGCTTGTGGAAAAGCATTCTCTACCGCTGCGCAAGCTATCCCGACCGATTAAGGCGTCAAACGCCGATGGAAGTGCCAACACAGCGGGTCTTATTACAGACTTCGTTGATTTAGAGTTGGAGATCGGCTCTGGACAAGGACCGCATCGGGAACACATATCTCTCCCTGTTACCAACCTTGGAGAGGGCGGAATCTTCTTAGGACATGACTGGCTACGCTCACATAACCCGGAAATCGATTGGGTTGAAGATCGGATTGCTTTTACATGTTGTCCGCCTTCTTGTGCCATGATCGGCAGCATTGAGAAGGAACCGCAGGTACAATACGACGGATTATGACACCTGGACATCCCCGACGAGCCGAAGGTCGGCTCTGTGCGGCCTGAAGACCTACCGCCGGAGCTCCGAGACTACCTCGACGTTTTCGATGTTTCCAACTTTGACCATCTGCCGGAGCACAGGGAATGGGACCACACCATTAATCTCAAGCCAGGAGCCGCCTCCCAGCTACGAGGCAAGGTCTACCCACTCTCCACCAAGGAACAGGCGGAATTGGACAAGTTCCTGGACGAGAACTTGAAGACTGGCCGGATCTGACCTTCCAAGTCTCCCTACGCATCCCCATTCTTCTTTGTCAAGAAATCCGACTCCGAAGAGCTGCGGCCGATCCAAGACTACCGGAAACTCAATGACAACACAATTCCTGACCGGTACCCGCTCCCACTCATCTCGGAACTCATGCATCGGATGAAGAACGCAACAGTCTTTACCAAGCTTGACATCCGGTGGGGCTTCCCCAACGTGCGCATCAAGGAAGGAGACGAATGGAAGGCTGCCTTTGTCACAAACCGAGGCCTATTCGAACCGCTTGTTATGTTTTTCGGACTGAACAATGCACCGGCTACGTTCCAGTGGATGATGGACGGTATCTTTTCGGACAAGATTCGGGAAAATCGGGTCAGTGACTATGTCGATGACATCCTCATACCAGGCGATATCAACAACATGCTGGAACACTGGGCGGAAGTGCGAGATGTTTTGCAGCGCCTGCGGGACAACCACCTCTATGTTAAGTTTTCCAAGTGTCTCTTTGCTGTTCCGGAAGCCCCCTTTCTTGGTACTATTCTAGGTAATGGCCGACTACGAATGCATCCCGACAAAACAAAGGCAATCGACAAGTGGCCGACACCGACAACACTCCAAGAAACCCGATCGTTCATGCAATTCTGCAACTTCTACCGGGAGTTCATACCCGATTTTGCTGCCATCACCCGACCATTCAATGAACTGACCAAGAAAGACCGGCCCTTTGTCTGGGAAGGGCCCCAACAACGCGCCTTTGAACTTCTCAAGGCCCGGGTACACGACAATGTGGTTCTGACTATCCCAGTGGATGGCGCCCCCTTCCGACTCGAGACCGATGCATCCGACTCGTCGGCTGGTGCAGTTCTTCACCAACTAATCGATGGTAAACCCCGGCCGAACGGATTCTACTCGGGAACGTTTAACGATGCAGAGCGGAACTACGACATCTATGACAAGGAACTACTGGCAATCATGAAGGCATTAGGATTCTGGCGCAAAGAGCTACGTGGAATCCCGCATTTTGAGATCTGGACTGACCACAAGAATCTAGAGTACTTCCGGGAACCACAACGCCTCACGCGTCGGCAGGCTCGCTGGATGTCGGACCTATCGGAATACAACTTCAAACTCTTCCACCGCCCCGGTAAACTTAACATAATTGCCGATTTCCTCTCCCGTGGACCTGAGGCCTTACAAGGGGGTAAGAACGACAATTCCAACGTCGTTCTGCTCAGTTCCGACCGTTTTGCTGAAATCTCGAAGTCTCCTGCCGCTATCCATGCCCTCACGCTTGAACACGATGACAACTACGTCTGGCTTACACCGCCAACCGCATTCTTCCGCTCACTTTCCTTTCGGGACGAAGAGGAGATTGTTGAGGAGATCAGAAAACGTCGGACTCAACGGGACAAAACGGTCATTGATGGCCTCAAGTCGGGATCGTCGGACTGCAAGGAGACCAATGGAGTCGTTACCTACCAAGGCATGGTCTATGTTCCCAAGGACCGGTCACTTCGAGAACGGATTATCTACGCTCACCATGACACCCTCATTGCCGGACACCCAGGACAACACAAGACACTGGAACTGATTCGTCGGAACTATTGGTGGCCGACTATGTGACGAGAAATTATCCGCTATGTCCTTGCCTGCCTTATTTGCCAACTGACCAACCCCCGTCATTCAGCGCCGGCAACTACTCTCGTACCCCAGGCACTCCCCGACCAACCTTGGGAGTTTGTCTCGGTGGACATCATTGGACCGCTTCCGACGTCGGCAGGCTTTGACGCCATCATGGTTTGCGTCTGCCTTCTCACCAAGGGTGTAAAGGTCATTCCGACCTCCATGTCGCTCACCGGCGAAGGAGCCGCTCGGCTCTATCGAGACAACGTGTGGAAGCTCTTTGGACTGTTCCTGAAGATGATTTCCGACCGAGGAAAGGAGTTCGTCAACAGTTTCACCACAGAACTCTTCAAAATCCTCGGAATCGAGCGAAATCCGTCAACCGCCTGGCATCCGCAAACCAATGGTCAAACTGAGCGTCTCAATGCCGAAGTTGAGAAATACCTTCGCCAATTTGTCGACTACCGACAGGAAGACTGGGCGGAATGGCTCCCAATGGCCGAATTTGCAATCAACAACCGTGCCTCGAGTTCCACGACCCACTCCCCCTTTTTCCTCACCTATGGCCGTCATCCTCGCATGGGCTTTGACCTCCGACGCGGTTCCGCCAATGAATCCACCCAGGACTTTGCCAGCCGCATGAAGAAGTCATGGGAAGACGCCAAGGCCGCCCTCCGACTTGCACAAGAGACCATGAAACGGAACTACGACAAATCCAAACGTCCGCCTCATCCTTTCAAGATCGGTGACCGGGTTTTTGTCGACGCTCTATGCATCCAGTCGGACCGTCCTGCCAAGAAACTCGATGACAAGCGGCATGGCCCTTTCGAAATCCTGGAAAAGGTCGGATCGTCTTCCTACCGCTTGAAACTACCGCCCCAATGGAAACGAATTCACCCGGTATTCAATGAGGCGATCCTCACTCCGTTTGTCCCGCCATATGCCGACCATCAGAAGCGCCAAGCTGACCGTCCGCCGCCAGACATTGTTGAAGAGAGGGAGGAATATGAGGTTGAGAAGATCCTGGACCATCGGGACTCAGGCCGGAAAAATGTCGTTTGGAACTTCAAGGTGAAATGGAAGGGCTATCCGATTTCCGAGTGTACATGGGAAAAAGAACCCACATTCCACCCCCGAGCAACACGAATCCTTACCACGTACAAGGCCCGCTTCCCTGACGACTTCCCTCCACCAGCTACCCGAAACCGACAGCTCCAGTTTGACCGCCGCCTGTTCCCTCCAGACTTCTTTGAACAGTTCCAAGTCCCCAGAGAGGTCCTCACTGAACCGCCAGACGACTCCCTACCTTCCGAAAACTTCCTGAGTCGGCAGCTTCGGAAATCTCGGCCAGCGTCGAGGCTTACGAGGGGGTAATGTCACGAATTCAGTTTTGACCACCTCATCGTTCCACCGATTCCTTAACCCTTGTACATATGGGTTCCCTGATGTATTCTCCTTGTTAGAAAACGTCAAGCAATGTCACCTGACATCACATCACTTTCCTTTCGCCTCTCCGCTTTCTTCCTATGCTAACCACTCCCTCTTTCAGTTCCCGACTCAAGCCGATGATGCCGAACCCATGCCGACATATCCGATGCTCCCCATCAAAGCGGCTGTGTTCCGGAACCTCGGCATACCTTATGCAACGCCACTCCTATGCCTCTTGCTCGCAATTCCACTTGCATCGCCGTTGCACTGTCAACCGCTCTTGTTCCCTTGCTCTTTGAGCACCTTTCCGCGCACTTGCGCAATTGTTAGGTAGTCGGAAGTGTCGGACACAGTCGGAACCATGTAGAAGGGTTCGGGGATCATTCTATTTATATCAGAGCCACTATTTAATCATCGTACGACCTACACACGTGTTTTCCTTAGTTTGGTTCTTGTCTATCACGACGGTTTCCCTTGCTCTCTTTCCCTTTTCCCTTTTGGTGTCCTTCCTGGTCTTGTGAGAGGTCGGGCAACTGCCCTCCTGACATTGTCCCTAAGATGGTGAAGGACTTCCCGGGTGACGTCTCTGTGGACCTTCATGTCTTTAGAGGCGATCAAAATGTCATCCATATAGATGATTAGCTTCCCATCTCTGATGAGATCATGGAAGATGTCGTTCATCATCTTCTGGAAGGTAGCCGGTGTGTTGCAAAGTCCAAAGTACATGACCAGAGGTTCATAAAGGCTGCAGTTGGTAATGAAAGCCGCTTTCCATTTGTTGCCTTCCTTGATTCGAACATTGTTGAATCCCCAGCGAATATCCATCTTTGTGAAGATCTTGGACTGTTTCAAACGATGGAGAATGTCCAAAATCAAAGAAAGGGGGTACTGATTTTTGACAGTAATGTCATTGAGTTTTCGATAATCCTGAATGGGACGAAGTTCATCATTATCCGTCTTGTTGACAAAGAAGAACAGAGAAGCGAATGAGGATTTCGAAGGGTGAATCCGACTGGTGTTCAAGTTTTCCTCTAGGAACTTGTCTAGTTCGACTTGTTCTTTTGGACTGAGAGGATAGACTTTTCCACGAATCTTGTTATCTGAACCTGGGAGAAGATGTCAGGAGGGCAGTTGCCCGACCTCTCACAAGACCAGGAAGGACACCAAAAGGGAAAAGGGAAAGAGAGCAAGGGAAACCGTCGTGATAGACAAGAACCAAACTAAGGAAAATGTCGCGAAGGGAGCTTCAAGCGACTTAAGATTGGAAGAAGGATTCAGACAACTAGTCCCAGAATGACCAAGTTAGATTAAGGCTAGTTTAAAGTAGAGGAAGCGCACCTAGTCCCAGAATGACCAAGAGGTCAAGATGGGGACTAGGACTGTAAGTACTGGGGTTTATATACTTGGGGACTGAGTCATGAATGCGAAGGAGTCGGACAGAATCATAATACAGTATGAGTCGTAAAGTCAGAAGGTATGGTCACAAGGTACAGCTTTAGTCAGATAGCTGTAAGCGGTCCGTGGCTGCGCGCCGAGAGGCAACATGCTAAAGAAAGGAGAAAAGAAAAAGGAATAAAGAAACGGGGATAGGAGATAAGTAAAGGGAATAGAAAAGGAAAATGAAAACGGTTAATGGGTTCATGACATTACCCCCCTTCTAAGATTCCATCGTCCCGATGGACTATAGGGCTGGGGCTAGGGGATGTCTCCGATGAAACTCTTCGACCAGTTGAGGGGCGTTTTCCAGATTCTCTGCTGGTTCCCATGAATCTTCGGAATCATCGAAGTCTTTCCAGGACACTTGATACTCTAGCACGGTAATCTTTTTGGATTTGCGCCCTTTTCCTTTCTGAGGAATTTTGTATTCTTTCAGTCGACTGTTCAGGATTTCCCTCACCTCCCATTCTTCTTGATCGTCTAGCACAATGGGGGGTGGAGGTAAGGGCCGGATTCCATTGACTTCGTTACCTTTCCAAGGCGAAAGTTTATCTACGTGGAAGATGGGGTGAAGGCGCTTCATAGAACGAGGGAGGATGAGTCTATAGTCCAGTTCACCAATTTTCTCAGCTATTTTGAATGGGCCTAAGTTCACTTCAGCCAATTTTCTTGTTGGGACTTTGATATTGATGTTCCGGGCATCTAGAAAGACATAGTCTCCCTTTTTGAAGGTATGAGGTTTGTCTTTCCCTGACTCGTACCTCTCCTTGCGATGTTTCTTTTCCAAATGTAATGCTGCGTCAACGTCTCTTCTGACTTCTTGGAGTAATTCCATGCGCTCATCCACTGTAAGAATCCCAGTTTCCCTTCCTACTGGAAGATTGAACAAAGGGGTATAACCGTGATCTGCTTCAAATGGGGTTCGACCGTGTGCTGAGTGGACTCTTGAGTTTAGGACAAACTCTGCCATGGGTAAATGTTCGTCCCAGTCGTCTTGTCGTCGGCTGGTGTAGAATCTGAGGAACTTCTCTGTTTCCTGGTTGGTCCGCTCCGTCTGTCCGTTTGCTTGTGGGTGATAGGCTGTGGTGAGATTTGACTGTATTCCCAGACGTTTTAACAAAGTCCTCATGAGTTTTGCTGCGAATTGTGGGCCTCGATCACTAACAAACGCTTCAGGGAGTCCATGTAGTCGGAAGATCTCCTTGTAGTACAGGTCGATGGTTCCTTCTGCAGTAACATTAGACGTGGTGGGCAGGGTGTGGGCTCTCTTTGTGTAATGATCTGAGAACGTGACTATTGCATCGTGGCCATGTGCTTCGGGCAGTTGTGTGACGAAATCTACTCCTACCACTTTCCATGGGCCTTTGGGAGTGGGGAGTGGTTGTGTGAGTGCTCGGGGATGTTGTTGATGCTTCAGTCGATGGCATTTTTCACATCCTTCCACATACTTTTTTACAAAGGCTCGCATGTTAGGCCACCAGAATTGGGAGTCCACTTTGTTCAGTGTTTCATGGTTGCCTGGGTGTCCTACTGTCCAATGATCATGACATTGTTCCACCACATCTTTTCGGAGGTTTTCTTCATCTGGGACATAGACTCTTCCTCGGTAGTATATTAACCCGTTTTCTTCTTCCCATTCTGCTAGTCCATTGGCGAGGCGTCGTAATCCATGTTTTCTCAATTGTTCCAGTCCGGCCAATACTTCAGCTTCTTTAGCAGAGCTGTTCCGAATTCGTTCTTCCAGGGGGTTTTGGAAGAAGTGAGTGGCTGCAAGTTTCATGAATACGGACGGAGGGAGTACTATCTGTTGTTGATTATCATCCGAGTCTGATACCTTGTGCTGTGGGAGTCTGGATAACGCATCTGCCTGGGAGTTAGTTTTCCCTGATTGGTGAACCATTCGGAAGTTGAAGGGAGACAGATCTAAGGCCCATCGAGCTTGTCGTCGATTCAGATTCTGTGCTGTTCGCCAATACTGGAGGTTCGAGTGATCTGTGACAATAGTGAAGGGTTCGTCTACCCCTTCCAGGAAGTGTCGCCAGTCTTCTAGAGCTAGAATGACTGCCAACATCTCTCTGTCATAGATTTCGTAGTTCCGTTCAGCTGGGTTCATAGAGCTTGATCTGAAAGCAACTGGTTTCCATGACTCGTCAGGCTGCTGTTGCATAATTACTCCTCCTGTAGCGAAACCTGAGGCATCGACTTCAATCTTGGTGGGTCGATCTGGTCTCCACAGCTGGAGTATCGGGGCCGTGGTGAATGCCGTTCGTAGGGAGTTGAAAGCTCTCTCCTGGTCTGGTCCCCACACGAATGGGGTCTCCTTTTTTGTCAGGTCGTGTAGAGGTCGAGCAATTTTGGCAAAATCCTTGATAAACCGGCGATAAAAATTGGCAAAGCCGATGAATCCTCGAACTTCTTTCAAGTTCTTGGGTACTGGCCAATCCTTTACCGCGGCTACCTTTCCAGGGTCCATTCGAAGTTCTCCTTGGCTGATCAACAGTCCTAAGTATTCAATTTCCGTCTTTTCAAACTCGCACTTTTCTGGCCTCAGGTAGAGGTCATACTTTTCCAGCCTGGTCAGGACTTCATGAGTGACTTTTCGATGTTCCGCCAAATCTGAAGAGAAGATCAGGATGTCATCTAGATAGACGGCTACTTTTCCTTGAGCAATCATGTCGACAAAGATGGTGTTCATCAGTGCTTGGAAAGTGGCAGGGGAATTGGTGAGGCCAAATAACATAACCAGGGGTTCAAAGAGTCCTGAGTTGGTAGCAAATGCGGCTTTCCATTCATCTCCCTTTTTGATTCGGACGTTGTGGTATCCCCAACGGACGTCGAATTTGGTGAAGTACTTGGCATCTTTCAGACGGTTAATGATGTCTGACACCAAAGGGAGAGGGTAACGGTTTTTGACAGTCCATTCATTGAGTTTTCGGTAATCCTGGACCAAACGGAGTTTGCCATCTTTCTTCTTGATAAAGAAAACTGGGGAAGCAATGGGTGATTTGGATGGACGAATGTAATTTTTCCTCAGGTTTTCCTCCAAGAACTTGTCTAATTCTGCCTGTTCATTGACTGACATAGGGTAGATCTTGGTCCTCATAGTTTCCGGTGCTCCTGGCATGAGGTCAATGGCATGATCCCAGGGTTTGTGTTCTGGTAGTCGCTCTGATTCTTGTTCCAGGAAGACTTTAACGTGATTTCGATATTCTTCTGGAATCATTTCTTCCAGAGTTTTGACTGGTTTGGCCTGGTTTCCTTTTTCTGCGATTTGTTGAGAGTAGGTATATCCTGCTGCGCACCAAAGTTCTTCATCTGTCGTTTCTAGAATGCCTGCCTTCAAGAAAGCTCTTCGGGTGGCTCGGTTAGCTCTTATTCGGCATGGTGGGGGTTCTTCGTTCACGTCGGGTGGATGGGGTTCTTGTTTAGGGTTGGGAGCAGTTTCTGGTTCTTCTTCTGGTGATGTGTTAACTTCCTCTAGAATACAGGGATGATCAGGCGGAAGGGTTGGCCTTAGTCTTGTGGCCTTGACTTCTGCGTCTTCCACTTCCTCCATGTCTACTTTTACTGTAGTTCGTGGGGGAGGAATGTGGAATGTTCCTGTCTTCCAATCTATCGAGGGATTAACTTTTCGAAGCCAAGGAAGCCCAAGGATCAGTGTATCGACTCCTAAGTTGGTTACTAGGAAGTCCGTCCATTCCTTGTACTTTCCTAATGTCATATGAAGTCTGACGAAGTGAGTGATTTGTCCTGCCATGTTGTTTGACCCGTCGATATTGTGTAGTCGTATTGGTTGTTTCAGAGGTCTGAGAGCCATTCGATGCTTTTGAGCAAATTCTTTGTCAATGAACAGTCCTGTGGCCCCACTATCAATCATTGCCGCGGTGGTGGTACTCTTGTTCTTTCCTCTCAATCCTACATTTGCGCGAAAGTGTGATGAAAACGGATCAATTTCGCAAGCAGATAGTGTACATGTAGATATCGAATCGTAGAGAGAGGGGGAGAGCGTAGAGTCCAAAGGGGGTGTTTGCGCTGCGACGCGAGCAGACACCCGGGTTAAAAACCCTCGAAAGCAGCACGGAGTTGGTCCATCTTTTCTCCTAGGAAGTCATTAAATTCTTGAGTTCGATTGGCAGTATCATTGGTGGTGGTGGTGGATGACGACGAGATAGAGCTTTCTTCAGGGAAGAGGGTGAATGGTTTCTCTGGTTGCGTAGCAGCAACCCTCTGTCCTTGGTTTCCTCCTGGTTTCCTGCCCATAAACTTATCCTGGCAAACATTCTGTGAGTGACCTTTTCGACGGCAGTAGGAGCATGTGAGTCCTCCGTGATTCCCCTGAGCTTTGATGTGTTCTTTGCTTCCGCAACCATAGCAGCGTCCAGCCATCGCTTTCTGATAATCTTCCCTTGTCTTCCCATTTCCAGTCTGATTTCGACTAAAGGTTCGGGTGGCATCAATGTCCATTGCATAAGGATCCGAGGTGGTTTTGGCTTTGTAATTGCCAAATTGGGGACGTTCTCCTCGCCTCTCCTTGAAGCGTTGGTCCAGCATACTGGCCTGTTTGATGAGTTCTTCTAGGGTCTCAGGGTCTTGGATTATGCGGATTGTGACAAGTCCGTCTTTGATCTCGTCTTTCAGTCCGATATAGAATCGTTCCATCAGATCGCCATCAGAGAACCCAGTTCGGGCTGCTATTTCTTGAAATACCGCCGCATATTCAGCTACTCCTTTTGTCTGTTTCAGGTTTTGGATCAGACGTTTGGCTTCTGACTTCTCATCAGCTGGGAGAAACCTCTGTTTGAAGGCGTCCACACAGTGCGACCAGAGGACTTCATGGTTTACAGTGAATGGAAACTCTGAGGTTCGATCGGAAGCGTGTTTTTCAATCTTGTTCAGATGGGGGAGGGCCCATTGAGCGGCTGGCCCTTCCATGAATGACAAGAAGGAGGTGATCCATGCTTTGTGGTTGGGTTCGTCGTCTTCCTGCAGCGTGGGTTGACAGTTTGCCCAATTAACAAACTGTGCCAGAAAGGAGCGGGCATTCTCTGAGCTTCCTTTGAAGGCCGAAGGGCGGACTACCATGTCTTTGGCGACTTTGTTCTTCTTCATTGCTTCTGCTAATTCTGCCAGGCTGCTCACCAGGAGATTAATGTTACCGGAATCAGTCGACATGATGGGAATTAACGGGGTTCTAGGAGTTCTTGTGGGTCTTTCAGGTGAGTCTACTCGGATCGGCGAGCTGGGCTTCTCTTCTTCTGACTCAGTGTCTGCTTTGATCGGGGATTCGGGCTTCTGGGTTTCGGGCTCGGCTTTTGCCTTTCCTTTGTCTGAAGTGGACACTTTAGGGGGTGCAGGGGTGGAAGTGGCTGGAGTTGTTGGTGCAGTGACAGGTGGAGTCTCTTTCTTTGGGCGGTCTTTGTTGTCAGTTCTCCCTACTCGGAGGGAGGACGATGCTGAACTGCTTGGGGGCGGATTGGTGATGGGATGAGGTTTCCATGCTAGGACGTTGTCCTTGGTGTATCGATTGTCTGTGATAGAGAAACGGGCGTGGGGGCAGGGGGTTTTAGCACAAGCTTTGGATGATTTGGCTTCTGGATCCCACGAGTTACTAGTCTCGTGAGGGACTCTGATGTAATGTTCGAGGTTACTACAGTAAGGTACTACAGGGGCCTTTGGACTAAGGTCCTCGTCGTCTGACAGTAGGGGTGCTTTAAATGAGGAAGACGTGATGGGCAGTTATGCTTCAGCGGGCGGTTCAAACCCTGCTGAAGTGGCTATTTCTCGGTTTGACGTCCAAATGGGGGAACAACTCTCCCACTGTATCCGGGAATCGCTGTTCAATGAATTCGTGGTACAGAATTTCGATGACCCTCTCTTTTCGTTCCCAGTCTAAGCTTTTCTTGATCCTGATGTAATCGTAGACTACAATTTTTAGTTCAGGATAGATTCGGACTGAGTTGAGGTATTCGTCTTGGCTTTGATCCCAGAAGTCTCTGATAATGTCGTGCTTCAGGCGCCACCCAAAGCGGCAGTAGCAGGAGTGTTCGTCTGGATGAGGATCTTCTGTTCCTGTAGTGATTCCTATATCGTCTTCAAAGAAGAAGATGAAGTCTTCGGTAGCTTCGTCAAGGTTGGCGAGGGGAATGTCAGCGATCGGCACTGTAAGTAAGCTTTAGCGAGGGGGCAGGTGACAATCCGTCGACTATGGTACTATTCGGAGTTCCACAGGGGACGTAAGGGATCTTGACCTAATGTCGCGAAGGGAGCTTCAAGCGACTTAAGATTGGAAGAAGGATTCAGACAACTAGTCCCAGAATGACCAAGTTAGATTAAGGCTAGTTTAAAGTAGAGGAAGCGCACCTAGTCCCAGAATGACCAAGAGGTCAAGATGGGGACTAGGACTGTAAGTACTGGGGTTTATATACTTGGGGACTGAGTCATGAATGCGAAGGAGTCGGACAGAATCATAATACAGTATGAGTCGTAAAGTCAGAAGGTATGGTCACAAGGTACAGCTTTAGTCAGATAGCTGTAAGCGGTCCGTGGCTGCGCGCCGAGAGGCAACATGCTAAAGAAAGGAGAAAAGAAAAAGGAATAAAGAAACGGGGATAGGAGATAAGTAAAGGGAATAGAAAAGGAAAATGAAAACGGTTAATGGGTTCATGACAGAAAACACGTGTGTAGGTCGTACGATGATTAAATAGTGGCTCTGATATAAATAGAATGATCCCCGAACCCTTCTACATGGTTCCGACTGTGTCCGACACTTCCGACTACCTAACAATTGCGCAAGTGCGCGGAAAGGTGCTCAAAGAGCAAGGGAACAAGAGCGGTTGACAGTGCAACGGCGATGCAAGTGGAATTGCGAGCAAGAGGCATAGGAGTGGCGTTGCATAAGGTATGCCGAGGTTCCGGAACACAGCCGCTTTGATGGGGAGCATCGGATATGTCGGCATGGGTTCGGCATCATCGGCTTGAGTCGGGAACTGAAAGAGGGAGTGGTTAGCATAGGAAGAAAGCGGAGAGGCGAAAGGAAAGTGATGTGATGTCAGGTGACATTGCTTGACGTTTTCTAACAAGGAGAATACATCAGGGAACCCATATGTACAAGGGTTAAGGAATCGGTGGAACGATGAGGTGGTCAAAACTGAATTCGTGACAGAAGATCAATGGTGTGATCCCATTCTCTATGTTCAGAAAGGTGATCAAAATTGGTGACATCAAAAACATCCTTGTAATCCCTGTATTCCAGAGGGATTTCTTCAAGGTTAACAGCACAGGTTTCCATAGACAATTCTTCCTCTTTTTCAAGAGGGTCAGTAGACCAATAAGAGAGAGCAGGTACTTTGTCATTGAGAAGCATTTCCATGCGATGAGTTTCCAAATCAAAATCTTCTTCCTCTATGTTTTCCAACACATGAGGGGAATCCAATGGTAGGGTGGGTCCTTTTGAGGTAGCATCTTCATCAACTACTTCTTCCATATCAGGAAGACAAAGAGTCCTGTACTAGGGGATGACCTGTTCTATTTCCTCAGAGATAGCAAGGGTCATGCTGCATCCTTGAGGACATTGAGTGAATGAAATATGAGAGTTTGCCCAGTCAATTTCTGGATTGTGGGTCTTCAACCAATCATATCCAAGGAAAACTTCTCCTTTGCCTAGTTTGACGACTGGGAGAGTGATCCTTTCCCTGTGGGGTCCCTGCTTGGAACCAATCTCAAGCTCAAGGTCCACATACCGATCAATAAGACCAGCCACATTTTTCAATCCATCAGCATTCAAAGCCTGAATAGGTCGTGGCAGTGGGTGGGTTTCCAAATGTAAATTTTCAACAACATGCCTGTTGATGCAGGAAACTGTACATCCACAATCAACCAAGACATTTCGCCAAAAGTTCCGCCGGGTAGAGGGTACTGTGAGGTGTGCCTGTAAATCTAACTGGGCACATTGTCCATGTTTGTTCCTCACATTTCTAAACTCTAGAAGGGAGGGCTCAATATTCGGAAGATCAAATAAATTATCATTCGTGAATATATAGTTGGACTCCTGAGATTGAGCCAATTTCTCAGGAGGATTCAAAAAAACTCTTGGGGAGGGGAGACATGGGTGTAGCCGGAGCAGTTTGTGCAGTAGTGGTAGTAGAGGAGGGTTCATATAAAGTCTGTGAGCGGGGTGGGTTGCGAATATTTGAATCATATGTATTGGTGGACAGTCCTTCTTTTTCTCTGATGAAAGCTTTCAGTCCTTCAAGATCAACATTCTCAGCCTCATAGAGTAAGCAGTTGTCGAATTGCTTGGGTACTTTTCAAGGTTTGAGTGGTTCAGGGCATTGGTTCTTGAAATGGCCAGGTTTCCCATAATTGAAACAGGTGATCTGACAACAGCTGATCTCCATGGGAACATCTCCTGGCTGAGGAGGGAGAGTATTCATGTTGGAGACTTGAGGCTTGGAAGCAGTAGTGGAGGTAGTAACCGGTCTGGACGTGGTATTCTGTCAAGGAAAGTAGGACGAGGACTGGTAAGACCTGTAATCCCTTTTAATCTTTGGTCCTAATTGAATAGCAAGCTTCCTATAGACATTGTAGGAAGGCTTGTCAGGTTGGAGGGTGGGATATGTTGGGGTCTTTCCAGAGTCCTTCATCATTTCGACCATGTTCTTGTAGACTTCCAACTTCATCTCATTGTAGGAGATCTTGTTGGTTTCGTAGGCTGAGTGGATTTGAACTACCAAGTCCTGGTTGAGGGCATGATCCAATCTTTCAACGAGAAAGACGTCAAACTCCTTGTAAGTGAGTTTGCCCTTGGTCCTGTAAGCATCAAAAGTGAGGAAGAATTCCTCTGCCGTTTTCTTTCCTTGGGTGAGGGTGAGAAGATGTTCCCTGGCCTTTCTCTCAAGCTCTGGGTCAATGAACTGAGCATCCAAGGCTGTTTTGAAGGAGTTCCATGAGACTGCATCTAATGCCAGGTTGTTGGAGAAGTTTTAAAGGTAGTTCTGGGCATAGACCAGAGTGTCTCCTGTCTTCATGAATGAGAGTACCGAATAAATTTTGTCCTTGTCACTGGTAAGGTTGGGGTTTCCTGCAATCCAAACTTTTACAGCCTGATTGAAGGCGTCATAATGTTCTTGTTTTCCATCAAAGTCAGCTGGTTGAGCAATGAAGTTCTGTCATCGAGGAGAAGAGGAAGTAGGTTGTGCCGATTGTTGTAAAAGTCTGTCAAAGAATGGGTTGTAGGTTTTGATGTCTCTGGTTCCATCATCCAGAGTGATGATCCTTTCTTCTTTTTCTGGTATGCCAATAGAAGCCAAAGAACTGTGAACTTGTCAGGCGGACAGTTGTCCAACCTCTCACAAGACCAGAGGACGTCGGAAGGGAAGGGGAGAAGAGAGCAAAGAGAACCGTCGTGATAGACAAGAACCAAACTAAGGAAAATACATGTGGCGACAAAGTGTCAACTATATAGTGGCTCCAATGTATATATAGAATGTCCTACGGGCCCTCCTATATGACCCCACTGACCTGCACATCCGAACTAACCAGGGAAGACCACAGTGTGTGGGAAGACAACCAAAGGAGGGGGGAAGACAGTTGAGAGAGAAGGGAGGACACCTTGTAGGGGTGTCGAAAGATGTTATAGACTCTCTAGGAAGACGTCTGAATGAAATGGGACAGTGCTCGAGAAGGAAGACCAAGAGGAAGGAGAGTTGGCCTGGGTACAGGCCTAGAGGGAAGGTAATGGAAGGAGTGAGGAAGATGGCCAACAGTGGTGTCGAGAGACCTTGTAGAAGGTCTAAGAAGATGTCCTGAAGAGGACAGTGTTGTCTTCCAGTGGGAAGACGAAGTGGGAGTGGAAAGAGGGTACAGGGGTAAACCTGAGGGGAAGACCATATGGGAAGGTCAATGGGAACGACGGAAGACATGGTTTTGGAGAAAGAACTAAAGAAAGGAACTGGTTAGCAAATGTAAGAAAGCTGAGAGGCGAAAGAAAGAGGGAAGATGCGATGGGAAGAGCAATTCCCAACAGAACTGCTAATCGAAGAACCTCCACTAACTCATCCTTTGAGAAGCGGAATTTGTCTGAGGACAGTTGAGCCCTCTGCTTGCCTGTACTTTGTTTTGAAGAGCCTGAGGAAACAGGAATCTGCCCATTGTCTTGAGGTGGAATAATTACATCATGCATCTGGTGATCTTGAGAACTGGATCCTGACTGATCCATCGAGGAAGACATAGAAGAAGGTGTTGAAATGGTAGAGGGTGTGAGAGAGGAGGGAGGGGTAGTAGTTTCTTCCGAGGTGGGAGAAGGAGAAGGATTGAGAGGAGTGTAGACTACAAAAGTCCAAGGAGGAGGGAAGGTGTTGAGGGATGTTGTGAAGTAATGAGAAAGGGAGCTTTTAGCTTATGTCATGGAACGACCAGGAGGAAGCTCTCAAACAATACAACATCTGAGGAAGGAGAGAGAGAGTGTGGCTCAAGGTAGTCAGATTGACTAGCTAAAAGCTAAAGAATACAACTGTAACTACAACTACTTATATAGTCCAGAAATGAGTCCTATGTACTAACATGCATAAGGGAGTCATAAGTAATGAGGCACAGCCTCTATAAGTAAAACAATGAGAAAGTAATATAAAACAGAAAGACAAACACAAGGATACTCCATGAAACAATAAGTGAAATGCAATCAGAAACAACAATGAGAAAACAACCCATAGTCCATGGGAAAGCAGCACTATGCACAGCCTCAGCCTGCACAGTGATCAACACAGCCTTGTGACCCATGACCTAATCATATCGCCTGACTTCTTAGATAAAGGAAATGAAAAGGAAATAAATAATGGAAAATAGGTGTTCCACAACAGACTGAGTAAATCTTATCCTTGTCACTGGTAAGAGTGGGATTGCTGCTAATCCAGATCTGGATGGACTGGTTAAAGGTGTCATAGTGTTCTCTTTTTCCATCAAAGTCTGCTGGTTGAGCAACAAAGTTTCTTCTAAAGACAGAAGGAGTAGTAGTGGAAGTGGATTTGTTGAGGTTTAAGGCAGTGGTGACAGCAGCAGCCATTAGATTGATCAGTTCTCCTTGAATGAGTTTCCTCAGAGGCTTGGGAGGTGAATCTTCCTTTTGCTTTTCTTTGGAGTTAGAGGAGAGAGGAGGATCTTCTGAGTCTAGAAGTCCAGGGAACCTGTGAGTATTGTCATCTTCACAGTCTGAACCGGTCTGGTGGGCCATGTCTGATAAAGAAAGTGATGAAGGTGTTGATAGAGAGGGGAGAGTAGGGAAGGAGGAGATTTGGAAATGTTTAGTCCTAAAGGACCAGGTGAAGGAGGAAGGAGGAGTGGATGTTGTAAAGTAGTGAGAGAGGGAGCTTGTAGCTTATGTCGTGGAACAACCAGGAGGAAGCTCTCAAACAATACAACGTCTGAGGAGGGAAGAGAGTGTGGCTCAAGGTAGTCAGATTGACTAGCTACAAGCTAAAGAATACAACTATAACTACAACTACTTATATAGTCCATAATGAGTCATATGTACTAACATGCATAAGAGAGTCATAAGTGATGAGGCGCAGCCTCCATAAGTAAAACAATGAGAAAGTAATAAGAAACAATGAGACGAATGCAAGGATACTCCATGAAACAATAAGTAAAACATAATCGGAAACAACAATGAAGAAACAACCCATAGTCCATGAGAAAGTAGCACTGTGCACAGCCTCAGCCTACACAGTAATCAACACAGCCTTGTGATCCATGATCTAATCCTATCACCTGACTCTTAGATAAGGGAAATGAAAAGGAGATGAATAATGGAAATAGGTGTTCTACAACAAACGCCCTCTGACATTGGGAGAGGCAGTGGTAGGTATGAGAGGTGGGGTAGGGTCAGTAGGTGTTGGGATAGTAGGTATGGCAGTGGCAGCAACAAGTTTGTTGGCAGCTGCAATGATTTCCTCTGGTGTTAATCTTCCGTCAGCCACAAGTTGGCAAATGTTGGCCTTTCCAGATGGGCAGTTGCGTCTAATGTGTCTGGGCTTGCTGCAACCATAGCAAGGTCCTCTCTGAATGTTCTGGTGTCCAATATCCATTAGAACATCAGTCGGCTGTCAGGGAATAGTTTGGGTAGTAGGAAACGAGAACCTGGGTGTGGGAGTTAGAGCCAGTGGAGTTGGAGAGGTGGGAGGCTGCCAGAATGATGGCAAAGTGAAAGAAGATGGTGTGGGGTGGGTAGGGGGACATGTGTGGTTGATAATCAGGTCCAATTGTAAAGCCAGTGACTAGTATTTCTCATAAGTTGGCTTGGAAGGTGGCAACTTGTCAGACTTAGAGAATCAATAGGCAAAGTAGGCAGAGTGGATTTGCATGACTAATTCTGCTGGGAGTACTCTATCCAAGTGATCCGTCACCAAGATGTCATAACCAGAGCCATGCAACTTTGCTCTGTGTTGTAATGAGTCCAAACAGCCAAAGAATTCGGAAAGCAACTGGGAACTGGGTCGGAGTGAGAAGACCTGGTGTCGGGCTTCTTCTTCCAGACGTGGGTCAAGGAACCAGCAGTCTAGGAAGCTGAGAAATTCCTTCCAAGTGCCCCGACCAGCAGCTAGATCATCATGTCATGGAACGACCAGGAGGAAGCTCTCAAACAATACAATGTCTGAGGAAGGAAGAGAGAGTGTGGCTCAAGGTAGTCAGATTGACTAGCTACAAGCTAAAGAATACAACTGTAACTACAACTACTTATATAGTCCACAATGAGTCATACATACTAACATGCATAAAGGAGTCATAAGTAATGAGGTGCAGCCTCCATGAGTAAAACAATGAGAAAGTAATAAGAAACATCAAGACAAACACAAGAATACTCCATGAAACAATAAGTGAAATGTAATCGGAGATGACAATGAAGAAACAACCCATAGTTCATGAGAAAGTAGCACTGTGTGCAGCCTCAGCCTGCACAGTGATCAACACAGCCTTGTGACCCATGACCTAATCATATCACCTGACTCTCAGATAAAGGAAATGAAAGTGAAATGAATAATGGAAAATAGGCGTTCCACAACACATCACTGTAGTCATCCATGAAGTTTTGCACAAATATTTTGGCCTGTCCTGAGTGGAGGAGAGCCAGCATACCATGGATGTGGTCGGAATCTGTCTGAATGTTCAGGTTTCCATTAACCCAATTGATAACCAAGCATCAGAATGATTTGTACTGGTTGCAGCGACTGTCAAAGGGTGGGGGTTCAGGAATGAAGTCGTACTGATGGCTGGGGAGAGCCAAAAAGGAGGTTGTGGGAGTGGGAGGTGGTGCAGGGAGTCAGGTTTGCCAGTCAACAGGTGGAACACCATCAGGGTAGGTAGCAGCGAGTTTTTGAGTGAAAAATTGTTCTAGATTGTCTTGGGTATAGGTGAAGACAGCTGGAGGTGGAGGACTGGTGATAATGGGGATAGTACTGCTATAAGGGTTGGGTTGGTCGGACCATGGGTTATTAGGGTCCATTGGGAATAGGGTGGGAAGTTGGGGGAAAGGGTGTCCAAGGTGATGAAAAGAGAAAGTTTGGTTCTAATGTCAGGAGGGCAGTTGCCCAACCTCTCACAAGACCAGAAAGGACACCAAAAGGGAAAAGGGGAAGAGGGCAAGGGAAACCATCATGATAGACAAGAACCAAACTAAGGAAAACACATGTGTAGGCTGTACAATGATTAAATAGTGGCTCTGATATAAATAGAATGATCCCTGAACCCTTCTACATGGTTCTGACTGTGTCCAACACTTCCGACTACCTAACAATTGTGCAAGTGCATGGAAAGGTGCTCAAAGAGCAAGGAAACAAGAGCAGTTGACAGTACAATGGCAATGCAAGTGAAATTGCCAGCAAGAGGCATAGGAGTGGCATTGTGTAAGGCATGCCAAGGCTCCAGAACACAGCCACTTTGATGGGGAGTGTCAGATACATCAGCATGGGCTTGAGTCAGGAACTAAAAGAGAGAGTGGTTAGCATAGGAAGAAAGTGGAGAGGTGAAAGGAAAGTGATGCAATGTCATGTGAAATTGCTTGACGTTTTCTAACAAGGAGAATACATTGGGGAACCCATATGTACAAGGGCTAAGGAATCAGTGGAACAATGAGGTGGTCAAAAGCGAATTCATGACAGAAAATGAAAACAGTTAATCTGTTCATGACACTATGCCTATAAAAACATTCTCTCAGCTTGTTTTATCAGAAAATACGCAAATTCGAGTCTTTACACACCTTGTATTCCTTGTTTCACCAGAAATCCATCATCATATTAACTCAGAAGTAACCCAATCCTTTTGAAAAATCAGTAAACACCACAAGATATACAGCAAAATACAACTTACTTGGCACACATTTGGTTGTCACTACCTCTGCAATTGTACATAAGTCGTGGACTCATTCAAGAGGCTTACAAGTTTGCCTATTTACACCACATCCGCTCTCACCCATGTATTAGGGCAGGAATAAGGCCAAAATTTCGACAGTTCAGGGCTGAGGGTCCTGTTGGCGAAAGCCTCCCAGCATATACACGTTCTCCACAGCATCACACCTTCCCACATGATCAAATCAGTCAGAACGAGCGATATATTAGTGAAATCGGACTTACTGTTCACATCCTCTGCCGAGGAGAGGCCAGATTCAACACAGAAAGTCCCGAATTCCCATTTTTTTGCGTCTGAGAACTATCAATGAGATCCTTGTTGTCATAAATTTCGGCCTCTAGTCATTCTTATACTCCTTTTTGGTCAGAAGTTTGCAAAAGGCAGGAAAACGTGTATGTGGCTTACAAAGAGCGACTTAACGAAACTCATGTTTCCTTCCCTTCGTTGCCTTTGAACAACGTCTCCAGAAGTCGATTTTTACCGCTCATAAAGCGATGTACCTCGAAATTCGGAATTCTGAGCCAAAACGCCCAGCAGCGAAACTCTGAGCACTTCGTTTGCCCCCGCCAAAATTGCGCGAAACGCGTTCAAGGAGATATCAAATACCTCGTAAAATAAAATATTCGGATCCTAGACGTTTATCCGTGTTCTACGCAGAGTCTTGGCGCATTTCGTGTTGAACGCACCTTTTCCAGAGTTGAAAAGTCCTCCTCCGAGTCGAAACGCGACATAGAGACGTCAACGAGCGAATCTAAACGTTCTTCGTATTAAAATGAGACTACGAGACGTTAATTCAACGCGAAAATCGGAGGACGTTGAAGGGGTCACTTACTTAAGAACCGAAAGTGTTCGACGATGGCATTCCAACAGGAGCCTATTCGACAACGGTCAACAGTGCGAAAATCGACGATTTACGAGCTCGATCACCTTCGTTAATTCATTGTCTATTCCATTCCATTCGAAAGGGACGCGTCGAGATGTCAAACAATGGCAGGAATTAGCGTTTTCAGTGTGTCAAGTCCAAGCCAACGAGTTCACAAGTTTCTAGCCAAGTTTCGAGTGCGAAACAGAGTAAAATTAGCTCGAGTCGAACGAGAAAAGTAAAGGTCAAATCGGAGCGCAAGTTACGAGGTACAAGGAAAGTCGACGAAAGTTGACATGGGAGTTGAGAGCAAGTTTCGAACTCGTTTGTCCAAATCGGGATTCAGCCTCTCTTGCACATTCAAAAATTGTTCAAAACAGTTCAAACAAAGCGCATCCAAGTGAATTCTCGCCGAGACAGAATCGAGCAGCAAGTTGTATCAGATTTTTTCGAAGACTATGATACCCGCGCGTTTTTGAAATTGACCTCACAAGATTCGGGAAGTCGAAACTTTATCAATTTAAGATTTTGAAAATCAAGGTACCAGCAAGAGGGAAGGGTAGAGACAAGACGAGCACAAGAGGAGATGATGGAAGGCAGAACGGAGACCACGCAAAATTCACCAACGCAGGAAAGAAGCGAAGGCTGCGGATATTGAGCAGAAAATAGGTGGATAGAACAGCGCAATGGGACGCGAACTACCGCCTTAACATATCCGTCTTTGTTTTTGAGCACTGGCCAGTGTGACGCCTGACGCAATATTCTTCGACGAATCTTTCAGTGTCTGTCAAAATCTCAATCACATACCTCTCGTAAGACCCCCAAATCGACGACTGACAGCTTCATTGCACTCCCAAACGAGTCTAGTCGTATACCCTCGGAACTCTCCATGCGCAGTAGTGAGGGCATTATGCTGCTGAGCATATTTTGCGCTTGGATGTTCCTAGACAGTTGAGAAGGCGGAAAATGTCGGGAAGGGATTTTTCCGTTCTTTACTACCTCGAACCTTCGAGCTGTGCGTGCTTAGTTGTGGCTACGTGCTGCCAGGTCGTTGTTCCTGAAACGGAAGAGGGTACTTTTGCCAGATGTTGTTGAAAGTAGTCGAAGAAAACGTACGATGATGATGCCTGGGTTTCACGGTTCGGTGACATTGACCACAGGTGGCGACTCCCTTCGCAGAGCGAGACATCTTAACAATAAAGTTTTTTCTCGGTTAGCGATGGAGAAATGTGTGAACTCTACGACGAAAGCACGTATCAGCAGTTATAAACCCGCCAGTAAATGATTTGCAAACTCACTCCTACACGGAGAAACGTATAACTTCTTTTAGTTATTATCCGCGGTATTTAGTTTATTCACCCCCACGTTTCCATCATGGAGCGTTCCGGGGAAGAGTGGGAGGAATGGTGGGGGATACCGTGGCCAATGATTCCTCAGCATTTTACGAGACGCCTCGGGCAAACCTGTTTGCCAGCAGTAAGGGTAAAGTCGTCTCTGGAAGGTACATATCCGAGGATGGATTGAGCTCGTTTACCCATCCGAGGCCCGTCGGGTTCGGGCTCGCTCGACGCCGCTGAGCCAGGGGAAGGCCATTCGCGAAATTTGCTCAGCGAATGGGAATGCTGTGGTGTAGTCAGATCTATTACCAGCTATGACGTATGACCAGTGACCGCAAAGGACAAGGTGGGAAGAAGTGCCAGCAGCGAAAGAGATGGAATCTTTGTATGAAATCTCGAAAGTGGGGAGAGAGCTGATGCCGATGCGAGTGGGATTGTGGGTGGGGGTTCAATTGTTGCTATAGAAAGGTCGGCATCAGAGCCGAAGAACGGGATAAGGAAGGAAGGGCTTCGGTTCGGTGATGAGTGGGTTCGATGGGATGGGCATCGTCGGACGTTGTAGCCGCGTGAAAAGGATCCTTTTTTTAAAGCTAAAACGATTAAGACCAGCCAAGTGGACAGCCAAGGAATCCCAAGAGGCTAACGAGAAGGAGCAGAGAGGATGAGAGGTTACATAGAATGGTAACCAAAATAACGGTTGATCAAGATGTAAATGGAATTGCGGCAACGAAAAGAAACTGAACAAAGGCGAAGCAGCCAACCGTTGTGGTGGCATCATGACAAAGTGATTGTATTTTCAGAAGCCTCAGGGATCGCGGATGGTCGCGTCCGTCCAGCGAGGAGTGTGAGCGACAGGAGACAAAGGACAAAGGACAATGCCGTTTGATATCGGTGTGAGCAGGGTGGCCTTCCAACGCTGACCAAAACGCGTTGAGTGAGGAGCGGAGTAGCAGACATAAGCTGGATGAACACCGACCCGAACCTTCCGAACGGCAGGAAGGAGGGTTGGCTATTTTTGAGGAACCGCTGTCGCGTGCGTTGGGCAGAATAGTGGGAGCATGGGGGAAGACAGGGGACGCGCCAAGAACATAGGTGGAGACGGAGGCAGAAACAAAACAAGTCTTTAATTCTTAGTGGAGAGAAGGAGAATGCTAAGCTCACCAAGGAAAATACAGCGCGTCACAGATGGGAAGGTTGTTTACTTGTGTTGATGAGGGGGTGATGGGGGTCTGATTGATTTAAAAAGCGATCAGAAATTGAACGGTTGTCTTTCCACTCTTCCTTCTCCCCTTCCCTCACCTCGCTCTTCGTCGCCAGCTTCTATCTCGTAGCGATGGCGTCGAACGTTGAAAAGGAACCCGGTCCTGTCCCAGAATCCTCCACCCCCGCGGAGCCTGAAAAGAAAAAACGCGAGTACAAGGACTTTGGCCATGACGAGGAGAAGGCTACCCGTATGTCAACCCAGCTGTTTTTACGATTTCCATAGCTCATACCGTCACCTGCAGATGCCAATGTGGATATGAGCACCATTGAGCTCAAGGCGGAAGACCTTTACGACAAGGAGAAGGTCGACCTGGAGACTATCGTCATCGACGATGTTTTCAAGCTGCTTCAATGTACTGAGGAGGGTCTCACTGAAGACGAGGCCAAACGTCGTCTTGAACTTTTTGGACCTAACAAACTCGAGTCTGAGGAGCAAAATGCGTTCCTCCAGGTATATTCACTTCGTATTTAGATTTCACGCGCGCGTGGCTAATTCTTGCATTTCACAGTTCCTCTCGTTCATGTGGAACCCTCTCTCTTGGGTCATGGAAGGTGCCGCTCTCGTTGCCATTGCGCTCTCCAACGGCGAGCACATGCCCCCTGACTGGCCAGATTTCGTCGGTATCGTTCTGCTGCTCCTTATCAACTCAGCCATTGGTTTCTATGAGGAGCACAACGCCGGTAACGCCGTCAAGGCTCTCATGGACTCGCTCGCACCCAAGGCTAAGGTCAAGCGCGGCGGAACCTGGTCTGAAGTCGAATCCGCAATCCTCGTACCTGGTGACATGGTCGCTTTCAAGATTGGTGACATCGTCCCTGCCGACTGTCGTCTGACTGAGGCAATCAATGTCTCCATTGACCAGGCTGCTCTCACTGGCGAGTCTCTCCCCCAGGCTAAGAAAATGGGCGACCAGTGCTTCTCGTACGTCACATCTTTTTTTCATGTTCCATATTTGGTTCTCACTTCTCCGGCTGCAGTGGCTCAACCTGCAAACAGGGTGAAGCTGAGGGTGTCGTCATTTCCACTGGTGCCAACACTTTCTTCGGTCGTGCGGCTTCCCTCGTCGGCTCTGACGATGACACCTACTGGCCACTTGCAGAAAATTCTGGCCCAAATTGGGTCTTTCTGCCTCGTCTCAATTGGTATTTTCGTCATTGCTGAAATCCTCGTCCTTTATGCCGGCTTCCGATACAACTACCGTCGTGGTCTCGATAACATTCTCGTCCTCCTTATCGGTGGTATCCCCATTGCCATGCCAACCGTGCTTTCTGTCACCCTTGCTGTCGGTGCCCAGCAGCTTGCGAAGCACAAGGCTATCGTCACCCGTATCACTGCTATTGAGGAACTCGCTGGTGTAACCATTCTCTGTTCCGACAAAACTGGTACCCTTACTACCAACAAACTCACCATCGACCGTAACACCATCAAAACTTACGGCCCTTTCTCTGCTGAGGATGTCATCCTTTTGGCTGCCTACGCCTCTCGTACTGAGAACCAGGATGCTATTGACTCGTCTGTGGTTGGTGCTATCGGCGATGCTTCCCGCGCTCGCGCTGGCATTAAACTCCTCGACTTTAAGCCTTTCAACCCTGTCGACAAGCGTACCGAGATTACGTACCGCGAAGAGGCAACTGGCAAGCTCAAGCGTGTCACCAAGGGTATGACTGGTATCATCATTGAGCTCTGCACTCGCAACAAGACTGAAGAACTCGAGAACAAGCTGGAGGCCGACGTCGAGGAGTTTGCTACCCGTGGTCTCCGTGCCCTCGCTGTTGCCTACGAAGAGGTTGACGGTGATGACTTTGAAGCTGAGGGCAACGGTTTCGAACTTATTGGTCTCCTCGCCATTTACGACCCTCCTCGTGATGACACCAAGCAGACCATCGATGATGCTATTGCTCTCGGTGTGAAGGTCAAGATGGTCACCGGTGATCAGCTCGCTATTGCGAAAGAAACTGGCCGTCGCCTCGGTATGGGTGACCACATGTACCCCGCTAAGGTGCTCAAGGAAGGTCCCCCTCCCGGCGGCAAGCATAGCTCTCTCGATGATATGATCATGGATGCTGGTATGTATCGTTAGTTGATAATTTTCTCATTGATTGACCGTTGCCCTAGATGGTTTTGCTGGCGTTTTCCCCGAGCACAAGTACGAAATTGTGAAACGACTCCAAGGACTCGGCCACCTTTGCGCCATGACTGGTGACGGTGCTAATGATGCACCTGCCTTGTCTCGTGCTAATGTCGGTATTGCCGTCGAAGGTGCTACTGATGCGGCTCGTGGTGCTGCTGATATCGTCTTAACTGAGCCTGGTCTCTCCACCATCGTTCACGCTATCCGTGGTTCCCGTATCATTTTCCAGCGTATGCGTAACTACTCCATCTACGCTTGTGCCGTCACCATTCGTATTGTCGTCTGCTTCGCTATCCTCGCCTTCGCATACAAATTCGACTTCCCTCCATTCATGGTCCTTATCATCGCGCTTCTCAATGACGGTACCATCATGACCCTCTCCGTTGATCGTGTCTTGCCCTCGATGACTCCAGATAGTTGGGACTTGGCAGAGATTTTCGCCTATGCCGTTGGCTATGGTCTCTGGTTGACCCTGTCCACGTACGCATTCCTTCACCACTAGTAACACCTGAAACTGATTTCATGTTTTTAGCGTCGTCCTCGTCGTCATCATCATGGAAACCTCGTTCTTCCAGGACAAGTTTGGTGTCTCCTTGCCCAACGGCAACGGTGCTGGCAACGTCGATCCTCATGATCCTCAGCTGCATATGATCGTGTACCTCCAAGTCGCCATCATCTCTCAGGCCCTCATCTTCGTTACTCGTTCGCATGGTTTCTTCTTCATGGAGCGTCCCTCCGTTGCTCTCATGGGTGCCTTCTGCATCGCGCAGCTTATTTCTTCCATCATTGCTGCTTATGCCAACTGGGGCTTCACGAAGATCCACGGTATTTCCGGTGCTTGGATTGGTATTGTTTGGGTCTGGGTAGGTTATCTCCTCCATAATTTTCAATTGCCAATCTCAATCGCTTTAGAATATCATCTGGTTCGTACCCCTCGACTGGATGAAGTTCGCCATGAAGGCAACGATCATCAAATACCTTCGCAAACGTCACGAGCGTCTTGCTGCCAAGGCCATCGCCGAGTCTCAGGGAGGTCATGTTCCTCTGGCTCGCACCCAATCCCGCGCTGCTTCTATCCACGAGTCTATGTATTCCAACCGTGTTAGCTTCATTAAGCGTGCGGCTAGGAAGGTTGGCTTCGGTGGCAAGATTAGCATGAAGCCTGAAGAGCTCCAACGCTTCAGCTCTATTCAAGCCCAGAATGCTGGCAGGACTCTCGCGAGAAACCCGTCGCGCACTGCTGCATAGATGCACTGTGCTTTGCTCGTCTCTCCCCCCTCCATAACGCATGACTCCTCATCCAAATGTACACCATCACGCACAATTAATTACCAATCTCGAAATGCATTCCCGAATTATAGATGTATACCCCTCCCACTCCTCTTCCCATCCCGCGCCGCCTGCCTCCCATACCAAAATATTTTTCTTTAGGTTTCTTTATCTCTGTTCAACTTGCGTAGCAGTATACGTATAAGCACGACCTAGCCTCCCTTACTATCTATTCTTTGAGGGTTTACTACATCTACCTATACTTCTACGGTGTCGTTCGTTGCACAGAAGGTTACCTATCACGCTCGTTGGGAGATGCGGTGAGAGGTGGAGAGAATTTTGGTCGAGCGGTGTTGAAACGACTTTTCTCTGCGTATTTCTTATCCATCCTGGTTCGTTTTACGATAGTCTGCAATAAAAGATTTGTCGTTCTCAGAAAGCATCGTTGTTTGGTTATACCTCCGTTTGATGAGTGCTTGAGTAGTTGGGACTGGAGTCTTGGAAGCTCGGACCTCATACGCGTGGCGGGAGCCAGTTCTTTAGTGTGTTCGCGCGGTCACTTTCCTCCACACCCTTCTGCTAGTACCTCATTGTACCTACCACTGGAAAAACCAGGATTTCTTTTGGTTAATACCACATCAGCACGGTTAGGATGCCCGAGATCGGGATAGGGCAAAGGTTTTAGGTGAAGTAGCCTGCCAAAACGGACCTCTCCTCTCTCCCCCTTCCTATTTAACCCACAATCTACTCATCTTAATTCTATTTTATGTGCAATTTCACTGGTAAGTATATTAAGGAAATGCCTAAAACCATAGAACGTACCCAGGTGTGTTAAAGAAACTAGTTAGGGGCCATCTAGCTGAGGATTGTCCAATGTCCCTCCTCCCTGTACTACGTCGCCCGTCGAGTCTGTACGCCCTGCTTTCAGGTATCACTTCTTGTCCATATAATCGTCACTTGTGTGTGCATTTGAGAAAGGCTACCCAACAACAAGCGCAGAACAAGCAGTCAACTAGGACAGCCGGTAGTTTTCTCTCCCTCTAGCGTGAATTAATACATAAAGCACTATTTAATGGCCAGTACTAGCAAAGTAATACTGATTTATGTACAAGATTCCTGTGTGTTTACGTCGAGGAAAAGAACAGAAAAATAAAGAGCGGTCACTTTTTCGGTCACTTGGTCACTTTCGCATGTCGAAAAACTCTACTTCTCTATTCTCATATGTTCTCGTGTTCGCACATCGTTCGACCTGGGACGCCACAAATTCTTTTCTGGCCGTCCCCACCATGGCCAAGTTCATCACGTCCGCCCTTGGAATTCTACTCGCAGAATTCAGCGTCCCCAGCCTTACTGAGATGCTGCGATAACCGATGTTCGGCCGTTGACGTCCTACAGTTGGGTTGAAGCCAAGAGGCCCACTATCTTCTGCCAAGCATGTTGATGTTACGATCCTGTTAATCACTAAAAGTTTAGTTTTTCATACTCCAGGAGCTCCGCCTACTTGGAAGAAGAATGCAGGTATCACTAAGGTTCAGCAAGACTATGGCAAGAGCTTCATCGACCAAAATGCTGCTCAGATGCACTCTGGCTCTCCCCTCGAACCTCTTTTCGTGGCTGTCGAGGAGATGGGTGAACATGAAGTTCTGCCGCAGCACCAGTTATCTGTGATCGTAACACGCTGAAGAAGCTCCTCGAATGGGTCACGATGAAGCCAAGTGACAATCTCAAAGATTTCAGGATTGACGTTGATCTCGCCGGGTCCACTTGCCTCTTGGCTCATATGGAAAAGGATACGACAGAGTTCATTTGAGAGGATATCGTTATGAGTACGGGAAGGCCGCTACGACTTGGCCGGCTTGGAGCGAAGGAGCTACAGAACATTATCGAATCATATCATTGGTGCGTGATTTTCACTCACTTTCTGGAAGAGTAACTTAAATACATCTTAGAAATTAGCAGGTATCCCTATTGTTGTTCGCTTTAAAGTTGATGGTTGTATTAGCCTGAACACAAAAGACAACTCGAACAAGAGTTCGCAAGGGACCAAGGAGAAGAGAGCGAATCGATTACAACCATTGCCCACTAGCATCATTAGGGGAATTCGAGTCAAGAAGTCACCTGATCCGTTGACTCTCCAAACTTCCCTCCTCGAAATCAAGACGCGCACATTTACTCAGCACAGAACGGATTGGAAGGAGGTATACCCTCAAATCTACCTTTCTCAGACACCGTTTCTGTACATTGCGAAACATCACAACACGATCAGTTTGGCCCGGTAGAAAAGCATGCTCTCTCTGCGCCCAACTTGGACAAGCATGCGCAGACGACAAAGGCTTCGGTTGGAAAACTGAAGGAACTGTTAGATAGTATCCGCCGGTTGGTGATAGAGCATGGAACCGAGACTGGGCTGACTCTCGTCTGCATGCAAGGGAGTGGGGATTGTACCGAAGGAAGGAGGCAAAGAAGTTCTGAAGAAGTTTTAAACTGGTTTGAGGCCTAGAGACTGAATATTCTGTTCTTTTTGGACGTTGTATTTTGCGAGGCTGAGTTCCCTTTAGAGTCTCTGACGAATTGAACGATTGGAGCTTACCCTTTGCGTTACATCCGTCTGCCTATCACATTGGTGTGAACAAAAGATTGTGTTCATTCTAAAGTCTCAAATTGTATTTGATAACCTATGGCGTTGTTTAAGATTACCACCGGTGTCCCAGCTCAGTTCTGAAATGAGTGGTCCCCATCCACTGCCCTCAACACAACTCCACACCCAGCCCGTATTTTGATCTACGGGAAAACGTGCTCAGACCTCAGTCAATTGACATCGGACTTTTGTATTCATGGGGCTTATGGTTTCACCTGCTGCAGGAGGTGGTTTTCGCTGGCCGGCAGCCGAATGCTTTTTGGACAGACATGAAGTCCTTTGTGTTCAATTAACCCGACTAGCTCCTCATTCCATTACCTTCGCTGCATCGCCGACATCATTAAATTGTTTGACTGAATGGAACTCGGTGAGACTCCGCTTTATTGATTGCTTCTCTAACGTCTTGGCATTTGGAGTGTTGAGGCTCTTGCCCCCTTGGGGATTGCCGCTGATTCAACCGTAGAATGTATTCCCATGAAACTTGAATTTTTTACATCTGGTGGCAAAACATTAATTCTCCAATCTTGGGAGGGTCGGTTTGGGATCATTAGAAGGGGGGTGGGTACCAACTATCCAATACCCTCAGGTTCAGCCCCATTTCTCCTCACTGTCCTACGACCATCGAATTAGCGTCGAACCAATCTATCGCCCACTCTCCTAGCTTACCTCGAAGTTCCGCCCTTTGGCTGTGAGTATGAAGCATCTCATTCACTCATACTTACAATGGCCAGGTATTAACGCAACACCATTGCTCAAGCTAAAAGGCGAGGCCTTTGCAAGATTGATACTGGTGGACCCTTGGTGGCAGATCGAAGGCTCACGAGGTGATTTCTCTGAGGGGCTGAGGGAAACACAGCAGCAAGACACTCAGCAGAAGGCAAACATATCTCCAACCACCGCGTCAGAAGCCAGCCGACGCCTACCTTTTGATTGTTTCATTTTCCGGCAAACCGCAAGATGGAGGCGTATTAATACCAAGGATACGAAGAAGCAGAGAGACGCCAATCTAACAATGAACGTAATTGAGTTTCAGGGAGGGCAATCTCGCCTCAAGATAAGTTGGGAACTCATAGTGGGGGATGTTTTGTCCTGGAAAAAGGCTGTGGCACTTTGGGCGATTGTGGTAACGTGGGAGGCAGGGATGATTTCATCAAATTTGTTCATGGCGAAAATTTGGAGGTACAGCTCATCGAAGCAACGGACTTCTAAGCCCAGCCGCCAGATAATTACTGTCTGAAATACGATCTAGGAGGGTGGATGAGGACTAGACGCTCGTAAACAGGATACGTGAGCAATTCTTCATCAATCAGTATGGGAGAGGAGCAGGGGAGTTCAGCATGTAAGACGGCGTCTTGTATAGTATTGAAATTGAGGCATCGGTATGTAGGTACAGACAAGCTCAGTCTTCAGCTGAAAGGTCCAAAGTAGAAGCCTCTACACGAAATAGTTAGCAGGGGTGTTCAACCATTATGGGAAACCACACAACATACTCTCGATTCCAAACTTGAATAGGAACCTCTGGTGCAAGTTTTATTGAGAGCCAGAAAGAGAAGAAGATGACGAATACGACGCCGAGTCGAGCATAGTTTGAAGGTGTGGGGGGGTTAAAACGAGGGTCTGCCTCTAGCTGGGCATGCAAGTCATCATAGGGCCGAACTCGACGTTGGCGGAGAGGCACAAGTTCCTCTTCTTCGTCTCGACCAACCATTAAGAAAAAGAATATGCGGATGAAAAGGTTGCTGGTGGTAGTTGTGGAGAAACGTGGATCGGCTGACGTAATTTCATTTCCCCGAGCAGTGTACTGGGAAAAATAAGCTGCGGGATCCTCAGCACAAGTTCCATTTGTTCAACCTTCAAACACTCTAACAAAAATGCAAACAATATCAAGATATCTACGCTAAACTAAAACAAACGTTATGTACCAAGTCCATGCGCAAGTAATACAGAGTCCTTGCCCCGAAAGTCCCTCATTTCTCTTCTTCTCACCAATGATATATAACAACTGTGAAATGATCTTGTAGCCCTCTATTCTAGCTTCCTGACCACTCCCTCCGACGTGATTCCTTGCCAACAGAAGAGTCTTCATAGCCAACATCCTCAGCAGAGCGCTTCGCAGGCGCGCGCATTGCTCGAGGGACAGTCGGAGGGGCTGGACTACTAGAAAACTGAAATGTTGGCAGCCGAGGCGTAACATGATGCGCGTGGGCCATTGCTCGAGGTCCAATAGGAGGAGCTCGACCTATGGAGGGCAAAGGCAGTAGTGGCTGCTGAAACACATAGATATTAGCTACTAGGCTAAAAATGGAATAGAGTAAACACGAACCTCAGAGAGATTCTTCCTGAAATGATCGGAAAGCCGCTTGTTGAGAATATTTCGTGCTGCCCTTGCGAATCAGGGTTTGTCCATACCGATGGGTGAGGAGTGGGCGGCATAGCGATCTATTCAAGAGGTAAGCTCTTCTGAAAAGAAACTCAAAGGTGAGCTCACAGAAAACCCATCCGTACAGTTATCATCTTCAGTGCAGTCTGAGACCACGTCATTGGATTCATCCTTGCTGGGAGGAAAAGGAAGTTCAAACGATGCTTCAAGGGAACCGGTCTGAAAAAATTCAAATGAGAAAAAGGGAAAGATGATTGATAGAAAACCATACCTGAGTAGAGGTAGCAAAAAGTTTACGCCCAGAACTGAGCTCAGCAGAGGAATTCTCCCTCTCTGTGGCTCCGCATAAATGTGGAGGGATGGTATTTTTCTGACCAAGACTACTCGATCATGAGCGGAGGTCTCAAGCAAAGAAAGGGAACTACGCACATAGGTCCAGTCTCCAATGTCAACCCATGGATCACCTCTAATATCTTGTCATTCTTAGGGCGGCGCCGTACACTGAAATACGAGACGCGGCAGAGTCCCAAGATTCGTCAGACGGGTTGGGAGATGTGACTGAACAGCTGGCAGGTGTACCGTCTGGCAGATTACATTGACATGATCTTGGTTGATGAATATCTCAATGAAAGGTTACGCGTTCCTAAGCTGTAGAATACGTAAGCCAAAATGGATAAGAGAACATAAGCACAGAGTCCCCCTACTTGCTCCATGACCTCAGCTAACTGAGCAGCTAGATCGTCTTTCTCTCTGGCCGAATTGGAACCCGCTGGAGACCAAGGAGAAAGGTCTGATTCCGTTGAGAGAAATTTCCTTTCGCGAACGTGTTGTTGGATCTAGTCTAGGGGACTCTCATTTGAGAAAAGATGATGACCTGCCAACAACGATACTGACCATTTCGTCGGCCTCTCTTCCATTCCTCAAATATTATTTCTCCTTGATTTTTCTCGTCTGAACATGAGAAGACGCAGTTCTTCAATCGCGTCGCGGCACAATCGAGGGAGGAGGACCATTGGTGAGAAGAAAAAAAAAGCCTGGTCAGGCAAAATGACGAGTCCTCCATGTCTTGCGGTCGGAAGTTCTGGCACGTTGGTGTAAGTTTCTTGCTTCCTCTGTCATGGGCCGCCCAACATGGGGGAAGAGATGCAAGAGGGCATGACCGCTATTTTTTGCCGCCCTCAAGTTCCCAGGTTCACTGAGAACGAGGGAAAGACCAAAGAAAGGATCTATTCGGATATTGGATTGACCCGTTCTTAGTAAACAGTATTAGGTATTGAGACACGACAAAAGGAAGTAATGCCTTACCAATCCTCCAGCGACATGTTGCCAGGAAGTTACTTACTTGTTTCTTCACTCTTGAGAGTCCAGATCCCTAGCGTGGTGGAATACTGTTACTTTTTGAAACGTCGTGGAGAAGACAAGGTTGGTGTGAGAGGTCATATTGTTGATGGTGATAGTGAAGGTTGAGTCCAAGAAGCTGGTGCACTGCCACAACCCTCTTTGTTTCCACTCACATTGGAAAATACTTCTTCCTCTACACATAACTCTTTTTTTGGTTCCAATCCTACGGTCACTGAAAGTTCAATTCCCGAGAGTCAGATGTCCCTCCAGTTTACCCGTCATTCTATCCCAAGGATCCCAATGAACTCAAATAAATATCTGAAGGTTCTGAAAAACAATTCAATACAGATATTGTCAAGTACATTATAAGACCTGGCACAAGACTGTCACTCTCTACGCGCTCTTCTATGACTCTCTATGGTGTGTCGCACCGCCCAGGCTCTCAAAGACGGATGGATCAACACCGAGATCTAAAACGCGTATATCTTGCCCTCTGAGAAAGCAAAATCTGCCCATAAACCCTGAAAGGGAATAACGTCCCCACAAGAGGTCCTCCTCGCCTTCGTCTGAATACAAAACACCGGCAAATGAATCGCCACCTTGCCGAAGCTCAGACATATGGAACTTGACGATCGGCATTCCATGAGCATCCTCCCAAATAAGAACACGAACACCGTCAGGATAAGTGATAGAATATGGGACGTCTTGTTCAGACAAAGTCAGATTCTCGTATGTTCCATGGTGTACTGAGACAAGCGCATCTTGAAGCTGGTCTGAAGGAGGAGGATTTCTCCAGTTGAGAGGACGAAGAGCTTTGTGGTAGACATCTACAACACCAGAGGAGGGTCGATGAACAATGACATCGTAGGCTGCAGTCGAGTCGACTGAACTAGCGGAAAACAACCAGGCAGAGGTTTGGACTGCCGTTCGTTGGTCGTCACCACCTATCTCGTCTTTCCACGACGACGAAAAGGTTGGCTCATGCTTGATTATACGAGACGATCCACGGTCACTTGGAAATTCAGGAAGGGTGAAAACGTGCAAAGTATCGAGCTGAATGGTGGTTGAGAGGACGCAGTCCCAATGGCTTTCATGAATTTCGAGCTGGGAAAAATCTAGGTGAGACAATAGTAAGTGAACCAAGGCAAACTCTCACATCTGTCAAGCGTTTCCCTTCCGTGCTCCATTGAACTGTGGTCGCCGTGGGAATATGATGAACCGCCATCCATTCTTGGTTGCCCTCATTCCAACCAAGAAGTCTAAGATCAACGGAGCCTCGAAAGATGCGAGATGTCTGAGGAGCTATATACCGGGAAAGCACGACGAATCGTGGGTTTGCAGTGTGCAGATCTTGCACTTCATATGTGAAGCACCAAGTTGAGCTAAAACTTGGGTTAATTACACAGAGAATGATAATAGGACCACTCACAGAAGGTTTTCTTGGTTTTGATCAAGCAAGTCAAACTGCAGTGTCTCACCGACCCACCGGGATCGTTGGATAACAGTCTCCGAACGGTCAGGTATTGGACCAGGTGGCTCGATCGTCTCCTGAGCAAGGAAAGTTGGAATAGCTGTGGAACCACAGGTTCCAAGGTCCCAAATCTGTAGATCCAGCATAGCCAGGACCAGAAGAAACCGTCCTCCGCGGGTCATTCGTACACAAGTGACCTTTTCTGCGTGGGCTTCTGTCAAAGTCAAGGTCCGAAATGGGGGTACGAATGGAGGCTCGTCCTCCTCTGATGACTGAGAAAGCTGCTTTGCGGAATAACGAAATCGTAAATGGGATAAAGCCAGGAGTTCCAGCTGTTGAGAATTTAGCGCCTCAGGTCCAAATTCCTCGATTGGAATTCGCATGTCTTCTGAAAGGTTTGAAAGCGCATCGAACCATACCGGACGAGCCAGTGTGAGAGCAAGCATGCTTTTTGAACACTTGTAATATGAGTTACACTTAAAGAGGCCGGAATCGTAGCTTGACTCACTTGACGAAGACTCAGAATGTCCTTCAACGTGCAGTTTACAAAAATCCGATAGTTGAGCTCAGAGGGCAGGCTGTTGAAAATACAGAAATCCAAAGCATTTTCAAACATTCGCGATTGAGGGATAGGGCTGTCCATTGATGAGCAAAAGACGAATACCAGGGGGGTTCGCGGTTGATGGAAGGAACCTGTGGCGCACAAGCGCTGTGCACATGTCCTGTTTGATTCACTCACGCCTTCATGGAATACTCCAAAGTAAGCCTTGCGATCTTCCTCATTTGTGCCTACTACTCCTTCAAAATGGTTTCTGCTCAGTTACTAGGTGGTTGTATGGAGGAAACCTGGCGAACGATCATGGAACATTTACTCAAGTTGAACCATTCGACCGTGTCGAGTGAGCTTGGTGAGTAACTTGCTTAAGATCTGGCAGCGCCGAGAACCGACAGAGGTGTTCTATATTGTTTAAAGAATGTGATGAAGGTGCAGAAACGAGCGTGAGTAAAATAAATACATGAGTGACCAGGCACTGCAGGTCAGACAAATAAGATGCTTCTTCATTACCCTTCCAGTATCTTTCCGTCACCTAAATCTGAACTTTAGCGTCAGTTCAAAAAATCGGAGCTCATTATTACCTTCGTCGTCCCTTCTCGTTGTGTCTTGTCTCGATAACATGGAACTCAATTCTCCTTGTCGTCGGCCGTATTATCACTGTTCTTTCCACCTTTTTTGCCACCATCTTGCTTGTCACTTTTCTTGCCACTTTTCTTGCCACCTTTCTTGTCATCCTTTCCGCTGCCTTCCGTCTTACCTTCCGCCTTGACACTCCCAGTTGTGCTTGATTGCTCGCCACCATCCACTGGGGTGCAATCATTCGTAACATCCGCGTTCGTCGAATCGGAGTGAATATCAGAGGTGAGGGGAAATTCAATGGTCCTATCCTGGACTGGAAGTTGACTCAAACGGAACCCGATCAACGCCCCGTTGTCTTGTCTCGATGCGCCAATCCATGCAACGCCATCAGCAACAATCTTGATGCTTCCTGTAGCCTTGGCATTACATGTCACGGTCCGCACAGTGAACGTACAGTGCCCTCCAGCCGGGGTTTCGTTCGAGAACGTCTGGGTAATAGAATTTTCTGTATCCTCTGTGAAAGCTGTCGAGGTGTCCCCATTATACGAAACATCAAATGAACCCGACTGGCTTTGGCTCTGTGAGCTTTCGTCTGTTTGATCAAAATGACCTTCGGCCGTCGCAGATGCATGGAAAAAGAGTCCATCCACTCCAGCGGTAGCTGAGGCTGAACCACCAACAGTATCGCTGGAGGAAACGGAAGCCGTGGTCTCGAACCTAACGGAATTACGGAATTAATTTGCAGCCTCAAACGAGAAGAGAACAAGGTATTTACCCTTTGTTGAGAGCGATGCCACTGGAATTGGTAAGGGAATGAGTCACAGAAGTCTTCGTCGAGGATGTCACAGAAAAAGCTGGATGTAAAGAAGAAGTTCCGCAGACAGAGGAAGGAGATGGTGGGGGATATTACTTACTGGAATCAAGATTGGAGCCTTTGCCCGTGGAGTTGCTGTTTTCGACGTGAGACGAAGTCTGGCAGGTTGGTTCGCCTTTCAGCGTCATGTGGCCGATAGGTTCTTGAGCATAGCAGAACCAGGCGAATTTAGCGGCGCCGAGAATCTAAATTGGAAGAAAATAAGCGATGCATTTTGGCCTGGGGACGTTAAATATGTGGACCAACAAAATCCTGATCTCGTGTGAATTGGCTTCCTAAATTTCTAAGCTTATCAAAAACTCCAGGAACTGTCGAGGATGAACAACTGCTGAATGGCATCTAATACGGATAGAACTTACGATCGAATAATTGTTTATCCGAGGTCATGGCAAAGCATCCCTCTGGCATTTTTGGTACATTCTCTGGTAAGATGTCTTCTCGTCGATTTAGATACGAACGCTGGATTTGAAGGTCATGCCTCGAAATAGCAGCCCCAAGGAACGAGGCGGAAAGAGCGAAGAAGGTAAGGAGAACTTTGGGAAGAAGCTGGATCATGATAGTAAGTAAGTGCAGGATTGAACGAATAGCGATCCCTTCCAAACCGGTGGAAGTAAAATCTAGATGATCAAGTGGAGGGTACGACAATGCCCAGACGCTCTCTCCTTATTAGTGTTTTCGCAAGCCATGGTTCCCAATGTCGGCTTTATTTCCCGAATCTATATCTATGATAGACCGAGGGCTGAAGTTCATACCGTACTGGTTTTTTACTTACTTGGTGTTCTACCCGCGGGCGAATCGAATTGACAGCATTGAATCTCAAAGTTAGGACATAAAGGAAAGAAATGCCATGGTCTATACTTGACTATAATTACAATGACACGCACACCCATCCTTCTCAAATCTTGACTCACATTATCGCGTATGTACCTTAAAGCAGGCTGACTAGAATTGTTCCTTTCTTTTGGAAAATTTGGATAGGAGCAGATCTAGGTTCACTAATTTACAGATTATACCCCTTATGTCCGTATGTAAAGGCTCGTTCACAGGGCGAAATATGTTTTCCAGTAGATGGCCGAACTGCGTCATTGACATTCTCTTACGTATGGTCTTTCATTCCAGCTTATATTTTGTGACGACAACAAGCCATTTAATGGCGAGGGCTATTCGTATTGAGAGGGAATCAGACGCGTAAAGTATACAAATAAGATCGATTTTGAATTACAGCACGAGTACTACTATGAGTCTGACATAACCTCCGAAAAGCGAGGGGCAGCATTAAGTAAATGGGACTCACATTGAAAAGATCGCTCTCTGGAACCGATCATGAGACTTTCTGTTATCCTACCATCGCAATTTTAGGCAGAACCGCGTACGACTGCACAAAGCTCTTCCCAACACATCATGCTTACATAGACTCAGGGCTGCTCGTCAGCAGTGGTAACCCCCCAAAATTTTCAAATGTCAGGATAGGCCTAGACGTAAAATGCAATAGCTGGAGGATTATAAGTTAACTCGATCCCAGCCAGGCCTGGGGTATATAAGACACAAAGTTGAGTGTATTTAAGAACCAGAAAGTTGTACTGTCACTACTACCTAATCATCACATCTAACTAAATACCAAAGGGAAAAACATATACCCCTAACAAGCCAAAAAAAACAAGCGTCAGAAGGAGTGAACATTCCGAGAGTGATGAACTCTCCCATAATCCAATCCTATGTAATATGAGTGTAGCACTTAACAATCGGATCTAGACTTTGTAGAATACTACTCATGGGCGATTACATCTATCTCGTGAGCCGAAAAATAGATACCATGCTTCCGAAAATCTAGTCTCTATCCAAGCACTGAGTCAGACAAATAAAACCTAACCATTTGACATTCACTGAGACTCTTCAAGGCCTCATTAAAGAAAAGGAGAAACAGTTTCCGGCACTTCTTATGTTTGGCATTGGTATGTTGGCGGTTCCTCAAGGTGGGAAGAAGGGGGATACTTTCCAAGAAGCAGCTTCCACTAATAACTCCACAGTATTAACTCCTCATGAGGTTTAAACAGATTAAAACTTGAGAAGAGAATACGCACAGGTAGTGCCGGACTGATATAGTGAGATTTTAATGTACAAGCATAATTTTGCTGATATGTAGAGGCTCTATGCTGTTCCATCAGTTAGCCACAGTGATGAAATATGGTCATTTAAAAGCTCTGACATTTGGTTCCGATTTGATGCAGTTTCTCTCGCGAAGAGAGGATAGCAGTTCCAAAAATTGAGTTTGGAAATTGACTTCCAAGCATTCTGTCTCTCGCTCATCGACCGAAACTCCAGTCTTCGCAAGCCCCCAGAACCCAAACAGAACCACCTTCTGCGAAACGGGAACAACCTTGTCCGGAAGTATGTTTCGTGCAGCCCATGCTTCCAAGGTAAGCGGTTGAAGTGGTCAGCCACTCAATAGCCAGACACGAGAAAGGCAGAATAAGCAATCCCCTACTCAGGAACTGGGATTACCAGTGACTGCAGTAAGCGCAATCCGTTCGGAGCGAGTTGTGGGGAGAAGTGGAGGTCAAGGCGAAAAAAAATGAGCTGTTCCGGCCCAGCGAACCCTTATATTCAGTCTAGAAACTTTGGACGTGTCTTAGCCTCCGGCGAGTGGTCGTGTGACCCAACTGGTGCGCAGATATGACACCCCGACAGGTAAGACACTATTTTATCTTATTGAATGGAAAGGGACGTCACGACGCGTGGCAAGGGAAGATGAGAGAAAGCGACTAGAATGGAACTGCAGGGAGAGACTGGACACCGAACATCGTCTAATCGGCTCCTAAACTCAGTCTAGCTACCGGAAGCGTGCTGAAGAAACGTGAGAAATACATCCAGAACACAGCACTGGATAAAGGGTAAAATTTTATTCAAACTGGAACAGATCAGCCAAAGCTAATTTGCTCGGCACAACTCCAGTGGCAGTGGAGGGCGAGAACATAATGAACTGTTGGAGGTGCAAGAAGTGGGCGAAGGAACTAACGGATAAGTGATCGAACACGTCCGCCATTGGTTAACAAAGACTCTGGCAGTTTGGGAGAAGTTGGACGAGAATGACGTCAAGTGGGTTCGTGTTGTGCACTGCGGATCGCTATGACGCGGGCAATACTCTTTGACTTTCTACCACCACCATGACTTACTCTGTTAACGTGTGCCATTTCAAAGCACTTATTCCTCTATCTGAAATCGTATTCAGGTTTCAGGACTGTCTTCCGATACCACGGAAGCCCAGTTGCATGACTTCTTCACGTAAGCCTCTTCACTGATGTCTCGGAATACCAGTTGCTGATGGCCTTATTCTCCTAGCTTCTGCGGCAAGTAAGATCTCCATCCTACCTTCAGGAGGAGAGAGTTTCATAGTTGTTTAGGATTGACAAGATTGATTTCAATGCTTCCTCCAAATCAGCTGTTGTACACTTTGAGAAAGGATCTGCTGCGAAGACCGCCACTATGGTTTGTTCCCCCGCCCTTGAATCCTTGCTTTGAATATTAATCTATCTAATACAGCTCAATGGCGGAACGCTGCAAGGGGCTACTCTCGCTGTCACTTCCGACACTGAACATCAAGACGACCCTCACGTCGACGGCGATCCTACTCAGTCGGACAAGCCCCGTGCTGGAAGTTAGCCGTCTTTTCCTTTATATTTTCACATGTGATTGACGAAACCTTTCTAGTTGCTGCCGAGTATCTCGCAAGAGGCTACATCCTTGGGGACGACATTCTGAAGAGAGCCATAGACATTGACCGTACGTCATTTATTCTCCTCATTTCATCACGATTTTACTTAGTCTCCTAATATCTAGAAAAGCAGGGGATATCCAAGCGTTTTCTCTCCTATCTCACGACTATCGACTCCACTGTCGGTGCGAAGGTTCTAGGACCCGACCAGACCCTCTCTGGGAAGGCGACAACTACGGCTGCTTCGGCGACACAGACTGCAAAATCCTTCGATGAGCAGAAAGGTATCACTAAAACTGCGTTTGATGTAAGCTAGTTTTGGTCTGTCTCAAAAACTCTATTGTGCTCATTTATATCAAGTACTATGCAAAGGTCCTAGGAACACCTCTCGGACAAAAAGTCAAGGAATTTTATACCTCCACTCAGAAGCAAGTCCTAGATATACACGAAGAGGCAATCAGGATCAAGGCTACTCATTCCACAACAACGACCGAGGCTCCCGCTCCTGCAACAACGTAAACATTGGGCAGTTTATTGTATCATTTGGACTGTACTGTATGAGACTCAAGAACTTGTATCTTCTTCGACTGTAGCTTCAAATACTGTATGTATGGGTGTATCACATGAGGTAAATAATCACCAGAAATTCTATGACCCTAGGATATCGATGTAGTCGATAACTTTGATTCCCTCCTTTTGTACATAACAACCACGGCCCAGGAATGGTTGGAATGAATATCGAGAATGTGTTAGTGGTCGGCTCTCATCGTCTCCATCCTCTAAATCCACTTTGGTTAAGACGCCAAGGAATGCTTCGTCCTTGGATGTAGTGTCTGGAGCTTTCGAACAGTACTGAAGCTTGATAATTGATTCTGTCTCATCGTCCTCCCACCAAAGAGCTCTCCAGAGATCCGGAAATGTGCACGTATACGGAACATCATGACGTGCTATGGGAAAATCTTTGCGAGAGTATTGAGATTCATCAACTGAGTATATTTTCCATGACCCGTCTGGCAAGCGAACGAGAGTAAGGCTAAGTATCACCGCTTTTCTGTCCTCTGTTCGGAGAATGATCTCCCAGTTGAGCGGCCCTACGCGTGGATACGCGATGAGGCAAGCGGTAGTTTGCATCGAGCGAATGGGACCAAATCGCTCGAATTCTTCAGGCCATGATGTATAACCAGATGGAATATTGTTCACCATACGAACTGTCCCTGCGGAGTCGGAAGTAAATGCAGGCACTGGAAAGAAATGTGCTTCCGTGTTTGAGGCCGTAGTAGCCATAACGAAGTCCTCTCCAGCCTCTGTAACTAAATCAAGCTAAAACTGGTCTAAGTAAAAGTGGGGGAAAAAAATCCTAGAGCAAGCAACTCACGTCGTCATAAACTGTCCCTCCAGATGCCCAGGAGACTGTAGCGTCGAGTTCAAAATTATGGACTCCGATCTCTTGTGGTTCGCTATTAGGTTTTCGCAAGAAGAGGACTTTCTTCTCATGATAAAATCCAAGCCAACGTACGGGCCCCCGCACGCGACATGTACCCAATCGTGTGAAGACTGGATTAGATTCTAGGAATGGGATGCTAAAGACGGAGAAAGAATGTCTGTGTGACAGCTCTTAGAACAGAAAGAAATTGAAGGTAAAACGTGGTTTTTCTTCTTACTGATCTGATACCCGAGTCACAATCGTAAACACCATGTTGTCGCCATGGATTCTTGTGTGCTGAACTTGTACAATCTCAACAGGAGCTCCGTCATTTTCTTCGGGAAAGGGAAGGTCTTGGATGGCAATGCGCTTCCGATCTTCAGGCGCAAATCCAAGATCCCACAGCTCAGCGTGAAAACCAACGACGAAGAACAACCACCTTCCACCTGGCATAAGCCGTATACAAGAGCAGTCCCCGAACCATTTGTCTTGTGGGAAGACTGCTGTATCAAGAATATAACTTTTCATGTGGGGAAGGGGCTCATCGGGGTTCTGGGATATGCACTCCTTGGCTCGGAGACGGAATCTGAAGTGGGCAGTCGTGACCTTCTCGAGTGCTGCGGCATCAAGTTTCTGAACATTCAGAGAGTGTGTGGAATTCAAGCGCATTTTGGACGACATATCATTAAGAATATACGCCCAAACTGATCGGTCGCACGAAGCAAGTTTCAGTTGTTTGGAACACTGCAGCATGGGTTTTGGAGATCAGCATGCAATATACTATTCAGCCTGGGCAAAATAGTAAATACAGACCTGTCTTAGGCGAAGGAGATCAACAATCCGACAAAGCGCAAGGATAGAGCATAGCAACTCAAAGGGTATGTCGTTTAGAAAAGGGCGGCCAATCGGAGCTGTTATGTTGACCATGGTCGTCGTTGCTTACAGCACTTTGTCAGCGCTTCAACCCGGACACACTCAGGTCTCTTGGACCTCGCTCCTCATTCTGCACGGCAGGACGATTTTTCAATGATAAGTTTGTCCGGGGTGCCCTTTCGGACTCGCTACTGATGCACGGAGAATCACATAAATGGCGAAGAATTGATTGTTTTCTCGGTGGATTCGGAATATTTTCCGGTGAAGATATCAAAAAACCTTCATATTGCAATTCGGGCAGCCCCACAACATAGTCGTCGAGGTGAACTCTCAAGAGCAAGTCACCTGCAAAAGACATTGGTCACTTGTGAGCGGGAACGGTGGGATGAACTAGCCTTCCACTTCACTTGACCGACGACCGGATGAGGCTTTTCTCTTTCAGGATAAGTAACACTGACGATAGCCGGGTACTTGCAGAGAGGAACGTCGCCGGACATCGTGACCGACGACTCGTGCGCAGTAGGGTCAGGTGATCCTTTGGGCTGTCATGGTTTTCTGCGGCCATCATGAGCGGGGGGATTCGTTCATTTCCATCCTCGCTGAAGAAACGTGGCATTTCCAAGTGTGGCTGTAAGGTTCTCTCTCCAGCTTTTCATCTAAGACTCTTGGGTTTCCTTGGCTGAAGCTGACTAGCTCAACTTCCTGCTGGCAGCCCGAGTTCTCTGCTTCTTTTCGGAATTAAGAAGTCAGGGACCTCCGCCTCGACTCTCGGCAAACATGACGTAGCTCCACTCCGAGTCTCTTTCCCCCATCTCATGAACCCTTTCCCATCATGATCCTCTCTTTCGGTGGTGGTCCTGGTGGTCTCTACTTGGTCACGTTCGGCCACTTTTGCTCACTAAAAGGATGCTCTGCTCCACCCTCTTATGGATTCTAATATTCTCAGACCCCCCTGAAAAAGATAACTTGACCACGAGCTCACTTTTCGTAAGCTTTTACTTCCCAAAAGCGGATGGCCAAGCTCATCAGTATCTGGGATGCACCGCACATAAGGTATGGGCGGTACAAACACGGCGAACCCTCTGTGACTGATCGGAAGTTTTCCCAAAAAGGTGAATTGCTTCCGAATCGCTCAAAGTCGCGCTTTAACGCGTCGTATTTCCTCCTGTACTCCTGTATCGGGAAATTGGGCTCCTAAGAACTATTCATATGGAGGTGCTTTTGGTGTAATTGCGAACCGTTGAGGAGTAAATCTTGCTGGGGCCGTCTGATGTCTCGATTTTGTCCGATTTCTAGTAATTGCACCTAATTTACGCGTTTGTTTACGTGTCGAAGAGACCCTGACTTTCTACAACTATGCCTGGTATCTCAAAACGAAAAAAAGCGTCCAAGAGGAACCTCTCTGGGGCTCCCATCCAACAGAATCATGTACTGGAGAGTGGCTTTGTCAACTCTTCAGCTGAAAACAACGAAAACCCACCAAAAAGGCGCAGGACCGGTGAAGAAAATGTAAGTTCAAGTCAAACACTATATGAAAAGTAACTCACCTAAGATAGGAATGGGTTCCTTCTACCACACCAACCACACCAAAGACTAACCGGACCTTCCCTTCCTGTTCCCTACCTCCTTCACCCCTAACACCTCTAAACCCCAACTACATGCCTTCAAAAAGTCCATATCAACCGTCCGCTCCTTTGGCACTTGTCCCTGAGCCAGATGAGGCCACCATCGTGGCTGTAGAATCCCCATTCACCAACTTACCTACTCAGACTAATGGGGCACGTGCATTTGTGGATAGCCGCTTCTCCTGGCAATTAGACGACTGGGATGTGCCAGTTAATGCTCCAGAAACGAAAGAGGGCGAGTTCTGGGCAAATCCAATGATTGAGGAGGTGGAGGATGACCCATCTGGAGATTTGTGGTGGACCATGTGTGAGTTAGCACGTCAACGGCCAGGTTTGGGCTTAGAACCAGAGGTCTGCATGGAATACGATGGCCTTGGTTGCGCAGACCCATTGGCAGAAGTTCGAGGGGATGAGGAGGACATGGAGGTGGGAAGAAACCAGAGTGTGCCTGAGTTCACATCGAATCCGGATCCTTCCTCCCAGTCATTTCCCGCTCAAACCCAATCTGACACTTCGTTTCACGACTTCCGTCCTGGGAGACTTCGAGAAGCTCCTTCAGTTTCGTCAGTGATGTGTGCCTTGGAGGATCTGGTTCAACTCTTGCAACCTCTCCGACAGTCTGGCAAAGGCTACAAAATTCACAGCCATAATGAGATGGATCCTTACATCCGGGCACATCTCGACATTCTCCAGTCCTTCTTTAATTTTTTCACAAACCCCAGGTCTCTGACATTTGGCCTTTGGCAAGCTTCGTCTACCCAAGCAGCAGTTGCAGTTGGACGAGGGGAGACTTGTGCGCGAAATCTCCGGGCGATGGCACGCCAGTTTATTCTTGATCGTACGCACCTGCCCGGCAATCCATATGGAGAATGGAACGAATCAGTCCTGGCTGATGAAGATCTGTCGAATGACGTTCAGATCTTCTTGCAGAGTTGCGGCAGGGACATTTCAGCAGAGAAACTTCACCTATACTTTGCTTCTGATGAGGTGAAGCAGCGCCACAACTTACAAAAAATTCCAGCAGTGCGTACATGTCGTGATTATCTCATTGCACTCAATTTTCGCTTTGAATATGCGAAAAAAGGGCAGTATACTGATGGGCATGAGTGATGCAATGTTGTTGAACATCGCGACAAGGTTTACATTCCGCAGATTGCACAGTATTTGGAACAGTCTCAACTTTACGATCGTGATGGAAACGCCTTCCAGGGTCCACAGGCATGGCCAACTGGCTTGCGTACCATCATTTGGTACCACGACGAATCAATTTTTTATGGAAACGATCGTCATCAGAAGCACTGGCAGCACAAGGATGCGTCTGCCACTCCCTATGCCAAAGGCGATGGCACATCATTCATGATTGCTGACTATGTTTCGGCTGATTTTGGTTGGCTGAGGTCAAAGGATGGCCTTCGTTCAGCAAGGCGTACAATGTACCCTGGTGTGAACAAGGACGGTTATTTTCAGAATGCTGACATCCTGGAGCAGGCTAATGCAGCAATCGATATTTTAGAGGCTGATTATTCTGAATTTCGTCATGTATTTGTCTATGACAATGCTCCCTCCCACCTGGCTCGTGCAGCAGATGCTCCTTCTGCTTGCTACATTCCCAAGTTTCCGAAAGTATGGCTTGCAACTGCAAACATCAAAAATGATGCAGGCCGCCTTGTGCGAGACGATGATGGCAAAATTCGGACTATGAAGGTCCCGATGGCAGATCCGATTGACCAAAACGGAGTGCGAAAGCCTCTTTATTTTGATTCAGGTCCCCAGGCTGGCTTATTTAAAGGAATGGCCATTCTCCTCCAAGAACGAGGGCTCGGACATCTCTCTGACCGGAATGCCCAGTGCCCAAAGTTCCAATGTCCCGCCGGTGCAACAGAATGTTGTCAACGACGTGCTCTGTATAATCATCCAGATTTTTCGTCTCCCCCATCCCTCTTATTTGAAACTTGCCAAAATCGTGGTGTCCCCCTCGTCTTCCTCCCGAAATTCCACCCTGAGCTCAACTTCATTGAGCAGTGCTGGGGATATGCAAAACGTCTCTTTCGTCTCAAGCCACCTTCCAAAGAGAATGCTATTCTCGAACTTTACACTATTGAGTCTCTAGAAGCAGTGCCGCTGCTCACAATGAGGAGGTATGTCTTCCTTCCTTATTTTTTTTGAACTTTCATTGCTTATACATATTTAACAGGTTTGCGACACGTTCGATACGCTTTATGGATGCTTACAAACACGGTTTGAATGGTGTTCAGGCTGCTTGGGCAGCACGAAAGTACCGTGGGCATCGTGTTTTACCCGAAAACATTCTCATGGAGCTTGAGAAGGCTAGTATTTGTTAGATATGACTTTTTTAGACCCTTGTTAGGTGTGAAGTTCTCGTAATCGTCTGTTTTCGCCCTCTAACTGCTTACAAAAACATAGAATCGGACATCACATAACTTCTAGACTACCTCATTGTCCCATTACATTTATACACCATCTAGAGTAATAGTAGAATAGTTGCTAGCGGCCCTTTTAGGCCATAATGGTCTCAAAAAAATTAAAACATTTCGTCTTTGCAATCTCGGAATCAATTCACCTTATTGGGCGATATCACATCAAAAGTGACAGGGTTCGCCGTGTTTGTACCGCCCATACCTTAGCAACGAAACAACTCCTCCGCCTTGCGTAGCCTCGCTTCGGGAAGGCCTCGTGCCTCATCCCGCTTGTATGTCATAGCTTCCCGCGAAACATTTAAGAGGGACGCAAATGAAGCTCATTGCCCCAAGCCCAACATCGCAACTTACCCACTTCGTGCCCTCAACTCCTCTTCACAATGATGTCCGTTGTCTCCATCTCTATTGCCTTAGCCCTCGCTGGCTCTACCTCTGCTCGAACTTTCACCGTTAAGAACAATTGTGGTTACACGATCTGGCCAGCTGTCTTCACCGGGACTGGTTCTGTCCGCCCTTCTGGTCCAACTGGGTGGGAAGCTCCCGCTGGCCATGTCCAGACTTTCACTGTTGACGAAGGTTGGGTACGTAATTGGAAAATTTATTCTATTCAAGGAGACTTACTGTAAATTGTTAGACTGCCGGACGTGTTTGGGCTAGAACTGAGTGCGATTTCTCGGACTCCGCCCCCGCCACCCAATGTTCAACTGGAGGTTGCAATGGTGGTCTCCAATGTGATGGTACTGGTGCCGGAGTACCTCCTGCATCCCTTGCCGAGTTCACTTTGAGCGACGCGAACAGCAATGCCGATTGGTATGATGGTAAAATTGTCCATTCTTTTTACTTCTCTCCATATCACTTACTTTTCTCCTCAGTTTCTTTGGTGGATGGATCAAACATTCCTGTGGCTATCACGAACTCTGCTGATTGTCCTTTGGCCAACTGTCCCGTCGATTTGAATCCCAATTGTTAGTCCTCTAGTTTTTTCCTGGGTGGTCTCGTGTTTACCGATTGTAAAGGCCCTGCCGAGCTTCAACAGAAGAACAAAGCTGGGACAGGTGTTGCAGGGTGTAAGAGCGCTTGCTTTGCCAACCTAGACGGAAATCAAGCGGACTCCGCTAACTGCTGCTCTGGGAGTCACAATACGTAAGCGATCATGTGCTGAATCGTATCTCGTCCCAGCTTACCTTACCTGAATAGCGCTGCGACTTGCCCTCCCGACGGTGTCACAGACTACCACTATTTCAAGGACAACTGCCCTAATTCATATGCTTATGCATATGATGAGTCCTCTGGGACCGCATTGTGGACATGTATGTGGCTCTTCTCATCTCCTACTTCTCCTTATATTGACTTCATCTCTGCTAGGCGATATGAGCAAGAAGGTTGACTACACTATCACATTTTGCCCTTAAGAATGGACAACAAGTATCTCGGACTAAGTTATAACAGATGTATTATTCTACAATACCAGATTCATTTTACCAACTTGAACCCTCTATTGCTATGGGAGGTTCCCCTCTCCTTATTCAGAACTATCAACATATTATGTAGCTAACATCCATGCTGAAAAACAGAAAACAGAAAACTCCGGTCCTAGTACACATGCTCCAAAGTACAGGGAAAAAAATACAGGTAATGTGGGCAGTACAAGTCCATATAAGCGACAAAGCAGAAACATAGCAAGAGGGAATACAGAAAATGTCATGCTTAATCATCAAACTGTGTCAGGTCCAAAGTAACACCTTTCGAGCTTCCTATCTCCTGATCTCGAAAGACCCCAACCAGACTTTCTGCCTTTTCGTAAAAGCTGCTCTTCAGACTTATAACAATAAACTGAAAGTCTGGGCTGGCTCGAGAACGAATATAATTTGCGACTCGCGAGACATTCACATTGTCTAGGGCAGCGTCTACTTCATCCAAAACAAAGAAAGGTGATGGATGGAAGCTGTGAATGGCGAACAGCAATGCAAGAGCTGCAACTGTTTTTTCTCCGCCAGAAAGCTGCTCCATATCCCGAAAACGTTTCATGGGGGGCATAGCATGGTATTTGATACCAGCGGCATATGGTTCCTGAAAACTTGTCAGTATGAAACAGCGGCAAAATCAAAATCAACGAACATCGGGATCTTCGACACTCAGATATGCCACTCCTCCCATTGGGGATGCTTTGCCTTTCGTAAGGTCTTTGTACACAGAATCGATGCGGTCTGCTATATGGTTATAGGCCTTGTTGAACAGGTCAACCCTAAAAGAGAGGGCGTGAATAAAAAATTAAGCTTTCCGTTGGAGATAGCAAACATACCTTTTCTTTTTGACACGTTGAAATTCATCCTTAGCATTCTTTGCGCCTGTCCGTGCTTTCTCAGCATCCTTTTCTGTGGCTGCTAGTTTCCCCTCGACTTCGTCTAGTCTGAGTTACAAAAATGAGCTGGGAAATTTCGAATTATGTGAGCATCGTACCGGTCCACAGCTTTCATGTTTGGGGCCATCTTATCGATTTCAGCTGATATTTTGTTCATATCTGCCTCGAGCTTTGCGGCCATTTCTCCCATAGTGTCCTAAAGCAAAAATTGAGTAAACAGTCATGACAGAAGAACTGGTAAGTTCTACCTCCTTCTCATCTTCATCTAGTTCGTCAAAGTCTACCTCGATTCCATAATCATCGATTTCTTTCGGTTTTGCGAGGTCCTCGTCCGTCTCATCTACGTCCATTGCAACATCGTCGCGAAGATTCTACGAGGGAGAAAAAGGGATAGTTAGACTCTCATTATCACCGGGAAATAAAATGGAAGGTACCTCTTCCATAGCTACACTCTCAATACCAGCGCTATCGTTCGCAAGAGGAAGTTGCATGCCATCTAGCCTGCACCGACGATAAATTCCGCTTCGCTCCAAACCCCACTTGGCTCGTTCGTCATTCCAAACGCCAATTTCCTTTACTTTGCCATCAACGCTGCGGGCTTTATCCTTCACGGTCTTCTTTGCACTTTCAAGTTCAGAGGTGGCAATGGCGAGAGACGACTTGAGTTGGTCAAGATCGGAGGAATGGTTTTGGTGCGTTTCATTGAGCTCGTTTTCTTGGGCTTTAAGATCCGCGACTTGCTTCTGTAACTTCTTGAGGTTGTTGTGGGCGGTCGTAAGAGAGTCCCTTAGCTTGCCGAGGCGCTCCTGGATCGATTCTAGGGTCGACTGCTCAAACGCAATTCTAGCCAAGAGACAGGTTAGACAAGTTGGAGACAGGAAAGAGTAATCACTGACTGGTGCCCTAGACGAGATGCTTGACCGTCGAACCTGACTCTTGCTTCACTCTCTTCCTAAAGACAAATGTCAAATGACCAACCTTGTGATAAAAGTCAAATAGTCATACCTGGGCTAAGCGACCTTCTCCAAGCTCATACTCCCTGATATTCGCCACACCAATTTGACGGCAGAAGGCGCCGAAGATTTTGTGCTCGTCCTTGTCAATGATACCTTGAATTTTCTCAATTTGAGCTTCCAACTGACCGTGCGCAGACTCGTTCTATCAAATGATCCTTATTAGTTTTTCATGAATGGGAGAACGAATTTTGTTCTTACTTTGCTGAGCTCGGGTCTAAGTGTCTTGAGTTCCCCATCAATATGCTTTGCCTCGTCCTTCAATCCTGTCACTCTCCGTTTTGCGGCACTGAGATCGTCCCGAGCGACATTCAAGCGCGACTCCAGGCTATCGATTTTGTCCTTGATGACCTGCTCATTCTTCAGGGAAAGACGTTGCTTGCCGAGCTCTCGGAGGTCGGAGGTAAGATTGTCTCTGCTCTTGATGAGAGCTAATGAGATCCAAGTTAGAATATCACGGGAGGGTACTACAGATAGAAAGCAAAACTGACTGTTAATATCCCTTTCGCTCCAAGTTGTACCATTAGAAGGTCCTGATCCAAATCCTGTTCGTTGCTCCGAACTTCGACCACCGGTAATAAGACCAGACTTATGAATTACTGTTCCATCCAAAGTTACAGCTGTAGCCGAAATGGTCAGGTTTTGACCACGACGAGATAAGGAGCGGCAAACCTTTAACTTCAACGCCTCTGTCCCAGCACACAAACCGAGCTACATCCATGGAATCGCAGATAAGGGCTGTGCCGCAGGCATGGTTGAATGCTCTCTCAAGCGAAGGGTCAAACTCAATGAGGTCGAGGGCAAGTCGAGCACCGCGGTTTGAGAATTGCCTATACACCAATGATGAGAGGATGGACATGAGTAGCAGCTATATACAGCACCTCATTTTGTCATTAATACCCTTGGTCTGAATTGTGTCAAGGGGTATGAATGTCTCTATACCAAGGTGTTGGGTTGATAGGTACTATAGTCCATGTTAGCTAAAAAGTGATGCTGGAAAAAGGCCAGAATTTTTACCTTGACACATTCAATTCCCACTTTCTCACTCTCAACAACGATGGCATCCAAATTCCTTCCGAGCACAGTCGCAACAGCTAGTTCATATTTTCGCGCTGAAGGACGACAAAGTGTCGAGATTCGACCTGTCGGAAGTCAGGACGGCAAACTAAGCTGGTTGGATAAAATGACTCCCACCTTTCACTCCTTCAAATCGTTTCATCAATGCCTCAAGATTTTCCTTTTTCCGCAACTCCCTCTGACTCTCGACCTTGTTCTGCCCCATCCGAACAAGTTCTTCGTGTACCTTCTCTAGCCGCGTCGTTACTGTTGCCGTCAACTGCCCAATCCGTACGCGTTCATCCTCGGTGCCCTTGAGCTCTTTACGCTCTTCAGCGAGCTGCTGTGTAAGATCATTGAACTTTTCTGAGACTTCCTCCAGATGAGTTTTAGCGGCTTCTAGTTCTGTTTTGAGGGATTCATGTTTGGCATTGAGACCATCACGTTTCTCAACGAGGGTGTTAAGCGACCGTTTCAAGACCTAGATTTTATAAGCTTGTTGTGTGGGCGATGAAAGCAGCTGACGACAAACTTTCTCATCTCGCTGGAGAGACTCTAACTGCTGCCGCTCTGAAACACGCTGGAGCGCAGCCTTGCTCTTTCTGCGAGCAGACGTTGAGCCCAAGAGCGATGTAGATGCAACAGAGAGACCTACAGTTCACGTAGTTGGCCTAACTGGACATCAGAGAGTCGGATCCTGTTCGTCGAGCTTTCAGCAATCTTGCGTGCAGCTTCTTCTCTTGTTGCCTCTGTCTCTTCCAGTGTCTTCCTCAGTCTAAGAAGAAGAAGAATGAACGAGAGTTCGTCGCCAACAACGATAATGGTAGACGTACGATGCTAGCTTGTTCGAGGTCTCTTGTTCCTGCCTAACGAGATCTTCTTCTGTTTTCTTAAAGTTTCCGGCTTTACGTTCTGTGTGTTCAATCTGTGTCTGCACTCCAACGACTTCTCTCGCTCGGCCATCTGCTTTCTTTTCGACGCCCTTCATTTTCCGCTCAAGGGTAGAAATTTTAGCCCGGAGGTCAGCCTGGGCGGAACGCTTGGAGTCCAGAGCAGTTTCGGCAGTCGAAAGTTCGCGCTGACCAAAGAGTCAGCAGCTAATAAGGACTAAGATGCAGGGCAATACTTTAAGGTTAATGACTTCATTGCCTGTGGTACGAATCTGGTGTGCCGTGGTTTCAAGTGATTCTTCGAGGTGGTATAACCTAAAGCGCGTGTAAGCAGACTGGAAACAAAACAGAATAATTTCCAACCTAAGCAAGACCCTTCGACGAGCCAGTTCATTTCTCTCGTCAACTAGCTTCTCATACTTCTCAACTTCGGTTTTCTGTTCTTTGTAGCTCTTGATTTCACCAGCTACCACGCGACGCTTGCCGAATTCTTCCTGCGCTTTTTCAGCGGTGTCGTCAAGCTTCTTCTTTTTATCTTCGTAATCCTTCTTTAACTCTTCGGATCCAGAAATGCGGTCGATGAGACCAGCAAGCGTTCCAGATGACTATGGAATCATGGTCACCAGCCAATTTTATCAAGTTCAGGGATTACATACCTGAGCAGCAATAGCCTCTACATCACCTTGAAAAACAAGGAAATTGTTGGCCTTCACCAGGATTTGGAATTTCCTGATAGACAGGCATGAGAAAAAGAGCATGGTAGAGGCAATGGTAGGACTGACTTCAGTGCCTCAACGTATTCTCCATAGCTAACGGTCTTGGAGTCGATTTCGTACTTGGATACACCATCTTTTGTCGTGATTCCTCGTTTAAAGCGCCACTCGACGTGACGACCGGCTTCTTGAGGTTCATGGAAAATGGCGCAGACCCAGGCAGACGTCGCATCGTTGGCTCCGCGTTCTTCCATCCCATCATCGACATCTTCGTTATCGGAAGAAGGTGGTAAAGGCGCGTCACCAGGAAAGTTAGACTTGCGAGGCTCTCTGCGCCCACGGTAGACGAGGTCCTTTAACTGGGCAGACCGCAATTGCTTGGACTTGACGCCAAGAACAAAGGAGATGGCATCCATGAGATTAGATTTCCCTGTTAAATAGAATAAGTTAAAGAAATTGAAACACAAGTGAAATTTCATACCTGCGCCATTTGGACCGATGATACTGGAGAAACTCGTAAAGGGGCCTATAGTCTGAGTCCCCCGGTAGGACTTAAAGTTGTGCAGCTCTAGAGAATGGAGAGGCATGGCTACAGACGAGAGTGTCTGGACAGCCGGAGGCGCCAAGGCGCAAGGAAGTGTAGCGGAGGATGGAGGTTCTATTCGAAGACGCGTCGCGACCAGTCACAAGTGACTGGCAAACAGAAACAAACAAACCTCATGACTCTTGCCATTGATCCTCCACCACTTACGGACCCCATTCCCACTGGAAGAGCTCGTATTGAATCTTTCTATCAGAAGATGCAAAACTTGATCTCCCTTGTGCTTTGTTTTTTTTTTCCCTAGTCATTTGGGAACTCAGGCTATTTTGCTCACCTACTACCAAATGGTAACTTTGTCTCATCCGCAAGGCAAAGGTTAGAACTCACATCCTACATTAAAAAGCTTTGTAAATACAGCATAACCCCATGGTGGTGTTTGATATCGGGTATGGTGCCCGATTCTCGGAAAATATGAGCGGGCGCAAGACTAAACGTCGGAAGCTGTGCATTAATAACACCTTGCTTTGGACACTCATGAGTGTGCATGTAGCAACTCCGTCTCCTCCTCCATATGCGGACCCAAGACTTCCTCCTGAGCTAGAAGAGGTGATTTTCAAGCTTGCCTCTTTAGATCTTGTTGGTGCAGAGATAGCCCGTCTATGCTTAGTAGCACGACGTGTAAACAATTGGTTTGTCTTGTTCTATTACACGTTGGAACATTCCCTTGCTCATACAGACCAAACCAGGCTATACCCGCTCCTCTTTGATCCAGCAATTGTACCAATGGTCAATCATCGGCCTTCTTTTGGAGCATTAGTCGCTTCAAGCAACCCCCACCGCTTCAACATCTTATTCTTCGATCCTTGACCGCACCAATATCTGGCCATCAAGTACTTTATAGTCATTCAAACGCCTTCTCTCAGCTCAGTCACCTTGCTATCGAGTCGTTCAACGAGCTCACCCGTTCTTGCACGGCTATTTTACCACACTTTTTGTCGTTCCGGACGGGAATTACTCTTCGACATCTCTCAATTCGCACACGCATGAACACGAATACACCCGGAATTCGTGGTGCATCTTTCGTACTCTCTCGTCCCATCTTCGCCGGAATAACCCACCTCTCACTTAGCCGCCTAATCGCGGAGGTCATAGCCCCAGAATGGCACGGGTTCACCAGTCTCACCCACTATCTAGTGTATGAGCCTCTTTTCGAGCTTCATGACTCACGTATGCTTGGGCCCTGGAGCGCAGCCGTGTCCCCTTATTTGGATGGTGTGGTGACACTCCAACATCTGGTCATTTCCATTCCGGCAGTGTTCTACGATCCATCGAAATTTCACCCTTTCGCTTGGGAGTATCCTATCGAGCAACGTGAAATAATTACGATAGCTTTGCTCCAGCACAAGCTTGTTCCATGGGACCGGACTCATTTCACTTGGCTGGACCAACTTTGGAAGAGGGTTGATCGTGAAGCGATAACGGCTACACCTGAAGCATCCGAGGCAGTTCGAGTACTTCGAGTGGATTGGTATTGAAAAAGCCAATTCTTTTTATTCCGAGGGGTATCTGTTAGCCTTGCCTCACACGTGGCCCTCTGCCTTCATCGCAGCTGCCATAGCCGCCCAGGTGGCAAGCTTGTTTTCATTCCACCATGACCACCTCTGTGCTCGGTAAACCTCGCTCAATTGGTTCAGTATCTATTTTGGAAGACCGCAGCGTCCTTGTCGATATTTCCGTCTCGTTGAGAACGTTCAAGTCTCCCCCAATTGGAGCGAACCTTCTTGAGAACACAGAGGCCTTTCGGCTACAGCTGCGGACAAGTCCTTATAAAAATCACCCTAATCGACTGGATCGAATCCTCAAGTTTTGTCAAGAGTCGGAAGTCGGGAGAGAAGAGATGAAGGATGTGAATATTGTGACCTGGAGAGGCATTCTGAAAAAGTAGGTTCTAAGTCTCTTTATCTTTACGACTTCCCATATCTTGACACTTATCCGCACGAAAAGGCTACTTCGGGGTGATAAGATAGAATTGAATGTGTCCAAACATGGAGGAACATTGTACCTAGAGGAATACGACCGAGCTCCGAACGTGTAAGTTGTCCGTTTCCTATTGTCCGGAGGACAAAAATTGACTCATTGTTTGTTTTACAGGATCCACCGTCTCACTGGCGATGGAGATGTCAGGGGGTAATATCGTTTCTTCTTTCGTAAATGTTTATGTTGACATCCGCTCTTTTTAAAGCCCCAAGTTCGAAGCACTCTGCTCAGAAGACCCAAATTACCTGCCTTTCAATGCCCGATGGTACTCTGTCATGATAGTCCATCTCGGTCACTTGAAGATACTCTACGCCGGAGAAGTCGATTGTGTTGAAGGTATGCTCGTGTTTGTAATCTAACTCGGTGGGCAGTCAACCAGCACACAGAAACGGATGAGAGAAGGGAGTTTGTAGAGTTAAAATCGAGACCTTTTGGAAAGTAAGTTTTCTTTTCCCGAGCATCTACGTCTAAAGTTGACAAATAACCCGTTAATAGATCACTCAACGGCATGCAAGATTGGTTTACCCAGTCATACTTGACCAAAGTTCCCAAAATCATTGTGGGATTTCACAAGGACAATCACCTCCACTCCCTCCAAACCTTTGTAGTTCCAGAAACTTTGCTGCCATCACCGCATCACGGGGCTGCCCTCGGATTTCTCGTCCAATTAATTGGACACGAAGACTTTACTGAGGAAGGGAATGTTGTTCGAGTGAAGTTTCACAAAGACGTGTCAAAGAGAAGTCAGATTGTCTTGTCAGCGCGAGAGAAGAAAGCAATTGATGGAGGAGAAGCTAGGGTTGGTATTTTGCCTGCTTGGTTTCTTGCACAGGCATTATCTCATGATGAGTAAATAATGACCGTACATGGTTGTATTTTTCAAGTCTAGCCATTAAGAAATTCCTTGATGTACTCCAACTTTGTTCTGTACGCAGAATTATCAGGCCGGGACGCCTACAACAAGACATTGTTTTCCAGTGAGTACATAGGTTTCCTCAGAGATGTCACTTGAGTATGGGTTTGCCCCGTTCGCGGGTTTATGTGTAAGAACTCCTTCAAATAAACAACATATCTTTGCGAAAAGAAAACCCATGAATGCGGACATATTTTTTTTTGGTATAAATAGTCGAGTTTATAAGAAATCTCAAGAAACCTTCGGGTAGAATATTCGACGACCTCCTTTTAACAGCCAGACCTACAGCTAATCCTATTGTTCCGTCCATCGCCTTCTCCGGATAGGTGAGATGGTTAGTACCCACCAGCGAATGATACGGGAGCAGGGATGGAAACTTTGAACTGCCGAGTGTGATTTTAGCCTGCGTGACGTCTTAGACGACGACAAGGTGGCCACGGGGGAGAGAGATGGTAGTGGGTAACATTTCATTCAAGGTAGGGGGAGCGCAGTGGATTTTGGTTGGTCAGATGTGGACGACATAGTGACAGGATGACAGGCAGAATCCCAGTAAAAGCGAACCGAAGCGCTGATCTCCCAAACCAGAGCCAGTCTAACCCAATTTTTTACACTTTCCTTTATCACCCTCATCGTCCTGTGCCCAATTGGTCGATATGCCGCCGTCTTTCCTGTTTCAGCAAGGAATAGAAGGGCCATTCGAGATTTCATTTGAAACCCTCCGCTTCGTCCCAAAACACTTGGCAGCTATCGAATTTTCCTTGCGCACAAATTCGACAATCCCTGAACTCTCAGATCAAGACTTGGGAGACGCTGCTGCTTCATTTCAAAAATATTCCCTCGAACTACAGAGTGCCATACCAGATTTAGAACGATTCTTGGAGGTCATGAAAGTCTAGGTGAACCAGTTGCAGACTGCGGAAGGTATTGCAAGGGATGCTCGTATGCGATTGATACAACCATTTCCCCGCTTCCACTTGATATCGTCCGAGAAATCGTTTCTATCGCAGCAGGACATAGCAAATCTACGGCCAAATGTTTGAGCGTAGTCTCCAAGCAAATTCACCAATGGTGAGTCTATTATCCGTATCGTGGTGGCTGCCACCCTCTAATGTTAAGAGTGAGGGCGCGTCAGCAATTATGGAGATTGGTCTTTATAAACCGAGAGAAGCTCGAAGGTTTCCTTAATCGTTTACGGGACCCTAGATTTGCCTCGACGAACGCTCTTTCGATATGTCGACTTCAAATTTCACATGTGATCCAATTGTCAAGGGAAAACTTGCGTACTATATTCACCTCCCTGCCTAATCTCGAACGGTTTGGTCACTGGGGATTATCAGAATATTTTGGGGAAGACCTGATTGCTCCCCCGTCGCTCCAACACGTTTCCTGTGATCCCCTCATCTTTGCCGCTGACCCGGACCAAATGGACTTCGATTCTCCATTCTTCCAAAATATCACACACCTCCATTTATGGGACTGGGACTATCTCGATGGGGATAACGATAGGAATTGCGATACTTGGAACATGGCGTCGCTAAAGGTGCTTGTTCGATTGACTCATCTCCGAATGAACTTGAGTTGTCTTCGAGAACACACCAAGCACATGTCATATGTTGAAAATTGTATAATCCCATCTCTCCCTCCGTCCATTCAAATTGTGATCATGGATGTCGAGAGCGACCTTTTGACATATGAGTTCTGCAGCAAATTACGGAAGGGTGAGGTGGATCGCAGGGTACTGTTGTATGTCGATGACGAACCTTGTTCGCTAGAATGGATAATAGAAGGAGGAGAGCTCGATAGAGGCGAAGAAGGTGGCCGTAGGTGGTTGAACGGTGGAGAGGATTCAATGTGGGAGTCAGGAGTGGAAATGTTGAATAGACGGAACAACACCCTCGATTTTCAGGTGTGCTCTTTTACCAATTTATCTTTTCAATATCTTACGATCATCTCAGTCATCTCGCTGAGTATAAATCAGATGAAACCCTTCTTGGAACATTTATTTTGACGCTGCACCTCGAACAAACGGGTCTGGAGCAGTGTGGTGATACCTACAAATTGATCACGGAGAGCGAAAAATGCTCATTTGTCGCAGTATTTAGGAATAGTGCAAAGCAATGTTCTTCATGGACTCCTTTATTCATTAAGTGCTTGGCGAAATTTTGGGACGTTGAGAGATTTACATCCCTCATAGAAATGCTCTAGTGTATAAGCCGTATCTAGACATCATGAAAAATAAGTTCTGTCGTTTGCAGCTGGGCTGTATCGGTGTACAAAAAACTATTCAAACCATTATGCGCAAGAAAGGATTACACTTCTACCCATGTAGGGCCATGGTTGGGTTGGGAATTCAACGAAGAGCCAGTAGGAGGCGGTAACCAAGAACGGTCATCTCCTAGCTTCGAACCGTCTAGAAAAACCTATATCAAACTAACTAAACATCAGTCATGAAGAAAAAAAATTGATAATTCATACCTAACGAACTCGTTTTCAAGGGAGCTACACGCCCTCTATAGTAATACTCTCCATCTTCCTACCCGACCTCGTCCAAGGCCGCACTATGCCGGCCAGCCCTGACGAAAGAGGAGCCAAGTTGCCTGTTCCCGTTGTGGCAGCAGTAATGTAGCGGTGGTGGGGTGTCCATCTCCACTTAATACTTTGCTTCCTACGCTTTATCACCAACGGATTCCTCTTCACCAATCAAAGGAGCCTGTGCCTCAAACATAGGTGGAGAAGACCCAGGCAAAGCAGGTGGTGCTTGCTTCGGCGGTCTAGGAGCGCTCATGCCTGCCCCGGGTAGAGAAGGTCATTTGGGGAACAGGAGGTGTGAGTCGCTGAGAACGGACAGAACAGGCCAAAAGTGTCTATAAGAGCTCGAGGATATCCGAGGTAAAATGGAAGTAGAGAGCAAGAAGTGTAGGTATGGAAGCAGTATGTTGTCGAGGAGTAAGGACCTTACAAGGTGGGTTAATCTCTGTAGCACCGGAGGAAGCAGGTGACGGGAGGTGGAGGACGAGGCGGAGGAGACAAATTGGCAGGAGTCATGAGGGTGAGGCGTCTGCTAAGCCACTTTTTCCCCATGCTAGATTAGCGAGACCAGAATGAGATGCCTTAGAATGATGGGGAAGTGGTTCGTTGGAACTGGAAGCCGAATTTGCAGAGTGTTGAGAGCTGCTGGGAGAGACGACGGAGCCAAGTGTAGAGAAAGCCGTATTAGGTTTGTGATCTGAGAATCTGTCCCTAGGGTAAGTAGTGGGAGGCGTGGGAGAGGATGCGGCGGGTGAAGAAGTCCCATTGGAAGAGAGGAACTGCGGTGGTAGTGATAGGTCTGGCGTGAAGCAGGACTAAATTCACAAACAGTTATAAGGACCAAAAAAAGAAGAACGAAGTACTTACTTGCATGTCCATTTGCCTTGTTCATCAGTGCGTTTGCTCGATCATGCATCGGACCAGGGAGCTATGGCACACATAGGCGGAGTCCTGTCCATTGATAGTACCTCTCTTATCTTCTTTTTCCTCTTCCTCTTTAGAACACCTTTGCAAATATTAGGAATAAGCGGCTTAGGAGGAGCATGTCTCGGCGCTGGCTTGATTGTTTCCCCTTTGTCTGGTACTCAACCAGCTCTATCCCCATTCTCGTCTTCACTGTTTTCGTCAGTATCGTGACAGAAGTTCCGCATCCAGTGAAAGAAACGGGTTGTCCAATCAGGGCGTCAAAGCTAAGGGCTGAAGAAAAAGAGACTGGCTTCAATCCTCTGGTTTCTTTCCATTTTTTTGGCTGCGTCAAAGGCGGACAGACAAGGAGGTCGAGTTGAAGGAGCGTAAGAAGGATTATCTGATGATAATGTATATGACCAAGAGGATGTAGAAGCATGAGGCACAGGGGTGTTAGCGACGGCTAATTCCTTGGGGACTTGGTTTTAAATCTGGTTATAGCTTGATCAACAACGGAGTCCGGACAAGGAGATCCTGTTCTCGAAGGTTCCAGAGGCGAAGGTACGTTGGATTGGGGACCGAAACTGCTCAACAACGAAGCACTTGAATGTGTGTTGTGACTGCGAATATCCAATGAACAGGAGGAATGTCGTTCACAGAATATGACTTGGAGCGAAGAGACGTCTCTGAGAACTTGCGAGGAGACGAGGTCCTTGCATCCAGGCTTGCAAGGTGGTGGAGTACGTATGGGGATTGAAACGAACGGTGAATTCGTCGAAGATCGAGAGGCGAGGAGATGGCTGCCTTTGAGGAAGAGATAATCCAGAACAGCCAGATTGAGAGCCATGAAGTAAAGGTACTGTGGGGCCAGCAACTGTCTCTAGCTTGAACAGAGAGAAATTCTTCTTCAATAAATCTAAATGCGGCTAGGTGCGCTGTCCAGAAGCGAGGCTGCTATATCTATATAAACAATATGTGAGATGATACGAACAGTCAAAAAAGGAGAAACATGTACCTTCACGAATGTCAACATGATGGTGGAAGCTCCATCGCATAACAATGCCAGCGTCCTCTAACGTGTGCACCTTGACGATCCGCCTACTTCATCGTCTGAATGCGGGGTGTCCAAGAGAGACGGAGATGATAACGAATTAATTCCAGCTACATTCAACGACTTCTTGTCCCGGATCAGACCAATACATGTACCCGAACTACAGAATTAACAGCTGGACGCCGTTACAATGGACCAATGTCCCGCAGAAGCTCAGAGCATACGCCAGTTGACAAAGAATGGGTGGTCGAAACAACAAAGTTGGTTCAAAAAATTGATTCCTGGCATGTTCCGTTAGACGAACGACAATATTATCTAAGTCGGCGAAGTAACGGAAAGACACACACCTTGAACACCCCCCCTTGATTGATACTTTCTCTGGGGTAATTTCCATATGAGTCGCACATGGGGAGACAGCAGGGCCCAGCGAGGTGATGGGGTGAAGTAATGAACTGGAATTAGACGCCTGCTGGAGTTATTGCTTCAAACCATGTCCCCAAACTCGGCCAAATACTTTTTCTCCTCCTGTTCAGACTATTAAGACCTGTCAGGACGCAGAGCATGTCACACAGTTCCATAGACTGCCCATTTATCAGCGGTCTTTCTGCTCATCACCTTACTACCTCGCTCCGATTACTCCATAAACGGGCAGTTCACCTGGTGTCCCACGCGCCATTCGCATTGCCCTCACTCCCACCAGAGTCTTGCTCACCAACCGTTCTCCAATGATCCTACTGAAAAGCCGTCCCTTGATGAACTGCGCTAGAGAAAGCGAGCTGCCTTCAGCCAGTGCAGACAACGGCTCTGGAAAGAAGGCGTCGTTGATAAACCTATGGGTGCATGTAAGTGGGCATGTTTGCGTGCGCAATACTTTCGCGACGGGGAAGAAGGTTGCTATCAAAGACCTTGTATGTGTTTATTCCCACTGTTAGTTCCACCCAGCCTGACTCGTTGTAGGACCTTGCTAACCAACCTCCAAAGGAACTAATCGTCAACGGCATTCTTATCATGAAGGCGTCTGGTCACCCAAACATCGTCAATTTCTTCGAGTCCTACTTGGTGAAAGTGATTGAGTTTGTGGGTAGTGATGGAATACATGGAAGGCGGCGCGTTGACCGACATGACTGAGAATAACACGCTAGCTAAGAATCTGCTTAGTTGCGTCTGTTTCGAGGTCCGACTCTTCCCTTTTATCCAGCCTCGTAAAAATCTCACCGTCGTCTGCAGACTCGCAAAAAGTCTTGGGAATTTGCATTGGGAGGTTAACAATCCAACGCGACATCAAGCCTAACAACTTCCTTCTCGACACCCATATGGACAAGTCAAAATCACAGACTCCCGCTCCTGCGCCCAGTTGACGGATACCAAGTCCAAGCATGCAACAATGGTGGATATTCCCTATTGGATGGCTCCGGAAGCCGTGAAGCCATAACAATATGGCGAGAAGGTCGACATTTGGAAGTTCGGGTATTATGGTGATTGAGATGAATGAAAATGAAGTGCGTTATTTGGGCGAGAAGCTTTTAAAAGTCTGTCTCCTACTTCTGCCCCAGCTTTTCTGCTGCTCATCTCCCAAACCTTGGGCTTTGTAGGTCATATTCACAAACGAAGACCCAGGTTCAAGAAACTGAAGGCATTGTCCGAAAAGCTTAAGGGCTTCCTGGTGGTCTGTTTCTGTCGACGGATCCAGCCATTCGGCATCCAACGAGTTATTGGATCAAGAATTTTTGAGGAAGTCGAGTGCTTTATAAGGAGGCCTCGCACCGTTACTCAAGATCAAGATCAAGAATTCCTGTGAGTTTCATAGGTGACTCGTATCTACATTTTGATACCTTGTCTAACTTTTTTTCAATTAGAGACACATGTGACCTAACTTTCCTGTCGTACAACTATGTACCTTGCCTGACAAATGTTTATCCTTATTCAACATACTCTCACATTCATGACGCACTCTATCCCTCTCCCCTCTCTCCCCTCTTTTCTCTCATGTACGCCTTCCCCCTCCCTACGACATAGACTTGGGGTCTGCCTCTCACCTATTTGCTTTATTGAGAGGGCTGATTTCTTGCTTATATAACGATAACGACTGGTCCTTTGTTACCGTTTTATTTGTGTATGGTATGGCATTCTTTCGTTCTGATAGGTCGTCACATAAACAGATCTCAAAACCTATGGTACTGGACGCCATGTGCGTCAGAGTTCATTTGGGGTTGTGACAGGACGACAGGCAGATCCCCAGCAAAGGGAACCGAAGAGCTGATCTCCCCAAACCAGATACAGTCCAACCCAATCGTTGCACTTTTCTCTTCCACCGTCTTCACACAGTCCTCCCGCAACCAATTGGTCGATATGCCGCCGTCATTCCTTTTTCAGCAAGAAATCAAAAAGCCACGAGTCAAGTCATTTGAAATCCCTCGCTTCGTCCCCAAAGACCTGGCAGCTATCGAATTTTCCTTGCACACACATTCCACGATCCCCGAATTCTCAGGTCAAGACTTGAAAGACGCTGCTGCTACATTTCGTAAACTCTCCCGCAAACTACAGAAAACCATACCAGATGTCGAACGATACTTGGATAGCCTGAAAGTCCAGGCGGACCAGTTGCAGACTGCGGAAGGTATCGCAAGGGATGCTCGTACGAGGCTGATACAGCCATTTCCGCCACTTCCACTTGACGTAGCCCATCAAATCGTTCCATTGCAGCAGGATATAACAAATCTACGGCCAAAAGTTTGAGCGTCGTCTCTAAGCAAGTTTATCAATGGTGAGTCCACTCTTTGTGTCCTGCAGGGCGACGGCTGTTGAGGTTAAAATCTAGGGCACGTCTACAGCTGTGGAAATCAGTGTTTATAGACGAACCCAAGCTAAAAGGTTTCATAAAACTCATACGAGCGCCGAGATTTGCCTCGACCAACGCTCTTTTGATTCGTCGACTTCAGATCTCTCAAGATGCCGAATTGTCGAGGGAAAATGCGTGCATTCTTCTTTCCTCCCTGCCTAATCTCGAACGGTTTGGTCATTGGGGAGCGTCGGAGTATCTAACGAAAGAAGATCTTTTTGTTCGCCCGTCGCTCCAACGAATTTCCTGCGATCCCCTCGCATTCTCTTCCCATCCAGATAGGATGGATTTCAAGTCCCCTTTCTTCCAGAATATGACCCACATCGATTTATGGAATGCTGCGAAGGACCCCAACGCTCTTCACATGTGGAACTGGGCATCACTGAAAGCGCTTGTTCGTTTGACCCATCTCCGAATGAACCTAGGGTTTCTTCGACGAGGCCCAAAACATTTATCATATGTTCAGAGCCATATCGTCCCAGCTCTCCCACGTTCTATCCAAATCTTGATCCTAGACGTTGAAGCTTATTGGGACCTTGTAAGGTACAAGGAATACAATAAACTACGGAAGGGTGAAGTGGACCGCCGAGTGTTGTTATGTGCCTTTGAGAAAGATGATCAGGGGCTGTGGGTGCTAGAATTGGGGACGGAGATCAATGGAGGAGACGACGGTGGCCGTGGGTGGTTGAATGGTGGAGAAGATCGGCTTTGGGAGTCCGGGATGGAGATGCTGCGCAGACGGAACGACACCCTTGATTTTGAAGTTTGCTTTTTTCTATTGGACCTCTTCAGTCTCTTACGATCTTTTCAGTCATCCAAATGAGTATGGAAAGCAAATCCCTTCTTGGTGATGTTATACGCACGCTTCATTTTGAACGAATTGGTCCGGAGCGGTACAGCGATATTTGAACAAACAGAGCATTCAAGATTAATCAAAGAATATGATAAAGATGTATAAAAGAGCGTGGGTGAAATAAGTAAAATGAGTGACCAGGCACTGCATGTCAGTCGAGTACGAGTCTTCCTCATTATTCTTCCTGTATCTTTCCATCAACTTAATTGTAAGATTAGCATCGCTTCTAAGTTTTTGAAGGTCACTCCCACCTCCGTCATTCGTTCTCGTTGTTCTCCATCTCAAGAAGAACCTTCTCAATCCTTCTTGGAGTCCCCTTTCTTGGGATTCTTGTCACCTTTCTTGTCGCCCTTTTTCTTGCCTGACTTAGTACCTCCCGACTGGTCGTTCCCATTTTTGCTTGATTGCTTCTTGTCGTCCTTGAGTTCGACACAGTCATTGCTGGTATCCGCATTTGTCGAATCTGAGTGAATATCAGAGGTGAGAGGAAATTCAATGGTCCTGTCCTTGATTGGCAGCTCATTCAGGTGGAACCCGAAAAATGAGCCGTTGGTTAGTCCGTTACCAGTCAATGCGACGCCGTCAGCAACAATCTTGATGCTTCCTGAGGCTTTGGCACTACATTTGACAGTCCGAACAGTGAAAGTACAGTGTTCTCCCGCGGGTGTTTGATTTGCGAATGTCTGCTCAAATGTAACTGTCGTTTCCTCTGTAGAGGCAGTCGAGTTTTCGCCGTTGTACGAGACGTCAAATGAACCGGACTGGCTTTGGCTCTGTGAGCTCTCGTCTGTATGATCGAAATGCCCTTCGACGGTGGCGGATGCATGAGCAAAGAGCCCATCCACTCCGGCGGTAGCTGAAGCCGAGCCACCGGCACTGTCACTAGAGGAAACGGAGGCTGTGGTCTCGAATCTAGGGTGACCATGAGATAAAGTTACTATGCATCCGGGACATGGAGAAGCACTTACCCCTTGTTGAGGGCAATACCGCTAGAATTTGTGATAGAATGAGTAACTGAAGTCGTCGTTGACGTTGTTATAGTGAATGCTGGTTGTAAAAAGTCAGTTTTCTAGACAAGGGGCATGATAGGATGTTCACTAACAGCCACTCTGATCAGAGCCTTTGCCAGTGGAATTGCTGTTGGCAACGATGGACGTAGGCTGGCAGGATGGTTCACCTTTCAGTGTCATGCGACCAATAGGTTCTTGAGCATAGCAGAACCAAGCAGATTTAGCTGCCATAAGAATCTAATGGGGGAAGGAAGGTTAAGCATCTTGGGTTGAGTACAAGAAACTTATGGACTGACCTCGTCATGATCTTTCCTGAGAAATGTGCCCAAACTAATAAGTTTATCAAGAACTCCTGGAACTATCGACAATGATTAATGGCAGAACGATATCTAATACACCTAGAACTGACTGGAGAATAACTGTTGGTCCGAAGTCATGGCGAAGCAACCTTCAGGCATTTGTACGGTATCCAGTGATATGAGATCTCGTCTACTTGGGTATGAACGCTGGATTTGAATGTCATGTCTTGAGATAGCAGCTCCAAGAGACGAAGGGAACTGAGTGAAAAATATGAGAAGGATTGTGGGAAGAAACCGAAGCATCATGAATGTAAGACTGCACGAAATATGAATCCTCCCAACCAGTGGAAGTAAAATGAGAAAGTGAAGTGTATGATATTGCTCAGACGTTCCGTCGTTATTAGTATTGTTGCTGGAAATGTCGATTTCGTAACCCGCAGCATGTATATCTATGATACGCTGAAGTTCATACGGTGTTAATGTTTCGGTTACCTGGTGTTCTACCCGCGTGAGAATCAAGTTGAAAGTGTATGATCTCAAAATTAGGACACGGACAAAAGAAAGAAATACATGATTGTGACTCTAAGAAAGTGTGTTTATACCCTTCTCGAAACTTCACTAGCTACAGCTCGTACCTAAGTACCTACCTGAGAACTCACCTAACCCACATGATCCACTCTTTACTAGAAAATGTGCTTAGAGACAGATCAATGGGTTATGGTTTACATATGTTTTGAATCCATGGAGACAGACTCGCTCACAGGACGATATATATTTTCCAGTGGATGACCGAAACAACAGCCACCAAATTTACACAATTGCCCTTGCCTAATTTAGGGATTTATATGAACACTCTCTAGCATAGGCTCACCGCATGATGCACAGCATCATGTAAATTGCAGATATTGCAAACGTAATTCTCCAATATAAGGGCGTAGGCATGGATTTGGAGTCTTCAGGAGTCCTTTGCACTTCTTCACGGACTTGATGTAAGTCACTTAGGAGGCGTTAGCACGACCTTTTCTCTCCCGGACTGGTGCTTAAGAAGGTTCTACCGTATTTCCTGTTAGTCTTTAGGATTTATGCCTTTGCCAACCGTTCACAAAATGTTTTGCAGGTCCATATATTGTGCAATGAGGGTAATTAAGTTGTGGAATAGAGGTAAGAGATCGTCTACTGGGTAGGGAAAGTTGCGTTCTGTAGGCAAATGCAGATCTGTGAAGCAAAAGATCATATGTAAGTACAGACATCTATGTCCCTCACGCTATTGCTGCCGTTACATCGTCAACATTGACAACGTTGAATGATAGCATAGAGTTCGTACAGTCATTCTGGAGCACAATGGATTCGGTTGCAGCAGTCGCAGTAAATTGCCCCGTTACTTGAATCCAAGTGTTATAAGGTATGCTTTCACCAAAAAGCTGAGAGGCACCAGGGACTAGAATGCCATCAACGAGAGCTGACACGGTGCATGTTGCATATCCATTCACGATGACCTTCATCCAGTAGGACAGGGTGTAGACATTGTTGGGAGAGAGACCGGTGATCGAGGACGTGAGTGCTTGGATTGAGGTGGTGCTTCCATATATTCGCCTAAAATTTCATGGGAGGAATGAGCTTCGATACGAGAAGAAAATAAAAGAGAGGGAAACATGACGCACCCCACTCTGCTCCCCGTATGCCCAAATTCCGGGCTGGGGAATCCGTATAACGTTAAGGTATGGGCGGTACAAACACAGCGAACCCTGTCACTTTTGATGTGACATCGCCCAATAAGGTGAATTGATTCCGAGATTGCAAAGACGAAATGTTTTAATTTTTTGAGACCATTATGGCCTAAAAGGGCCGCTAGCAACTATTCTACTATTACTCTAGATGGTGTATAAATGTAATGGGACAATGAGGTAGTCTAGAAGTTATGTGATGTCCGATTCTATGTTTTTGTAAGCAGTTAGAGGGCGAAAACAGACGATTACGAGAACTTCACACCTAACAAGGGTCTAAAAAAGTCATATCTAACAAATACTAGCCTTCTCAAGCTCCATGAGAATGTTTTCGGGTAAAACACGATGCCCACGGTACTTTCGTGCTGCCCAAGCAGCCTGAACACCATTCAAACCGTGTTTGTAAGCATCCATAAAGCGTATCGAACGTGTCGCAAACCTGTTAAATATGTATAAGCAATGAAAGTTCAAAAAAAATAAGGAAGGAAGACATACCTCCTCATTGTGAGCAGCGGCACTGCTTCTAGAGACTCAATAGTGTAAAGTTCGAGAATAGCATTCTCTTTGGAAGGTGGCTTGAGACGAAAGAGACGTTTTGCATATCCCCAGCACTGCTCAATGAAGTTGAGCTCAGGGTGGAATTTCGGGAGGAAGACGAGGGGGACACCACGATTTTGGCAAGTTTCAAATAAGAGGGATGGGGGAGACGAAAAATCTGGATGATTATACAGAGCACGTCGTTGACAACATTCTGTTGCACCGGCGGGACATTGGAACTTTGGGCACTGGGCATTCCGGTCAGAGAGATGTCCGAGCCCTCGTTCTTGGAGGAGAATGGCCATTCCTTTAAATAAGCCAGCCTGGGGACCTGAATCAAAATAAAGAGGCTTTCGCACTCCGTTTTGGTCAATCGGATCTGCCATCGGGACCTTCATAGTCCGAATTTTGCCATCATCGTCTCGCACAAGGCGGCCTGCATCATTTTTGATGTTTGCAGTTGCAAGCCATACTTTCGGAAACTTGGGAATGTAGCAAGCAGAAGGAGCATCTGCTGCACGAGCCAGGTGGGAGGGAGCATTGTCATAGACAAATACATGACGAAATTCAGAATAATCAGCCTCTAAAATATCGATTGCTGCATTAGCCTGCTCCAGGATGTCAGCATTCTGAAAATAACCGTCCTTGTTCACACCAGGGTACATTGTACGCCTTGCTGAACGAAGGCCATCCTTTGACCTCAGCCAACCAAAATCAGCCGAAACATAGTCAGCAATCATGAATGATGTGCCATCGCCTTTGGCATAGGGAGTGGCAGACGCATCCTTGTGCTGCCAGTGCTTCTGATGACGATCGTTTCCATAAAAAATTGATTCGTCGTGGTACCAAATGATGGTACGCAAGCCAGTTGGCCATGCCTGTGGACCCTGGAAGGCGTTTCCATCACGATCGTAAAGTTGAGACTGTTCCAAATACTGTGCAATCTGCGGAATGTAAACCTTGTCGCGATGTTCAACAACATTGCATCACTCATGCCCATCAGTATACTGCCCTTTTTTCGCATATTCAAAGCGAAAATTGAGTGCAATGAGATAATCACGACATGTACGCACTGCTGGAATTTTTTGTAAGTTGTGGCGCTGCTTCACCTCATCAGAAGCAAAGTATAGGTGAAGTTTCTCTGCTGAAATGTCCCTGCCGCAACTCTGCAAGAAGATCTGAACGTCATTCGACAGATCTTCATCAGCCAGGACTGATTCGTTCCATTCTCCATATGGATTGCCGGGCAGGTGCGTACGATCAAGAATAAACTGGCGTGCCATCGCCCGGAGATTTCGCGCACAAGTCTCCCCTCGTCCAACTGCAACTGCTGCTTGGGTAGACGAAGCTTGCCAAAGGCCAAATGTCAGAGACCTGGGGTTTGTGAAAAAATTAAAGAAGGACTGGAGAATGTCGAGATGTGCCCGGATGTAAGGATCCATCTCATTATGGCTGTGAATTTTGTAGCCTTTGCCAGACTGTCGGAGAGGTTGCAAGAGTTGAACCAGATCCTCCAAGGCACACATCACTGACGAAACTGAAGGAGCTTCTCGAAGTCTCCCAGGACGGAAGTCGTGAAACGAAGTGTCAGATTGGGTTTGAGCGGGAAATGACTGGGAGGAAGGATCCGGATTCGATGTGAACTCAGGCACACTCTGGTTTCTTCCCACCTCCATGTCCTCCTCATCCCCTCGAACTTCTGCCAATGGGTCTGCGCAACCAAGGCCATCGTATTCCATGCAGACCTCTGGTTCTAAGCCCAAACCTGGCCGTTGACGTGCTAACTCACACATGGTCCACCACAAATCTCCAGATGGGTCATCCTCCACCTCCTCAATCATTGGATTTGCCCAGAACTCGCCCTCTTTCGTTTCTGGAGCATTAACTGGCACATCCCAGTCGTCTAATTGCCAGGAGAAGCGGCTATCCACAAATGCACGTGCCCCATTAGTCTGAGTAGGTAAGTTGGTGAATGGGGATTCTACAGCCACGATGGTGGCCTCATCTGGCTCAGGGACAAGTGCCAAAGGAGCGGACGGTTGATATGGACTTTTTGAAGGCATGTAGTTGGGGTTTAGAGGTGTTAGGGGTGAAGGAGGTAGGGAACAGGAAGGGAAGGTCCGGTTAGTCTTTGGTGTGGTTGGTGTGGTAGAAGGAACCCATTCCTATCTTAGGTGAGTTACTTTTCATATAGTGTTTGACTTGAACTTACATTTTCTTCACCGGTCCTGCGCCTTTTTGGTGGGTTTTCGTTGTTTTCAGCTGAAGAGTTGACAAAGCCACTCTCCAGTACATGATTCTGTTGGATGGGAGCCCCAGAGAGGTTCCTCTTGGACGCTTTTTTTCGTTTTGAGATACCAGGCATAGTTGTAGAAAGTCAGGGTCTCTTCGACACGTAAACAAACGCGTAAATTAGGTGCAATTACTAGAAATCGGACAAAATCGAGACATCAGACGGCCCCAGCAAGATTTACTCCTCAACGGTTCGCAATTACACCAAAAGCACCTCCATATGAATAGTTCTTAGGAGCCCAATTTCCCGATACAGGAGTACAGGAGGAAATACGACGCGTTAAAGCGCGACTTTGAGCGATTCGGAAGCAATTCACCTTTTTGGGAAAACTTCCGATCAGTCACAGAGGGTTCGCCGTGTTTGTACCGCCCATACCTTATGGCCAGGCCACTACTTTTGGCCCATGGCGAAGTCAAACTACTTTGTTCAAAATCTCCTCCATTCACTACCGGTGGTGTGGGAGACGCGGAGCGACGATGAGCTAAATGTAAAAAGACAGACAGTCAGAAATTGGAGCAATGACCATTCATAGAGTTTGAGGTCTTACCTGTTTCTGTTGCAGAACTGTGGAAACGACGAGGCCGTGCAGGGGGTAGACCATGAGACAGGCGCCAAGAGTTCCGTCCCTCAATGGCTATAGAAGAAACGAGTGTGAAGGAGGACAAGAGAGTGACGAGTGGGAATAGAGATGGGAGCATGATATTCTATCAAGGAACGCAAGGACGGCCGCATGTTTTACCCTCGACAATGAGTCTTTTTAACGTTTAGTCGCGCGGAATAGAGCCATTTGGATATTTGCGTAAGTTTACGCACACAGGAGGATGGATGAAATTGAATGACACAGGCACAATGCCCACCTACGTGTACCGGGGGAAGTTGCCGCATGAATTTCCTGCGGTGAGACTGTTTTAGCAACTTCCAAAGCTCTCAAAGAAAGAAAACAACTATTCTTGGGTTGACTGACAGCTGTGCGGCATGAGACTCCAAGCGGACCCTCTTTCGTCATTTTCAAACTAACACATCTCTGCACTCTCTCTGTTATCAAAAGATAAAGGTTCCGTGAGGTAGGAGAGAGGGTCCGGTGTGGATTTTGAGGAGATTTAGCGGCTACCGTGTCTGTGCGGTAGGACATGAAAACTCTGCACACCCGGGGCGACGAATTCCTGTGAATTTGATCTGCGTGGCTTTGGTGCTATGGCATTGACCTAGGGCCAGGACGCAGCATGACTCCTAAGTCCTGAGAAATTGGCAGAAGGCTGTGGTTTTCTCTCGTCTACACAATTATCCACGATCCCGTGTAAGGTTGGTTCCCAAAGGGCTGCCCAATGTCGGGTTAAACCCACATGTTATCCGGGATATATTCAATACTCAGCTGTTTAACGCAGTATTTGACGTGAGTTAGAAACAGGTGAATGCTGGAGTTCGACTAGGGGTCGACAACACTGAGCGAAGCGGGAGACTAGAGCGAACAGGCGAAAAGTGTGTATACGTGAACTCTAGAGTCCGAGATGAGAGCCAGAGACAAGAAAGATAAGTACGGGAGCAGTCCATCAATCACGAGTAAGATACCATCCTTACAAATGGTCAATGGAACATTCACTCGAACTGAACCCTCCAATGAGATGTGAGCTTCTTGAGTGTCTGGTTAACAATCCGGGAACACATTGAAAGGATCAAAACATTCAAGATGATTTAAAGAATGTAATAAGGGTGTAAAAAGAGCGTGAGTAAAATAGATAAAATGAGTGGCCAGGCACTGCAGATCATACGAGTAAGGGTCTTCCCCTTTAACCTTCCCATATCTTTCCATCGACTTGGTCCTAACATTGGTAATAACTCTAGGACTTTGAGGTCACTCTCACCTTCATCGTTCGTTCTCTGTCGCAACCATACATCTCAATTCTTCTTGTTGCCGCCCTTGTTGTCGTTTTTCTTGCCATTTGTTTTGCCACCCTTTTTACCGCCTTTCTTGCCACCTTTGTTGTCGTCCTTTGTGCTGCCTTCCTTCGAGCCACCTGTCCCGACACTCCCGGTTGTGCTTGATTGCTCGCCGTCATCGAGTGGGGTGCAATCATTGGTGACATCCGCATTTGTCGAATCGGAGCGAATATCAGAGGTGAGAGGAAATTCAATGGTCCTATCTTTGACTGGAAGTTCATTCAAACGGATCCCGATCAGCGCTTTGTTGTCTATTCTCGTTATGCCCGTCCAGGCAACACCATCAGCGACAATCTTGATACTCCCTGTAGCCTTGGCACTACATTTTACTGTCCGCACAGTGAACGTACAATGCCCTCCAGCCGGTGTTTCGTTGGAGAAGGACTGGGTAATAGAATTTTCCGTGTCCTCTGTGGAAGCCGTAGAGGTGTCGCCGTTATATGAGACATCAAAAGAACCGGACTGGCTTTGGCTTTGTGAGCTCTCGTCTGTATGGTCAAAATGACCTTCGACCGTGGCAGATGCATGGGCGAAGAGTCCGTCCACTCCAGCGGTAGCTGAGGCTGAACCACCAACAGTATCGCTGGAGGAAACGGAAGCCGTGGTCTCGAACCTAACACAATCATAGGATTAATTTAGGGTCTGGACCTGGAAGTTAGAAAAGCATTTACCCTTTGTTGAGGGCAATGCCGCTGGAATTTGTCAGTGAATGAGTCACAGAGGTCTTCGTCGAGGATGTTACTGAAAAGGCTGGAGGCAAAGAATAAGTTGTGTAGACAGCGGGCGAACATAGTGGGAGGTGTTACTTACTGGAATCGAGATCGGAGCCTTTGCCAGTGGAATTACTATTTTCGACGTGAGAGGAAATCTGGCATGTTGGTTCGCCATTCAGCGTCATTTGACCGATAGGTTCTTCAGCATAGCAAAACCATGCAAATTGAGCCGCCTCAAGAACCTGAATCAGAGAAAAACACGTTAAATATATAGACCTATGTCCAATCAACATGTCGACCAACGTTATCCTCATGATCTCGTGCGAGGTCACTTCCTAAACTAACAAGTTTATCAAAAACCCCTGGAACTGTCGAGGATGAACAATGGCTGGATGGGATATAATTTACCAAAACTTACGAGAATATAATTGTTTGTCCAAGGTCATGGCGAAGCAACCTTCCGGCATTTTTGGAATAGTCTCTGGTAAGATATCTGTGGGTCTTAGATCTTGTGGTCCCAGGGATCCTGGTCCTGGATTTGAAAGCTGGGGATGAGTGTCATTTCTTGGGATAGCAGCCCCAAGAGATGAGTCAAAGAGCGCGACAAGTGCGAGGAGAACTTTGGGAAGAAGCCGGGTCATAGTAATGAGCGGAAGATTGAACAAAAGACGGTTCCCTCCAAGCCAGTGGAAGTGAGGTAAGAAAGTGAATAGTATGGCTATCCCTAGATGTTCTGACCTTATAAGTTTTTCTGCAAGCCGATGCTGCCATTGCTCCCAATGTCGGCTTCATTCCCCGAATCTATGCCTATGATAGACTGTTGTTGAAGTTCATACTGTATCAGAATTTCGGATACCTGGTGTTCTACCCGTGTGAGAACCAAGTAAATAGTAATAGATCTCATAAAGTTTGGACACAGAGAAATGAAAATGCATGGTATATAATTGATTGTGACTCTAAGAAAATGCAATCCTATCCTTCTCAATATTACAGTTGCCTATATATACCCGAAAGCAGACTAGCGCACGCGATTGCTTCTTCATTGGGGAATCGGCGCAAAAGCAAGTCTAAATCCCCAATCGATTATAGCTTTTATGCTTTGGGTCGGCGAAGACGGCCTCGTTGACAGGGTCACATATGTTTCTAATGGATAGCCGAACCAACACTCAGGATGTTTACACAATTCTCCCCGTCTGACATAAGGATTCGTATGAGCACTCTCCAACATAGCCTTACATCGCTTGCCATGTGATGCCCAACACATGCCTCGAATTCTCTTCAAGCAGACTTAGAGTATCCAGGGGTCAATAGCAATGTGATCGTGCATATTTCGTTCTAATGTAGTGCAGGAGCCTTTTGTGAAAACCATTATTAAAAAAAGCAAGAAGTGTATTTATGAAGTACGGGCAAAGCACAACGGGTTCATTCAGCATCTCTCCACTCTCTATCCACGTTTCCGTCTTCCGCTTCTCCATCCTCTCCTTCTTCAACGTTCTCCAGAGTAAGACTTTCAACTAAACGAGCAAATTCATTCATATCCCTTTGACCTTCCTCCCTCTTCAGCCTCGCATAGTGATCACCAACAGCGTTGTCGACATCCACCTCTTCTTCTGGGTCCCAAGGAATGTCAGGCACTTTCCAGCCGCCATGCAGATAAACATAATTAAGGAACGACCTCCATAAAGGATCGAGGGAGAGAACATGAGGATCTCCAATTACGATGAGAAGTGCTTTGGCGCGGGTGACAGCAACATTGAATCGACGTGGATTGGCAACGAAGCCGAGGGTATGTTTCAGGTCGTACTTGATGAAGTCGCGACTGCTGCGGACTGTTGAAATAATGATGACAGGTCGTTCCTACAGGAGGTTAATAAGAAGCAGGAAATGGTGAGGCAGAGAGCTGTCGTACTTGTCCTTGAAATTCTTCAACGCTTCCAACCTTCACACTTGCTGTAACCTCCGAAAGTGAAGTTCTAATCTTGAGGCATTGCGCGTGGTACGGTGTAATAATTCCAATATCGTTGTCCGCTACAAAAAGGGAAGTTAGACCCTGGAAAGTAAAAGTAAGCCAACAACTTACTTATCTTCACAATCCGATCAGCTCTCAGCTGCTGTACGCAAGCTTTCACCTGAGTCACCTCGTCGACATTGAAAAACGAGGGTGAGGAAGCCTCTCTGTCATCTTTTCCCGAGATAGCATAGAAAACCACAGGGAAACCAGGTTTTGCCACATGAGAAGACCGAATGTACAAATCCGTTGTTCGGCGGTCCGCACAACGTTCTAGCTCGCCCTTGTAAAATTGATCGTTTGGGAAACGAAGAATGGCTTCGTGGGAACGGAAGTTTTTGACAAGCTTGACGACCCTAAATTGAACAGCGGTTAACAAAAGGAAAGAAGAGGAGTATAAGAAGAGGAGCCTACGTCTTTCCATAGTTCTCGACCTCATCATACAATTCATCCTTATTCATCAACCTCTCAATCCAACTAACCTCCAATCCAAACCTCGCGGCGATCCTACTCCGAATTATTGGTCCCAGCTGTTTTGGATCCCCAGAAAGGATGATATTGGTTCTAGAGTCTGCCATAGTCATCACACCATTCATACACTCTGGCTCTGTTGCCTGGCCCGCTTCGTCGATGAATATGTGGCTATAGTAGCCGCGTGGAATGCCGATGCCGTAAAAGACGCTCGCGGAAACGCAAGTTGTAACGACAACTTTGAAACGTTTCATCTGAAGGAGCCGTGGGACAGAGAAATGCTCAATTCCTGCTTCGGGGTGACTTTTCTTGTAGACGTAGTTGTTTAATTGGTGTGGAACATCTTTCGCGTTGCGAGAAGGAGCGTAGAACCGGAACAAGACGTCAGGAGATAGATGAGTCGCTAGGCGGAGTGCGATTATGTCAGCGGCAGAGTTACTGGGCGCCACTGCGACGATACGCGCATTTGGCTGGGTGGCGAGCACTTGGTGAATAGCTTCGACCATCGTCATAGTCTTCCCAGTTCCAGGTCTGTAAATAGCGAGTTAGATGCCAGACGGAAAGGCAGCGACGAAAAAACGTACGGCCCAAAGATAACAAAAGGAACGGAGCCAGCTGGCAGTTTCGCGACGGAAACAACTGCTTGCAGCTGGGCAGGGTTCGAGGAGATAAGTGGGTTTTTGATCCGAAGCCTGGCTTCCTGCTGAGAGATAAGCCGTGGGATTGAGACGTTGCTCTCTGAAGGAAAGAGAATTCGAGCTTCCGAAAACGCAGTATCTAGCGCCTGGTGTTGACGCCGCATAGGATAGCGATTCAATTTGAACCGGACATTGTAAACCCGCCCAGCAACTGAGCGGAATTTGGAGGAGAATCGAAGTCCTACTTCCTCCCTACGCACAACGTGAACTCGTCCTTCGAACCAGGCTCCACTAGGGCCACCATGACGCTGCACTAGAATGCTGTCGCCTAAATAATTGTTACCCAAGCTATTATGGATAAGGTCAAAACTTCAGCTCACCAACGAGAACACTGGGACGCTTTTCTGCAAGGCCCGGAACAGTTAGGCTGAGATGAGGTTAGGATTCATTGTTAGGAAAGACCGTGATTGAAAGGTGTACATACTAATGATATGTTCCATGCAGGGCCAATTCAGCGTCAGAAATGTCGTAGGATTGAAGGTCACGCCTGAAATGAACATATGAGCGGGCGGCAGGGAAATCAAATCAAGGAAAAAAAAACATACTCCATCTGGGCTTCCTCTATCCACAGGAGATACTTTTCGTGACGGCCATAGGATTGAGCGTTCAAAATCGGCGGCAACACACTTTTACGTAGGTCCTCCATAACCTGATTCCCTGACCCTCTAGCCAAAAGTTCCTTCAACGTTCCGGGAATATTCGCATGAGGGAGTGGTACAACGTAAGGTACAGCATCCAAGGACGGTGGCTTAATTCCAGGTTCAACTTGAACTTCAGGGTCCCTCGCAGTGCGTCGACGAGGCTTATAAGGAGCGCGAGGGCGAAGTGCTTCGTGGTCAGATCGAGATCCAACAATGACTTCCAGAGGTCGCGAAATGATGAATTGCTTTTGGAGTTGGATGTCTTCGAGGATAATGTCAATCCGGTCTTTGAAGCGACCAATGAATGTCTGCGTGAAACTGACAGCAATCTTCGTATGTTGAGAAGAAGAGATGTATCCGTCAAAGCGACCAGGAGAGGTCGTTATCACAAACCTGAAAGTTTGTCAAGAGAAAGATTCTAATTAAGAGGTGTTACAACTTACGGGGAAGTCCCACGACGGCTGGATGCAACTTCCGCCCGAACTAGCTTAGTCTTCAAAACGGGTAGAATAGACTTGATTGTCAATGTGAGCATGGTATAACCATGAGTTGGCTCGAGGATTCCGAAATTAGTCTCTCCTTCGACCACAATCCCGTTCTTATCTTTGGACGCTTCTTCCATGGCCGCTTCGTGGGCTGAGAACTGGAGGCGTGCGACATGTTGTACGGCCTGAGGATGACGCGCAAAGTCTCGATCGGGAATGAAGGTGTCACAAGTGGGACAATACTGGTGACCTGGAGGAACCTCATCCGTCTCTTCGGGCTGGACAGAGAGAGGATTTAATCCTTTCCTCTGGCACACAGAGGCGTGCTTTCGTCCTCGTGCATGCTGGTTCCAAATATTGCCAAAGAGGGATACACCACATGGACGACAACGAACCCGCGGAACAGGTGGAATGCCACTAACATTGCGTAGGTGCTTTGGCTTCGTGAGATGGAATCGGTAAAGTGCTTCAGTTGCGAACGACTGCCCACACGGTTCACAGGTGGGAACGTCGTGGTCTAGAGGGCAATTATCGATAGTACTGCACGTTCCAGATGAGAGGAACTCGGGACAAATGGGAGACGGGGGCATATTCGAAAAACTTGACGCGTTTTTTCTGAGAGAGAGGTAGTGGAAGGGAGCAAGGAACTGCAAAGAGTGGGAATATTCGATGGACATCTTTTATAATCCAATACAGCAGTCAATCCTATTGTCTCGTTTAGCGCTGGAAAGGTGGGATGGTTGGGACCCACAAAGGAATGGCCCACAACCGGAAATGAAAAACTTTGTAGCGCCGAGTGGCGTTCTGGCCGAAGGCAAGACGCCCACATATGAGAGGACGATAGTAGATAGCATGTTACTCTGAGCAAGGGAGGACAAAGTGACCTTGGATCGTTGTCGGTGGCTCGTCATGCCGAGGCCTCGTGGAAGTGGGAAGCAACGAATTTGAGGTTTGCCGCTTTGGCACCTCTTCGCACGAACTTCATTGACGCGACTGATTCTCTATAAATTTCGCGCGTTCACTAGTAAGTACCTCATGGCTGACGCAATACTGTGCTACATCCTCCAAAGGTTCGAAAGAGAACATGAATCTGTGACCTGCAGCAGAAACCACGGGTACAGTGCCACTTGTTCTCGCCCGCATCCGCCTTTGACCGAATGTTTGCCAGCAGGGGTTGCTCTTTGTCTATTCTTCCAAGTTGGTGATCATTTATTATATCTGGCCCTTAATATTTTGAGTTATTTAACATCTCCAACCTTTTAGCCGAAGCATGGGCTCGGTGTATGGGGAAGCGGCACAGCGGGTTGATCCCGGTCCAGTATCAACCCTTTCCCTTGCGTCTTTCCTGGTGAGTTTCCCTGAAAATCAGGGCCGTATTTCCTTATTCTGACAAAACAAGTCCAGGCCTTTGTCGGATTTCCACGCCGGCGCGGATATCCCGTTCCAAGAAATTCGTCGCGTGATAGCCAGTGGTAGCCTATAGCCTGTCCCCCTTCGACAAGGGGCGGAACATAAACTCTCCCATCATTGCCAGCAATCGTAGGACCGAAGACCGGAAGTCCCTGTCAGCTTTTTTTTTTCTCTTTAAAATCAAGACCCGGCGAGAACCTGGAGTGTGCCTGATCTTGGGGTTCCTTTGCTCCTTGCCTTTCCCCACCGACCCCACACTTGGCTACGACTCGAAAATGTCAGATACGAAAGGCTCGACGACTGTTGAGGACCATGCGTCCATACCAGAGTCGCCAGTCAAAGACTCGATGAACACGGACAAAATCATCGTCACCGAAGAAGATGTGCGTCATCAAATCTCCTCTGCATTGCTCTCTCTCATCTTACTTCTATTCAGGATGCTCGTATTAGAAAGGCCACAGACAAAGTCGTACTTTCAATCCTGTGTTGGGTATACTTCCTGCAAATCCTGGACAAATCTGTGGTTGGATACTCTACCGCGTTCGGTCTACGACAAGATACTGGAATCAATGGCACTCAGTACTCCAGCATAGGAGCTGCTGGTTATTACGGCCAAGCTGCCATTTCCCCACTCTCCGCCTTCCTTCTCATCAAAGTACCGATCAAAATTCTCATTCCCAGTTTGGTCTTTTGCTGGGGAGCAAGTCTGTGTGGGATGGCTGCTTCTCATAATTACACGGGGTTGCTTATTTCGAGGACGCTGCTGGGCATCTTCGAAGCTGCCGTTTTGCCCATGTTTACTATCATTGTATGTGGTTCACCTCTTCCTCTATGTCTTGACTCAAAAGGCTCTCTAGGTCTCAAATTGGTATCGGCGGTCAGAGCAGCCATTCCGTGTCGCAGCATTTTACTCGTGCGTGTTGGATGGATATCTACGCGTACTATCTCATTCTCATACACTCTTTTCTAGGACAAACGGCATTGCTACGATTCTCGGTTCCTTCCTGTCCTGGGCACTTGGCCACATCAAGAGTGGTCCTCTCCACTCCTACCAGATCATCTTTCTCACGACTGGTCTTGTCACTGTCGTCACTGCTCCTATAATTTAGTACCCCTATTCTCTGTTTCCCCATCACTATAGAATTAATTTTTTGATAGCTTCTTCCTCGATAATTCTGTTGCCGAGGCACGCTTCCTCTCGCCTGAAGATCGTCTCAAAGGTGTGGAGAGGCTGAAGGCCAATAAAACTGGAGTAGGATTGGAACACGAGTTCAAATGGAGACAAGTGCTGGAGGTCTTCCTTGAGCCAAAGACATGGTTATGGATGGCTATGAATGCTTTCTTGAATGCAGGTTTGTTACCAAGGACCTGATCATTTTTTTTCCACCAAGCTGACCTGTTCCAAAGGTGCATCCGTCTCAAATGCGTTTGGTCCTATCCTCTTGGGCTCCTTCGGATTCGATAGCTTTACTTTGACGCTACTCAACATGCCTTTTGGTGCCCTGCAATTTATCTTCATCTGGTTGACATCATGGCTGGCATGGCATACATCGAAGAAGTCGCCTATCCTCTTTGGAACTGTTGTACCACCCATTGTTGGTCTCGCTGTTCTCTACTCCATGGGGAGGTCTGCCTCTGATAGAGGAGCTAATTTAGTTGGGTATGTCTGTTCTATTTTTATCAGTATGGGCTGAAAGTGCTCACATGTTTCTTACAGATATTACCTGCTTGCACCTCTCTTCGCTGGGAACCCTCTCATTATCGCATGGCTCGCTGCAAACACGGCAGGTCATACAAAAAAGGCAACGATTATGACGTTCTACCAAGTCTTCCTCGCTGTTGGCAATATCGTTGGGCCCTTCCTCTTCACCGACAAAGATAAGCCATATTATTACCATGGCATCCTTGTTGTTCTTGGCTTTTTTATTGCCATTGCAGCGCTTGTTGTGTACGTCTCTTTTTTATACTTTCAAAATTTTTGGAAGAGAAGAGGCTAACATCTATTTTAAATTTAGCATGGGCTTCTTCAATCTCGTGTTCCTCAACAAGTTACAAGAGCGGAAGAGAGTGAAGAATGGCAAACCTGCGAAATTGGAAGATTTGTCCATGTCAAAACACTTTGTTGTACACAGTGAAGATACTGAAGCAGCTTTGGTATGGTTTCTCAATTCATGCCTCGTTCCACAGTGCTAACTATTCCTTTGCTTTTCTAGGTCGAGCAGGTTGAACATGGTGGAATTGATGATAGGACGGATAGGGAGAATGACGAGTTCATTTACGTTTACTAGGGTTTTTTTTCTTTGGGGAAAACAACCATGACAAGAATATAATACGACTTCGATTACGAACTCACTACTACAGGAGCTCTTTTTAACTGTACTGTACTATACATCAGACCACTTTTTTTTTCTATGATTGTAGAGCTTTGGCTACTGAGCAAAATTTGACACAGAATGTAATTAGGGCCAACATTCAATGCTGGGTTCCTTCGGCCTGAATCTTTTGGCCTTGTTATGGTTACGGAAGAGTTGAAAGATGTTGTTTTTTTCATGTACAGTGAAAGAAACTATCTGACGTTACACATGTCAACTCTTCATCTGCTTTTCTGAATGTAACCACCATGTCGCCTCCTCACAACTATTCCCTCTTGTATAGCATGCCTCGCTTCCCCTTGAATTTCGTATATTCTCTTGCTAGTGGGAAGTATTGACATGTAAGCGGCCGTCTGAATCCAAATTTTTCAAATGTTCGGACTTAAAAGTGGGGGGGATTCAGCTCTCGTGACGGCGTTTGTTTCCCGTAAACATGGCGATTTTTGATAACATTCCGACTGTTGACTTCGGTGCGGAGGGGGGACGCACCCTTACCAAGGGCGTAATGCTCGTGAGATAAGACTACAAGCCAGTCCAAAGAAGTAAAGCGACCCAGACTCGTCACAGTTGAACATCTGAATCAGCCACATGAGTTCGCTGGTTTATGAAGCTTGAAATTGGTTTTGAAGAAGAAATTGAAGCAGCATTTCGCATGTCCGGTCAGAGATCGCCTTCGGTCCGACACCCACAGCGATCCCTGGCTATTTGGTGCGAAGGCAAACGGGCTTTGTGAGGCGTCACTCATCCATGGTACCAATGCTCACACAGCTATCCATACAGAGTTATGCTATGGTACCCTTCGAATGTTTCAAAATGCAGAAAATAGTGCCTCACAAATAAACAGGAGATGGGAAGGGTCACGTTGTCGTTGGGGAACCGTAACAGCATCCTCCATGGTGTCCGGAGCCATTAACCTGCCCTCAAGCATTTATTAATGGTGGAGACTAGGTCTGGCCAAGAACCTAAGAACCCCCTCAAATCCGCTATGGTCCCCATGGATTGGCGTTATGAAGGGACGAGCGGTCAAAGTTGGACTTAAGGACCACTAGTGATCCAGGTATTGCATTGCCGATCGTCTTTTTTTATGCATACTTAAGCTTGACTGCACAGGTATCTATCAGCAAGGTTTCCTTTCTCTGATACCGATGGATTCTCCGTCTACGCTTTTCCTTGGTGTTCCTGCCGTCCTCGCTCTTGTTGGCTTTTGGTACTTGCAGCCACAGAAACATGACCCCTACCCACCTGGTCCGAAGCCGAACTTCCTTCTCGGTAATCTCCTCGATTTCCCTCGATATGAACAATGGCAGACATTTACGAAATGGAGGAATGAATATGGTGCGTCTGGAGACACGACGTAATTCGTTCTTGTCTAATAGAACCCAAGGTGACCTGGTTTTCCTCCGCATACTTGGGAGGAATTACCTCATTCTTAACAGCATGAAAGCATGCAACGACCTCTTTGTACGACGGGGTGCGATCTATGCGGACCGTCCTCGTGCTGTGATGCTGGGAGAATTGGCCCGCTTCGACAAGGTTTGACATATTATTTCATTCTCGTTATGTTAATTAAACCATTCACAGAGTATATTCTTTAAGAATTATGACGACGAAGACTTCAAGACCGGCCAGAGACTTATTCAATCCGTCCTTAATCCAGCCGCTGTCCGGCATAACCTTCGTCTGCAACAAGCATATTCTGTACAGATGCTCAATGAGATTCTTAAGAATCCGGAGGATCATGTAGCTCACTTCTCGAGGTGAGACCTTATTTGATACTAGGAGTTTTACTTACGCATCTACCTCTAGAGCGTCTTTCAAAACTACAATGAAGGTTTTGTACGGCTTCGAGGCTACAGATAAGGTCCAACTTCCTGTGTTATCCCTATATCAGTAATGACTTAACTTTATCGATTTTTAGGAGCTGGAGGCTCGACAAACGGCAGCCCAATATGTCATCGGAAACATTTCACCCCTTGAATTCATTGTGGACGCTTTTCCAATCCGTAGGTGCCATCAACCTTGGTTTATTTTCTCAGCCCGCTAAAGACTTGATGCAGTCAAACATCTTCCAAGTTGGGCACCGTGGCATAAAAAATCACAAGTGATGAAGACAGTGATGGACAATATGATGACTGAGGCTTTCAAGCGTACAGAGAAAGAGATTGTGTGTCTTTTGCTCCCTTCACGACTTCTGTTGACTAACTAGCCTAGGAACTGGGCACTGCACCTGAATCATTCATTGCCCGTATTCTCCAGGATCCTGCAAATGCTGATCTTGGCGCTCACTTCCGTGAACTTGTGTAAGCTTTACAGTGTGGCCTAAGTTCGTGTTTCTAATTGGTTTTCAGAAAATGGTGCGCGGGTACGATGTATGTCGCAGGTGAAACTGTCAGTAACCACTTTTATTTGTAATACTGGACGCTCATCAATCTTTAGGGCTCTGTCATCATCACTGTTTTCCTATGGGCAATGTGCATAAATCCTGAAGCTCAAAAGAAGGCGCAACTGGAAATTGACAATATCGTGGGCTCAGATAGGATGCCCAATGTAGAAGATCGTAACAACCTTCCGTATCTCAACGCTGTGATCCAGGAGGTAATGCGATGGTATATAGTACGTCGTGTTTTCGCGTTCTATAACCTATTCACTTATATCATTATTGAAGATTACCCCACTTGGTGCCCCTCATGCCACGGCAAGAGACGATCATTATCAAGGTATTTATCATTTTATACGAGACTTATACTCTTCGCTCATAGTACATTAGGCCACTTTATCCCGAAAGGAACTATCGTCATTGGTAACTCGTACGGCATTGCTAGAGAGGAAGCCGGACGTGACCCAGACTCTTTCCGTCCGGAGCGATTCCTCAATGGAGAATGCACGGTGGATCCTCGAGATTATGTTTTCGGATATGGTCGTCGTCGGTGCCCAGGTCGCGATATGGCAGAAGATGCATTATTCTTAAACATGTCTGCCCTCCTTGCCTGTTTCAATGTACTCCCGAAGGACAAGAACATTCAACCACCTGCCAGGGATGCCGGTCTCATTTTAAGGTAATTTGGCTACCAATAACTTATAAAGTCAGGACTAATTAGAACATAGTAAACCTGGTGCTTGCCCCTGCACTATTACTCCGCGTTCTGACGCACGGCGGGATTTGGTTTCCTCAACTGCTCTGGCGTTAACTCCTTAGAGCCAGACCGGCGTTCTTGGTAGTTGGGTCTATGACCTGAACCCACTTGCATATCCCTCTAGGATAACCCCCAAATCCACACTTCATGATACTTATTCTATCCTTATTCACAGCATCTGGTCCCTTTTGTTTTTATTTGAATTCACAACTAGTCCGCTCTCTAGAGCCTTCATTCTATAGAATACATTGTAACGTAGATAATATAATAGACTCATCAATTTACAAAGAGTTCTTGGGGTTGGGAAACAATTGGACAACAAAGTCTCTTCGGCCAAGCCAGAATCAATGATATACTTGTGCATATTATGGAAATCTAAGTTATGCCCAGTATGAATGTGATAGTACGTGTATATGTAAATGGATTCCGTGAGTGAAATGTTTCCAATGAAAGAATGAGAGGGAAGGCAAAAGAAGAAAAAAGTCCCAAAAGAAAAGAAAACGATTACCACCACCAATGGTATCCCACCTGGAGTGATTGTTTCACGTGCTTGAGCATCAACACCTCCTGAACAGTTCCGTGACAACCTTTGGGATACGATAGCTCAAAGGTATCCTATCCCGCCGACTTCTATAACCAGGTACCGCAATTGGGGTGGCGCGCCCTTGCTTATGGTGCACGAACTCTGCTTCGACTCCCGCACTTTTTACCCAATGGTAAATCCTATCAAGAGAGGCGCGTCTCTCTTTGTTCATCGATTTTCGGAATTTTAATTCGTTCATCAGTCCAGGCGCACTTTCTGTCAGGGTAAAAACGATTTGGCAATGGCTGCGCCCGAGTCCTTTGACAAGCGCAAGGACGGCTAGCTCACATGCGAGGAGATGGTGCAGAGCGCGAGAGTTGTACTTGGTTCGCATTGCTGGCCTAAGGGCCCACGAATCCCATGAAGGTCCGGCCAGAATGGTCAGGGTTGCGTCAGAGTGTGTACAAATTGTGACCACGGTTGGGGATTGCGGCATTGATGGTCTTGCTGTACAAATTTTATAAGAATAAAATACCTAAAGGACCGAGAATTTCATACCAGGATTCCGCAAGGGAAAGGATGTCCGGTTCTGCAGACGCGGCATATGGGCTTGTTTGTTGACGAGAGACTATCCAAAAGAAATCAGAAATGAACAATAACCAATGGAACGCTGAACCTTACACCGTATCCACTAGACTCGTCACTATCATCTGAGTTCTCCCAGTGATCGACATAAGAATTTGTCTCAACTTCCATGGTACCACGAACGTCATTGAGTGGGGTAGGAGGGGGAGGAGTCCGAGGGTCATCAATACGACGATCACGGACGAAGACAGAGCTCCCATCTTCCAAGGTACGACGGAATACTGGCGTGGAAGGAGGGCCAAGTCGTTTTCGTGAATTAGGATGTGGTTCTTCTGGTAATGACGATGGATGGAAGCATTCGGAATTCCGACCAGTTATGCGCGTGGACTGAGCCAATGGATTCGATTTCTTGGAATGTTTCAGCCGTCTTGTATAACCATGTTACACTATGAAGATCATCAAAGTAACGCACAATCTGTTTCTGAGTGGAGAGCCGTTGTAGTTCACTTGTTGAAGTGCGGTTCCGATCAGGTATTGTGAGCTTTTCAGGTTTGGATTTTGCGCGTCCATGTTTTGATATTGGATGTTTAAGGGCAAGTAGTAGCGAACGTGACTGTTGGTGGGGATCCTGGGCGGGTAGGCCAGCGAGAGTATTGTCCCTCGCAGGAATAGGAGAGCTTGGAATCAGAGATTCATTCCGACCCTGTTTGTGTACTTCCTAATCCCTGTCAGTATTGAACCATGATGGTGAGACGAAAAATGAGGCGTACAAGACGAAGATGAGCATTCTCGCGTTGTAAAACCTGGCATTTCTTGTCAACCTTTAGAAGAGACTAACAACATTGTGTGAGTTGAAGGATGAGCACGGGTCAACGGCGATAACGAACAGACCTGAAGCGCGTAGTTCTTTGGCGTGGTTGTCACCAATTGTTCAATGGCTGTGACGCGCTGCTCAAGTTTCTTACACACCTAAACTCATGTAAGAGAGCCGTTATGGGATCAAAGAGTATGACGTACGCGACATTTGGACTTCTTGAACAAGAAACGTCGCCGTGGCGTGGGCTCTGACCGGAACGAGGCCAAGAGAACGCGCAGCGCGAGCTGGGCAGACGGCGACTTGAGTCCACCAGGTCGCTGCTTGTGAGATAACTTCCAACGACCCATTATAAGCTGTTGTGGGCGCCGCGGACGTCTACGTGATGGAATGAGACAAGGTGTTCATTTATTTCCCACGTCGGGTCACGCCACATCGTTTCGCGCAGCCAACTAGCAACAGGGATAGTTCTGAGAAAACAGGTAAGCCATAAGAATGAGGAAATGAAAGATGTGTAAAGAATTCCAAACCCTACAAAGGTGTCCATGGGAATATTCAATTGTTGGATGACGTTTGAAAGCAAGGATTGTCTCCTTTCCAAGTGACTGCCATCAAGATTCGACACCTTGGCTGTCCTTGACCAACACTCCAGCTGCTCTCTGTCTTTTTTGTGGTCTGATTTGATCCTTCGTTCTTCACATGCGCAGCTTGCCGTGTGAATCAATTTGGGGATGAAAGGGATGTTCCCGTGGCCACTCTAGCTGTTTACCCACCCCTCATCTTGTGGTTCACCTCGATATAACCTCACTATCGAGTGTCATCTCTATTCGGCTTTCTTGAATATGTTGACATCACTCGTCCTATTATGTAGAAGATCGGAAGCACCTATGCCTGTGCATGTATGAGCACTTGAGCTAGCGGTTCATCCATTTGAAGTATTCATATCTCGGCCTCTTGAAGCTACCATACTTGACTTCTATTACGCCATCGAAAAGATAGCTGTAGGTATGGAAGCTGACAGAAGGAGGAGCACCCTGGGTTGCATTGCGTAGCTATGACCTCATCGGTAAGCTCACTCTATAAAACCACTCCACCTGGCTGCTGTCTCTCCAACAAACTTTTCCACCACTTACGACTTAACGAACACACAACTTTCCTATTATGTCGAAGAAAATTCAAGGAAACGCTCGCAATGCGTGGGGTCACACCAAAGAATCGGTAGGCATATTGAACCATTTTCACGTCGATTCCCTGGCTCAAACATCTTTAACGTAGATCGGAAACACCCTTCGTATCGGATCTCTTCAACGTTCTGGTCTTCGAAGTGAAGCCAAAGGTAACGTCGAGAAGAACGGCGGCGGAGCTGCCAATTATGCAGGTTAGTGTATCTCCCCTTCTTTATAACTTTGGGATATATACTGAAGTCCAACGTTAGGTGGAACCAAGGACCGTGCTGTTGGTCGTTGGAAGAGTACTATCGGTGCTCTAACCGGCAACAAAAGCATGGAGGCCAAAGGTACGTGCATTATCGTTTAAAGTCCTTCATCTCGAAGCTTACTCTCCGCCTCCAGGACATATGACATCTGCCAAGGGAGAAGCCCGTCAGAAAGCCAATAAGCACCACTAGATTCTTTGGCCCCAGCCTTTTCGCGATTAGAACCTTAGTTCAATTTTGCTCTGTCGATACCTATGCAAGATACCCTGTCTCCTATATGTCGGATAATTATGTATCAATAGTTTGAATACCATTCTCAGAGTCTTTATAATGTTTGGAAAGAGATTAGTCTGATATGCTTAAAAAGATCAGAGCGTCCGTTTACCTAGTCTCTGCATAAAGAGAAATGGAATCGCTGGATTAAAGCATATACATAATAATGACCAATTACTTGTCCTGAGTTTGGAAGGGAAATGTCGGTATCCCGACACCGTGATCATGTCTCAGACAAACGAGACTTCCTGAGTGGAAGCGATAAGCCGGCCGGTGATTTCGTCCAGAGGCATATATATACCTGACTCCCTGGAACCCGACACCCATCTTTTTCAAATGATCCACAGTTGTCGTCCTTAATTTCCAAAGGCATAAATAACCTGAGACAGTCTTGTGAAGTAAAATTTCGGCAGCTGTCCGGCCGAGATCACCTGCTCATCCGACTACTCACTACTGAGATAAGCCTTGTTCGTAGTTTTGTCCGTTTTTCATCGATCCGTTCATCGCAAGGAGTTCCAAAGAATAGTGAGGTGTCTAGGCTTACAGTGCTAGCTGCTAATGTTGCTTTACCTACAGGATAAGAACCTTCCTACGGCTCTATTTCTCAGAGTCCGTTAGCTTCTTACAACTTTCGTGGTTCTCCAAACGATCACCTGAGATGAGATTTTTTTCCCCTTTGTCAGCGGGTGCTCCTATTTGGTCAGCAATTACTAAGGCACTTCAGCGTTCGCGCAGAAGCACTTGGTCCCTCTCAGCACGGAACAACCGTTCTTGCCCGAGAACTTCGAGTTCAGCACCTTTCTTTTACGTTCAGATTTGAAATTGGTAATTTTTTCGGTGCCTATTGCGCGATCACAATCATCTGTGTCAACACCGGCGTTTCTGGCGTCGCAGAATTGCTTACACCTTTTTGTTCTTCATGGGCCCACTGAGCTGGTATATAAGACATGGAACGCGACTCGTAAATTACAAACACACAACCCCATTCCCAGTTATTCCCCAAGAGTACCCAATGTCTTCCTTCCTCATTACAGGTGCTGGTCGTGGTCTTGGCTTTGGCCTCGTCGAGCGTCTCGCTTCACAACCTGCCTCCGAAGTGAAACTCGTCATCGCATCTGCGCGCAAGACAAGTGATGCTCTCACCAAGCTCGCTGCAGCCAACCCCGGACGCGTCTTTATCGTTACACTCGAGGTCACAGACGTTCCATCTGTTCAAAAGGCCGCCGAGCAGGTCAGGGCTATTCTGAAAGAACACAACGCGACCTTAGATGTCCTCTTTAACAATGCTGGTATCTTAAATAGGCTGCCAAATAGCGTTCTGGCGATGTACACTCCACGTTTGGTTTTTATCAAGTTCTCTAACTTTTTCATAGGACCGACTTGGAGGAAACGTTCCACGTCAACGTGGTTGGCCTCAATATCGTCACAAAGGAGTTCCTTCCTTTGCTGAGGGAAGGAAAAGGCAAGAAGATCGTGAATATGTAGGTTTGGTCGAAAAACCTATCTGTTCGCATACTCATCTAGACTCCCAGGTCATCAGTTATAGCGTCTTTAGCTACGGCTGCCAAACTCGCGTCGCTCGGGACACCAGCGTACAAAATTTCAAAGGCTGCTGTCAACATGCTGACTACGCAGTGGGCTAATGAATTTGGCAAAGAAGGATTCAGCATCTTTGCTGTCAGTCCTGGTGTAAGCAATCGTTTATAGTCTCTCATGGCCGATGCTCATCCATATAACGTAGTCGGTCAAGACAGACATGGGAGGTGAAGAATCCGAGATTACTATTGATCAAAGTGTCACTGGGCTCTTGAGGGTCATCAAGGAGAGTGACTCCACCTCAAACGGCAAATTCTTCGATATTGAGGTCGAAGGATGGGAGCCTACTTGGTTGAGCTCGTATAAAGGAGGAGAAATGGAATGGTAGTTTTCTCATCATCGATTTCTCGCAACCAACCGTTACTATACTTGTTGCTGAACTACTCTATTACATCCAAGTTAAATGACTTTTGACTTCTGCTCAAGCTTGAAGCTTCAGCCGCAGCTCGCTCAGTGACCCGTGATTACCCGATACATCGAGCTCGCGATGATGTCTTGGGGAGAATATCGCGGATAACACATGCATTACTCCCTTCATCCAAAGCAAAGTGACTTTCTCGAGGTCTCAGGACATTGCCGGCTCCTCACATCAATACTAACTTCTCGTACTCAGCAATTTATGACATCATCAAGGTTAACCCCAGATGCATAATTAGGCTTTCCGGAGACTCCAAGGCATTAATACCATTTCTATGACGTTGTATGTGTCTCCTTCGGGGCATGACAAAGATTATCGTCTCAAAAGCAGGCCCCAGCTCAGCTGAGCGCTACGCTTGGGAGAAAATATATCCACTGAATCTTTTCTCTTGACATGCGAACCCACTCAAGATGAGAATTTCTCCCGAGGTCATTTCACCTCGTAGTTGGTGGAGCTAACAGCTAGCCGGCCCACAAAATCGAAAAAGTGAGTCCTTGTTTTGAAATGGGAGGTATAACCGTCGACTTGTAGCAAATGTTCGTGTGATTTCAAACTAAATAAATGACCGGAACGGCTTTATGTCCTTCAAAGATGTGTCCAACATTGCTTTCCATCGGTCCAGGACATCACGGCAACACCTGGAGGGTTTCATCGCTTGAAAATCCTCGAAATACCTTTTGACGTCACTCAAAACTAAAATCATCCTTCGACGAGAGGCTGAACTCGCTAAATCACCACGAAAGGTCTTCCATTCGGAACATTCTTGTCCAGTATCACCGTAGATGTTCAATGTGTTGTGTCCTTTTTCGTGCATATCAAATGACACAGTCCATGCATCCACGAACTGCTCATGGTAAAACGCCTACAAAGCCGAGATCGACACTCCATCGCCAAGTTAGAATGATTAGGATCGACGTACCCAAGCCATTCTCAAATGAGGGGGAAGCAGCTTCAACATGAAGCTTAAGGGCTGCTGTAGTGCATACTCACAACATTCCTCAACAAGATGAGGGTAATCATGCTTGCAAGCATATGCAAGAACTTCAGCAGGATGATTCAATGCAAAGTCGCTACAGGGTCTGCAAGTCAGAAGAAGTGCGTAGGACTAAGAATCAGTGAAAAATACATCATTTTATAATTGCATAGATTCATCGCAGCAAACACTTCGTACTTCTTGGCAGCCTCGGCCAACTTGTCCAACACAGTGAATTCAATGTTGTACAGATGTGGATGAGCCAAGACGAAGGGGCTTGAAACCTGGCAGGGCGTATTCGTTCGCAAGTATTCTATATAACTAGGAACTAAGACCTTGGCATCGAAGTGACTTCGCGAAGGACGTCATCGCAAATTCGGGTGTCGCGTCAAGTCAATGGTGAATGCAGTCATGCGGTGAGCTTCACGTTGGACCAAACAGTCATCTACCCTTTTTCTTGATCCTAGGTCACCCCTCCCGTTCCGCTTGCTGTAGTTCATGTCTTCAGATAATGGAACAGCGATAGGCGAACGCCCAGCGAAAAGACCTCGAACGGATGAGACTAATGAATTCCATGAAGCACAGAGTCTCGCCACAGGTTTAGGGGACATGGCCAGGGACGCGGCTTTTTGGCTTGATTGTACACCTGTAGTTTTTCAGGTTCATTTTATATCTCAACTCGTATTCGAAACTTATTGGATATTGTAGGCAGAATCAACTCTGTTTCGTGTCCCGAAGCACCGATTTGTCGAGCTTTCAAGCGTGTTTCGTGATATGTTTTCTGTACCTTCTGGTTCTCATCACCAAATCGAAGGTATATCTGAAGAGAAACCCATTATCGTCCAGGATAGCGTGGAGGACTTTCGGGCTCTGTTGTCTTACTTGTATCCTGCTCCGTATGTTTCTCTTCAGCCTGATTTTATTCCCTATACAATTACTCCCACAGAAACTCAGGAAGAATTAATCACGTATCATGTTGGGTATCTATTCTCTCCCTCTCCCACAAGTACCAGATGGAATCCGTCCTTGCAGACGCTGTTAAGGTGTTGACAGTAAGAGACGATGTTCCCCGCCTTACTATCTTTAACCTGAATGCTCGATACGGCCCTTTCCCAAATTGGAAGTCCAATGCCCTGCGAAAGTTTTGCCAAGATGAGCCGCCGTTAAGTGCTGAGGAAATGAGCGTGGTAGGGTTTGAAGTTGGGGCACAAATTGCGCATATACGAGAGTTGAGACTTAGAAATAAGAGGAAGGATATGGCCGACATGCTTTCAACACTTGTCGAAAAGAATCGTTAATGTTACCAGTGGGACCACAGAAGCAAAAGGACTTTTCCGCAGTATTGTTTAGGGATTTAGTTTGGTTTTACTTCCTAGTCATTTCTACGATCTATCTATGCTAAGAATAATGGTTTAAAGAACCTGTATGAAAGCGCTCGAAATCTACCAGGGAATTGCTCCACCAGTATAAGAGTTCAGGGGGGTAGGCTCCCATCCCTTCACCTCGATATCAAGGAATTTACCATTCGAAGACGCGTCAGTGTTAGTAATCGCCTGAAGAATTCCATTGACGCTCTGATCAACGCTGAGCTCTGCTTGATCGGTACCCATGTCGGTCTTAACCCACTGAAACAGGAAAATGAGATTCAGGCGAAAAAAAGCCAGAGATGGATTACTCACGCCAGGGCTGAGAGCGATGAAGCTGAAACCGTCCTTACCAAAGTCGTTGGCCCATTGTACGGTCAACATGTTGACAGCAGCCTTGGATACCTTATAGGCTGGTGTCGTGAACATGGTGAGATGAGTCCCAAGAGTCAAGGAGCCCAAGGGAGAGGAGCTGGAGGCATTGATAAGCTTTTGGAGTGAGAGGCGGTCAATCTAGACCTACATGTTGACGACTTTCTTTCCTTTTCCTTTCTTCAAGAGAGAGAGGAACTCCGTAGTGACAATTTGTATGCCAACGACATTGATACGGAATGTCTCCTCGAGGTCCGCCCTGTGAGAAGTCAGAAAATTGGATTGGAACAGGTAGAAAGACATACACTGCCATTGTTTGCACTCCTTCTGGAGAGTAGTTCAAGATGGCGGCATTGTTGACAAGGACATCCAGAGTTGCCTTGTGTTCGTTCAAAACTGTCTCGACTTTCTTTGCAGCCTTCTGAACGGATCCTGCATCTGCGACTTCAAGTTCGATGAGATGGACCCGTCCTGGATTCGCAGCCGCGAGCTTGTTAAGAGCGTCGTTAGGTTTCCGTGCAGACGCAAAAATGAGTTTGACTTCTGAAGCAGGCTTCGAAGCGAGGAGCTGAACTAGGCCAAAGCCAAGTCCACGAGCGGCACCTGTGACGAGGATGGAAGACATCGAGTGTATGATAGTAAGAGAAGACTAGATTTGCGGGTTGCTTTTTGATATTTCATACCTTGTGTTGAATGTCTTATATACCAGCAGAAGGACCCTTGATCTACAAATGAACATGAGCGCTATTCTGTTTGAACAAACGTTAGAATTAGGAATGACCCATACGGTCTGAGACCTTGGTAAGCTGACAGAATAGAGGTCTTGCAGTGAATGGAATACGTGTCCTGATACGAGGCTCGCAGAGGATGAGTGATCATGGTTCGGGCTCATGGGTCATCCTATCGGAATTAGGATTAAAGTGATCAGCGAGCGGTTGAAACCCGAGGTCGTCAGCGTCAACAGCTGACACATCTCGGTCTATTGGGTCAATGGTCCCAAGGCTAAAGGTGTGGAAGAATACCACTGAGATCTGTGAAGAGCGGCACAGGGCGAAAAAAAATAGAAACCTGGAATGGCAACAGACCTTGAGCTGACGAAGCACGAAGTACTCCTCCGAGTCAGAATCCAGTTTTTGCTGTCTATTCCTCAAATATTTATCAGTTCAGTAACGGCTATGGTTACTGCTAATTCTGCATCCCCAGTCGTGCTGTGGGTATATCTAGGAGGAACTGCCTCCATAGACTGTACTCTTCTTGAAGTACTCCCCACCTGTCCGATGTTCAGTCATTCCTTCCTATTCGCATCGAAAATAAAATTTCATCGGTGCCAATCTTGCACACACGATCATTAGTTTCCTCTGTTGTCCTTTCTCTGGGTAGTATCACCCTTGTCTCCAGTTCTGCTCGTTGGAATGGATGATAACGAGCACAAGTATTCGATATGCCTTGCACTCGGGTTCCGTAACATCGTGGCAAAATTCATAGTATGTGATATATTTGGGATAGTTATGGCTATTACGCAACAAATTTATCGGTCTAAGCGACAGACATTGGGAAATTTATCTAGATGCACAAATTCCCTAATCACCTAGATCCCGTAGTGGACGAAAGGTACCCATTTCATCAAATCTCTGTCAGTGGTCTTCTCTCTCAGACTTCGTAGGGCAGAGTGGAGTGCATAAGCGGGTTCCGGTTTCACTTTCCACCCTGATTTATTACCTATTTCAAACAATGCGGCATAGAATGCTTCCGCCACATCCGGTGCCACCCTGTCCTCAATTGACCATATCGTACCCACAACACTGGGGAATCCTGCGGCAAGCATCCCCGACGTCAAGTGCATGGCTTCGTCTGGAAGTGTTTGTGCGCCTGTGGCAGTTTGGCAGGCAGAAAGGAAGGCAAACCGGGCGTGGCCGACAGAATTCTGCATGAGTGATGCCAGGGTCAGGTGCCCATCGTGAAGGGCAAATGAACTTTCCATCGGATTTGGGAATTTCTGAGTGCCGTGGCACGCAAGGTGGACCCACGTATGACTCTTGAGTTGTGCCATCACAGCCGAAACGGTAGCCTGACTCTGTGAAAGGTGATTAATACGTGGCTGCATGTCGTTCAAGGTAGCCTTTTGCATAATCATCTCGGCTTCCCGCAACGTTCCCGGCAGAAGCGTCTGGTTGGGAGTATGAGGTTGGGTCACCATTAGTATCGACGGGGGACCCATTGGTATCGTGTTTGAACGGAGCGCCATCAAGGACGGAATGTATGAGGATACGGCAAAGTCTGAGATGCCAATGCGATCTTGCGGATTGGAGCCATAGATGCCTGCTGCGTGGAGAGGAAGGAAAGAGAGTGGACCGGAAGGACACCATGTGATGCGCGGAAGTTGGTCCCTGGCAGAGTCTCTTCGCTGCTTTTAGAGTCAGTAGTATCCAGGGCAAAATGAGAATCATAAATCTTACACCAGCCTCTGTTTCTTTAACAATTGGGTAAACAATCTTCTTCCATAAATCTGAGAGCAAAGTGGCCAAAGGCTCCATATCAGGATGAGCAGGCCCCTCACCCCGATTGCTAAGTGTCCTGGGCGGGTTATCATCCCATTGGGTGCCTGGGCGAGGATCAACGTGGGGAAGAGCGGGCTTTTCGCCGCCTCGATTCCTGAGACTTGTCGCGCGTGAGCTCTCCCATTGGGTGTAGAGATCACTAATATCCTCGTGGGAAACGTTGGGGAGGGACAAGTGAGTGATTGATCTGGATGGTAAGATTATCAATGCGTCGCAATCCTCTCCAAATACAGTGAGGAGAACTACAAGACGATCCCGACATACCTCGGCCAGCACAGAGAACTGTTCAGGCCTCAAGAAGCTTTGAAATCCATCCTTACCGCGAATCGTTGTCAAAAGGTCTTCTCTTTTCTGGATATCGCGGCGATGGGCTTGAGCTTGCTGTTCCAAGGAAGCAGGAGCAGATTCAAATTTATCCTGCATGTCCCGACGAAGAAAAGACATTTCAATCCTTCGTTGAATATCTTGAAACTCCTGAGCGAGGAAAGGATGAGTATCCTGTAGATCGTCCAAAGGCGAACGCAGCCGACGGAGCTGGTTCCAGACAATTGCACGACCCTGCTCCATCCACTCGATAGCCAATTCAAGTTCTTGAGCGCGTATTGCGATAGAAACAGCTTCGTGAATGGAGGAGCCAACAACATCCCTGATCGTTTGAAAACGTTGATGGACAGGGGCTCCAAGCCAAACTAGTTCTGGGATGAGATTGATCAATGTGTGCTGAGGTTGGAGACTGGGAGTGTTGATATTGAAAGAATTCTCTTTAAGCTGGAGTCCAGATATCCATGCACGTGTTGCCCTGAAACGGAAAATCGGCGGTCCTGCGATAGACAGGGCGCTCTGCTCAAAATTGGCGATGGCATTGTCGATGTCTGCCATCGCATGAAGACGCTCGAACCGCCTCATGTGAGAATTTCCGAGATTATTGAGGTACATGGGCCTGTTGGGATGTCCATTGGGAGTGAGCTGGACGGCCTTGAGCTGGATCTCGATGGCCTTGTCGATGTCGGCTATCTCCCCAAGTTGCTCGAACCGCATCAGGTGAGAATTTCCGAGATTGTTGAGGTACATGGGCTTGTTGGGATGACCATCGGGAGTGAGCTCGATGGCGGTGACCTGAGACTCCATGGCCTTGTTTATGTCGGTCTCCTCGCTAAGACGCTCGAAGCGTCTCGCTTGGGAAGTTCCCAGATTGTTGAGGTACATGGGCTTATCGGGATGGCCATTGGGAGTCAATTCGATGCTACTGGCCTGGGAATCAATGGCTGTATCGATGTCAGACATCTCACCAAGACGTTCAAACCGTGTTTGGTGGGACGTTCCGAGATTGTTGAGATACATGGGCTTGCCCGGATGCCCATTCGGAGTGAGCTTGACAGCGCTCAGATGGGACTCGATGGCCTTGTCTATGTCAACCATCTCGTCAAGTTTCTCGAACCGCCTCACACGAGAATTTCCGAGGTTGCTGAGATACATGGGCTTGTCTGGATGGCCATTGGGTGTGAGATCGACGGCACTGAGATGCGACTCAATGGCATTGTCTATCCCAGCTACCTCTCCAAGACGCTCAAATTGCCTTGCGTAAGAAGTTCCGAGATTGTTGAAATACATGGGCTTATCAGGATGACCATCGGGAGTGAGCTGGACGGCCCCGAGCTGGGACTCAATGGCCTTGTCGATGTCGACCTTCTCATCCAGACGATAGAATCGCGTCAGGCGAGAACTTCCGAGATTGCTGAGATACAAGGGCTTGTCGGGGTGGCCATTTGGAGTGAGCTCGACAGCTCTCAGCTGCGACTGAATGGCTTTGTTGATGTCAGCCATCTCACCAAGACGCTCGAACCGCGTCAGGTGAGAAGTCCCAAGATTGTTGAGACAGGCTGGCTTGTTGGGATGGCTATTGTGGGTAAGCTCAACGGCAGTGAGCTGGGACTCGATGGCTTTATTCATGTCAGCAATCTGTCCAAGACGCTGGAACCGCGTCCTGAGAGAATTTCCAAGATTGGTGAGACGACCTGGCATGTCGGGATGGCCATTTGGAGTGAGCTCCACAGTGCTGAGCTGGGTCTTGATGGCTGTGTGGATATCGACCATCTCACCCAAACGCTGGAACCGCGTCAGATGAGAATCTCCTAGATTACTGAGACATGCAGGCTTGTCAGGATGGCCATTGGGAGTGAGTGCGATGGCTCTGAGTTGAAACTCGATAGCCTTGTCGATATCAGTTATGTTTCCAAGGCGCTCAAACTGCATCCTGTGAGAAGTACCGAGATTAGTGAGATAGCCGGGCTTGCTAGGATTGCCATCGGGAGTGAGCTCGACGGCATTGAGCTGGGACTCGATTGCCTTGTCAATATCAGCCATCTCACCAAAGCGCTCAAACCGCATCATATGAGAATTTCCAAGATTGCTGAGACAGGCTGGCTTATTAGGATAGTCATTGGGAGTGAGCTCGACAGCACTGAGTTGGGACTTGATGGCAGTGTCGATGTCAGCTATCTCACCTAGACAATCAAACCGCATCATGTGAGAAATACCAAGATTGTTGAGATTTTTGAGCTTGTCAGGATGGCCATTGGGAGTGAGCTCGACAGCTTGCCTCAAATTTTCAATTGCCGTGTCAACATCTGCAATCCGTCCTTCTGCTTGAAACCGTTTCAATGCATTGACTCCGACTGCTGCAATGGCAGCAACCAAGGCGGCCACCTCTTCTCCGTCCCCTCCAATCGAACTGATTGGTATGCCCACAGTTCCAGCCAGACAAGGTAACTCATCCATCATGACTCCGGCCATATCGTTCTGCCTGTTTATCCCCTTTTCCATTCTATTTTTTTGAATGTTAGATCTGCTTGCAGGCGCCGTCCACCTGCTTACCTTTGTGGTTCACGATTCTGCTCGCCAAAATCTTCAAAGGTTGGTTCCGACAAGGATAAAGCCTCCTCTTCGACGATTTCCTCTCCAACTTCCTATTGTAACCCCATTGGATCAATCTCTCAGTGTTATCTGTTGTTCCACACTCACCAATCTCCAACTCATACCACGATCTGCTTTATGACTTTTTGACATTATTTGGCCAGGTTGGATGGAATATCACTCCGCACGAATACCAGCGGTTTTTATCAAGAAAAAGAGGTATTCGGATGCTGTTACTGACGTGTCTCTTCCACACAGTCAGGAAGATCTGTGATTAAACTATCCGGGGAACCGCTCACATTTCGCCTTAGGCAACACAACATTTTGGGGTTCCGGAGAAGAAGGTAGTACGGCTAAGTTCAACAAAGAAGCAATGTTTTCATTTCGGGGACCTGTTTATCTCCAGTAATCTGCTGTTTGTAACGGAATTCGGATTCCACGAGAACTCTGCGATCGAAATGAACATGGGAGATTAATTGGGGATCATAGAATCGATCCTCCCCAGGCAGGCTTCTCTACTGGTTATCTGATGAGCATCAGTCGATCATGTAATATGAAGCCAGCGCCTAATCTGTGTCTCGGTATAAGCGCAGAGGCAACCTCTTACATTTCTTGTGCATATATTAACACATGAGGAAGGATTTCGATGTGTTATGCTTCGATTTACACGCGCCATGGACACGCTCCAGAAGAGAGAGACGATACATCGTGTAGACAAATTATTAATAATTGAGGTCCGAATGGAAGTTACAACGGCTGTAAAGACCACAAATAATGATATAAATGGGTCTGAAATAAGTCGTGTACGGAGAAATGTCTGTCATGATCGTCTTATCGATTCGGCTGCAATACTCTCGAGCCCATGCCGGTTGACCAGCCACTTTACCCATGCTCGCGTTATAGGAAGGTGGCTCCTAAGCCTCAAATGAGAGTCGCCTTGTCATTGGAAAAGCGGGTAAGTTCATCACGCTTCCATGACGTCCGTGAACAGAGTCAGGAGAATAAACTTCTTTCACTGGGCTTCTATTGAGGCTTATGTTTATGAAGGGTGCAATTTGAACAGTGGGTCGCTGAATATCATCGAAAGGGAGGCTGTTAGCTATAGATTCAGATCATAGATTTACTTTAATAAAGAACAGAAACGAAATGGACGAACCTCTTCTTCGCTTTCGAAAGAGTTTGAAAATCAGGATAGACAATGCGAGAAACCCAACACAACCGATGACACCACGAGCAATAGCACCAACATTAGGGGGCGAACCTCCGCCTCCCAACTGGGAAGTATTCGAAATTACATTTTGTTGGGCCGTCGTAAACAAGTCGCTCCTACTGGCGAGCTCTTTCCCAACAAGCGAGACAATAAGATAGTCGATGTAGATCGACTGGTTGGTTGTTCACAAGACTCATAGTGAAATCGTGCTCTTGGTCCGAGGGGAGATTTTTGAGGAAGAACGATTGTTCTCCGAAAATTTTATCGGGATCGGAAGGTATTGGGTAGCTCGCTTTCATATGCGTTCCAGAGTCGACCGTGTAAGTGACAAGCATCGAAGCAGCAAGAATATTTCCTTCAGTATCAGGTTTTCCCTGCAGGTCAAGTTTTCCGTACATCGCAATTGCAGATCCTAACGTCCATATTTTGCCAGTACGCAACTAGATTTGATAGGGCGAGGAATACATACCATTGAATTTCAGGCTTATACTATTCCCACTCCTTTTTCCATACTTTCACTGTCCTTTGAAGACTTGATCCGAGCTCAAGTCCATCCAGGAGCCCTCAAACCCGCACCCTCGAGTCACTCTGATCGATTACATAGTTCGTGTCCTCCTGGGGAGAGAAAATCGCGGGCGGGTCATAAATAATAGCATCTAGGAAGATAACCCCTCAATTCAAGCGCACACCACCCGTGCCTTGCTCAGACAGACTACAACATGTACAGGAACCGTGCTACTGAAAGGATACACGTGACCACCACTCCATCATATACTTCACACAAATAAGTCCTATCATCTGTATTGGAAAGGCAGTCTTCTCGAAAAGGCGCTCCCACCCCTTCGTATGGATTTCATGAGATATACTCTTTACGTCAGCCTCTCTTGTGTTGAATATACCCAGCCGATGACAGACAAGCCATTGGAAACAGGCTTTTGTATTCTTCCATCTCACCATTTTTGCACAAGTATGTGCAAGAAAGTCTGCTGGTCCGTTAACTGAGTAGAACGCAGATGGTATGTAGTTAATCATCTGGGAGCAGTCTTTGAAAAACGGGGCGACCACCCACCTCCTGGTTTCTGATAAATGGACGGTTGACGCTTCAGCTACGTTATTCATTCATTCATTGGACTCCGTTTGTTGGCAGGTCTTTCTCACAACGGTTCATACGAACTTGTGGGCTGATAGCTGAATAAGTACAGCATTCTTATTCTTATTCTTGTCTTGCACTCACTGCTTATCTCAATTCGCTTTAGCGGAGGGACATGCTGCGCGAATTTCCAAACGTGGTATGTATGGGTCGTGCCCTCTAAGAGACCGACTAGCCTTCTATGCCAGGTGCTTGAAGGAAAAAAGCGGTCCCAATCCCATCATTGTGATACAAGTATGTACACGAATTCAGCGATTTCCTCCTTGAGCGCCACTGAACCCCAACCTCACTGACTGAGTACCTTGAGATCCAATCCATTAACAACCTTGTGAAATGTTCTGCAAATTTCCAGTGAGGTGCATAAGAGCTATTCTACTTGGCTAGTTTCTCTAAAGCTTTCGTCCAAAAATCTCGACCTCCAGTCACTCTAATTTTCCAGTCCTTTTCCCAGTCTGGTGTCGGCATAAGCACCACTTTCGCATGCCGGGGTGCCCATCTTGCTCCTCCACCGTTCACCACAATCATTTTTAATCTCTCCATTTTCAGAGCTTCGTTAAATGCCAGCTCTTCCTCGTCCTCCATCCAGCCAACAGGCATCCAAAGAACTTCTCTGAGGCTTGGGAATGGCAACAATGATGGAAATTCAAGAGTAGTCATGTCCATCCTTTCTACGCTCATTGGAAGAGATAGTTTATCGTTCTGAATTAAACTGACAAGCGGCCATGCGTTAAACAAGGAAAGATATTTGAGACGATGTAACGTGCAAATGAGAGAAAGCATCTCTGGGTCATGAAAGTCTCCAGCGACTGCCCATATTCCCAAAGATGTTAAGTTGGGGAATGCGACCAGCAAAATTTTGACGGCATCAACTCCAAGTAAGGCATTGGATATGAGGAGGGATGTTACTCCCAAGGCAATTTCTTTGGAAATGTAGGGGAGTCGGTGGAGGAAGAGTTTAATTTGAGTTAAGGTTTTGGTGCTTCCAAAGTAGAGATTATGATAGAGAATGGGTTCGACCCTCCCTTTCTCGAATCAGTATTTTTCCAAGGGTTGTGAATGAGGTGGTGTGTGATCTTTGGCTCACCAACAATGGATGGTTCGAGAAACTCTGAGTAGTATGAGGTTCGTCTCGCTATCCATCGAAGCTGCGAGACTCGTGACTTGAAGCAGGAGTTCTACTGGAAGAGAGGCAGAGGTCATCTCTGAGGATTAAGGAGGTATGGAAGAGGAGGGATGGACATCGCGACATCCTGCCGTCGGGGTTCTTGAAGCACACGAGCTCGAAGAACGTTCGTCGGTTGTTGACTTAGTAAGAAAAAGCCACGAAGTTGGAGACCAGATTTGAATCTGGATGGCATCCGTCAGGCCGATTCCGGACTAAAAGAAGGCGGGGCGGATGCCGGTCCAGGTGTAAGTGAATTTAAACTATTGCATTTAGACGACAGAATTACAGAAATTGAACGCACCTATACATGAATAGCCCATGCCAAGCTTCTATATGTGAGAGTCTTATAGCCCAAATGGGACTGTGAAGTCTGCTTTCTCCGCATTGCGGGCGAGGAAACAGGCTGGCCGAGCCGTGTGGGAGAACAGTCCCTGAGCAGTGTAATTATAAGACATTAGCCCATAAATGAACGGTAGCGGGGAGGAGGATGGCTCAGGGTAGTGTCCACTTCCTGGTGAATATATTTCTAGGCCATACACTCATGGCTTGCACCCAACCATTGTAAGTTCAGGTGACATGAAAGGAGAAAACAATTCGAGAACAAGAAAAACATCCAACTACGTCGGCCCATCCGGGAAAAAATCGGTAAATGAATTGCTGGACCAAACGAGTTCCAGTAGAGGCAATTCACGAGCGAATATTCAACAAGAACAAGCGAAATACAAAATAATTTGGCACATATCCAAAGACAAGAGAAAACTGAAAATAGAATGTGGACGTTTGGGATGAGAGGTCTTACGTTGATGCTTCCTTTTGACCCTCACCACCAATTCAGTCGGCTCCTCCCCGATATCCAGAGACTGCCCTCATTATCTCCCAAGTCACTCTTCAAAATTCCTTCGCGAGGATGCCATACCCGAATTTCTTGCGCTGTTCGTCGGCCGTAGTGGCGCAGTGAACACGTCCATTCTCCATGTCGATATTCTGGAGACGCTGGGTGGCGGATCGCGCGTTTCAAGTGCCCAGTGTACGGCAAATAGACTGGTCATCGATGAGCATTTTTTCGAAGGACAAAGAAGAAGAGCGAAGTTTGACCCAAAACTCAAACTTGACTGCCTCGTGCATTCCCACGGCACTCTCTGCCTCGAACCACGACCAGCATGGAGATCGACCTTGAGAACTTCCAAGACGCTGGCTTGCCGTCTCCGACATCTTACTCGGATAAAGTCGGGTCGCCGCAGGATGCCCTTGCGGTGTTCGATGACGAGTTTTATACGCACGCAAGTCGTTTGGCGCGATGGATGGACCTCGTCGGCGATTACGGAGGAAAAGAATTCTTTGTTATCGAAGGTATTTGTTTTCTGTTGTCGATGTTTCTATCCTTCCATCTCATACCTGTTTATCAACTTCCAGGCGAATCTCTTTTACAAAATGTGTTGGACACACCGACGCTTGCCCTGGGTCGTCGACGCGGTCTGTTGTTCTGTCTCAGCCAAACGATATCTCAAATTAATGGATTTGTAGATCCCAAGAATGGCCACTGCGATAACTCATTTCAAATCGTACATGCGTTGTTTCTGCTGGAGAAGATCATTCTAGAATTCACGTCACGCGACACATTTTTTGAGCTCGTTTTCTTTGAAGGTCGTTCACCTCTTTACTGTTTTTCTCGAAATATATCTAATTCTCTTGTAGACTGTAAACATTCAACAGTCTCAACCGGCGACGATTCATTCGTCACTTCGTCCAGATCATTGGCACGCAAATTGCTATTCCAGCACCTCCAAACAAGGCTTCAGGTCGACCTTCACATCTTCAAGGATGCCGAAGATCCTGAGTGGAAACTCTTCGTTGTGAACAAGCAGGTATGTTCTAAAACCCGCGTCAAAGATGCATAGCTCACGTATTTTCTTTTAGCCCATGTTTGTCCTCATTAATGATGGGGGTATTCCTACTACAACTTCAAGTCCCCTTGAATGCCAAGCTATGCTTGTTCGCCGCCGCCTTTTGTTGCAACTCGCTCGCCAGAACTTACCGTTTGCTCTTCTTCGTGGGGCTGAGTATCGTGATTCCAAGGTTCGTGAAGTCCCCGGTACCCTTTTAACACGCTATAATTTGCCTAGATCAATACCTTTGTTTTTGAAAGTAGTTCTCTGGCGCGAAAGACGCGTCTGCCAGGCTTTGCCCTGGCTGAAATTACGTCAGCCAGCCCAGCCCTGAACGAATCTCTTGGGTATCATCTCCCTCTTCCGACTAGTCATGAAATCACGAAGACATCTTCAATATCTGGTGATTCGATATTCCATGTCGTCTTTCGCTCACACTTGGATGTACTTCCATCACTCCCGGTCGAATGCCGTGCTCGAAAGCTACCGGCGCTCCATGCCGAACTCGAGTCGGAACTATACGAACACTTCCTTCCACAAGTATTTCAACAATTAACAACGTCTCCAACGTCATCTCCAGATGTCGATGGTCGGATTTTCTTGGAGCTCTTGGTCTACGTTATCCAGACAGGCACTTCACCTGACCTACCATACTTTGAAGGGGTAGACTTGGCTTCTCTCGCGAGTCGCTACCCACTCCCAGATGCACCTTTACCCGAGGCTCCACAAGCTACCGAACCGTACCAGCTTCAACCCTTCAACCACGTAGTATTCGATGAAGCACTCGGGCAAATGGCCTCCCCCCTTGAGGAGCTCTCCGGATACTACTCTCAAACCCTCTGTCTTTGGGTCCGAAATCCTCATTGATGATGTCCGCCATTGGCATAACTCGAGGTCGATCCTACCCACCTACTTGGGTGGTCAACGCCCCCAGCCTGCTACGGAGTGGGAGAGGAGAAAAAGGTTTAAGAGGGAGCAGAGAGACCAAGCTCGTTTGCAGAAGCAAGCAGCATCCTTGACGGGAGCGTCCGGAGGGGTCCTGGTTAAAGTTCTTATTCCTGCAGTTGGATCGTCCAACGGGACTTCAGGCAAGGTTCGAGGTCTTTAGTCATTGCTTTGAATCCATACTAATTATTGGCAGGGGGCTCAAAAACGCAAACCTGAGAAGCCTAAGAAAAGTGCTGGTAGTGAGAAGGCTCGAGAGAAAATTATTGCTGAAAAAGACCGTACCGATGGCGCAGCCGCTCAGAAATGGTGGGGCGAGAAGCTGAAGAGTTTGAAGGATAAGGGCATTAACATTGAAATGGAGACCGTCCTCGCTCTGAAACAGAGCGCGAGCTCTAAAGCCTCGTACCCTGCCGTCGCTGTGGAGATCCGCCTCTACCTTATCCACCTGGTTCTCAAGCGGTGGTCTACGATGGACGAAAATGAGGCAGAAGCTGCTCGCGACAGCACAGTCGTACAGATATTGCGAGCACTCGTGGACCTACGCTCAACTGCCTCGGCTGGCATCGGTGAAGATGCTCACGCGTTTTTGACAAGTGTCTGCGAGACTATCGGTTTCGGACGCTATATCTCATCCCTCGTCCCTTCTCGAGCCACCCCGCCCCCTGGGCAGCCTAAGACTGCTCCTTCCTCTATATTGCCTCTCACATTCAAGCCTATCAAGCTTGAACGGAAGAAAGTCCCTGTATTTCCCTTCATGTCGGTTATGACGGACCCTGTTCAATGGCAACTTGAACATTTTGGAGAATTTATGGACCGCTCCATGGACAGTGCTTCTGACCCTCGAGTATCATTTGCACCAGACAAGTGGCAGAGGGATGTGCTTAATGCTATTGATCATGGCAAGTCCATTTTGGCACTTGGTGAGTACTGGCATCGTTCAGACCCAGTATATACCCGCTGACTCCATCCTTCTTTGATGTCTAGCACCCACTTCCGCTGGAAAGACCTTTATTTCGTTCTATGCTATGGAGAAGGTCCTTCGTGAATCCAATGATGGAGTGTTAGTCTACGTGGCCCCGACGAAGGCGCTGGTGAACCAGATTGCTGCAGAAATATACGGTAGATTTTCGAAGACTTATCCTGGGAATGGTACTTGGTTTCTTTTACTATTTTGTCATCTGGGCCTCATTCTCCATCTTTTATTTTAGAAACGCTTCTTGCCGTGCAAACACGTGACACTAGAACTGGCGACATTCAACGTGCCCAAATTCTCGTTACCGTCCCCGAAATGCTTGGGATCTTGATACTTTCACCGACCCTGGCTGGTAACTGGACAAGTCGAATTCGAAGGTATGCTTGTTCCCGATTGGCCTTGGCCTATCTCTGGATTGACAAAACACTCTAGGATTATTCTCGATGAAATTCACTCCATAGGTCAAGACGAGGGCGGAGCCGTTTGGGAGCAGATAATTCTTTTGTCTCCCTGCCCTGTCATGTTCGTGTTTTTAATATTCTATTTTTTTCGGTATGCTCACATCGGACCTCTCGCAGTGGACTGTCAGCAACGGTTGGTTCACCAGAAGGTTTTAATGGCTGGCTGCGTGATGTACAAGTCACCCACAATTTCAAACATGAATATGTGCATCACCCTCATAGGTATTCCCACCTTCGAAAGTTCTTCTACCTACCATCGAAATCGCCGAACGCCTCGTCTTTTACTGGACTTCATACGCACCAATCTACATCTCGGGCGGTCTTTCTCCACCCTATCTCTCTCCTTTCAGAGCATGCTCGGACTCTTCCGTCCGACCTTGCTCTGGAAGCTCGCGACTGCCTCTCCCTCTATCAGGCATTGAAGGACCTTGGCATCCTCGATGGAGAGCACTTAGCTCCACCCAAATCGCTCCGGAGCAGTGGCGAACTTCTCCGCCAGGCCGATATTCTGCGTTACGAGGCTGAGTTGAAAGAAGTTGTCGTTGCAGCCATCTCTCAACCTGAGGTTCTGAAAGGCATTACCAAGAAGCTTTCTCCTCGCCATCTCGACGCAACAGACGCACCTCCTTCGAGGGATGACTTTTTGGACAATCTAATCGCACTTCTGGCTGATCTTCACGCGGAAGACAAGCTGGTATGTTGCTATTTTGCCTCTTTCTTCAACGCGAGTTTTTAATCATTTTCCCAGCCTGCTATTCTCTTCAATTTTGACCGAACGAATTGCGAAATTATGGCTATGACAGTCACTGACTTTTTGGAAGAGGCCGAAGAGGAATGGAAAAATAAGAGTGCGGAATGGAAGTCAAAGTTGAAGAGAGTCGAAGAGTGGCGTCGAGGCGCAGCGTTGCGTGAGAAGCAACGAGAGAGGGAGGCAAGACAGAAAAAGGACCATGACGCGTTCCGGGAGGGAGGAGGCTCTCTTCCTTGGGAAGCCACTTTCGACGAAAATGAGCCTCTTCCTGAGTTCAGTTTTGCTGGACGCTCTTCCTCGAAGGAGGAGCTGGAGGAGATTATGTCTGATTTGGAGAAACCTTGGGTTCGCACCCCACGTTGGGCTATTGATTGCTTGAAAAGGGGTATCGCCGTGCATCATGCAGGTATGCCCAAAGCATACCGAGTTGCCATCGAAACGTGAGAGCACATTTTCAAAGATTCTTCACCTTTTGGTTGTCTAACTTTTTACTTTGGCAGACTCTTCCGTCAAGGTTTCATCAGAGTCATGATTTCTACTGGTGGGTCAGGCATTCTTGTGTTCAATTATTTGTCTTCATCATGGAACAGGTACCCTTGCATTGGGTATTAATGCTCCAGCCAGAACTTCGGTCTTCTGTGGAGATTCTCCATACCTAACCGCATTGATGGTAAGTTCCCTGACTCAAACAGTCCCGCGCGCAGTGGCTCAATTCTCCGTTTAGTACCGTCAGTGTGCTGGTCGTGCTGGTCGCCGAGGGTTCGACCTTCTTGGAAACGTCGTCTTTTACGGATTGAGCTATGCCCGTGTGCAACGCCTTGTTCTATCCAGGCTTCCGTCACTTGGAGACTCGTTCCCGTTGACTTCAACTCTCATCCTTCGCCTTTTCAATCTTCTTGCGGGGTCTAATAGTTCTGCCTTCTCTGTCACGGCTATCCAAAGTCTATTAAACCTCCCAAGAATTTCCCATCGTTCCACCATGGGGCGAGACCAAGTTCTTCACCATGTCCGATTTTCGATCGACTACCTCCGATACTCTGGTCTACTGAACTCAGAAGGGCAGCCGACAAACCTTTTCAGCATGGCGTCTCATCTTTATGTTAGTTTGCTTCTCACTTCTTTTTGAAACTCTATTAACTTCCAACTTTTCAGTATGCTGAACCGTCCAACTTCGCTCTCGTCCATCTCTTCGAGGATGGCATCATTCATAAAATCTGCAATGGTCCCTCGGCAACAGAGGCGGAGGAACAAGTGCTCCTCGTTCTATGTCATCTCTTCGGACGAAAGTTCATCCCAGGAAACTACCTTCGCCCGGATCTCCTCGACGCTCTTCGCAAAAAGTACCCATCTCGCATCGTGCTACCGCCGTTACCCGCAAAGGTAGCCACTGCGCTTCAAAAGCACGATAAGAAGATTCTTGAAATCTTCTCATCGTATGCAACTACGTACTCGCTCACCCATTTGGACAGCCTGGGCATCGATAATGCCTTACCTCTTAGCGGAGCGTATCCTACGGCGACGCCTCTCCCTTCCTTCGTAGGCTTCGCGGACCATCTCAAGATAACACATAGCACGCCAACAACACGATCCGTCTTCGCAGCCTCTTCTGGCCTCGACGATACTTTTACGAGTGTCTCGGATCTCGTCTCCACCGTTCGACAAGGCATCCACCTTCACGAGCACGCCATTCCTTCTATGCAAGGTATTGTCGCCCACAGTGAGCTCCCCGGTATACCGCCCGTTGAGCACGCTCTGAATGCGTACATATTGGACTTCTATACCCATGGTCAATTACCGACTCTGAGCAGCGCAAACGGCATTCGGCGCGGTGACGTCTGGTACCTGCTTCAAGAGTTCGAGTTGGTGCTCAAGGCCATTCGGGCTTGCCTGAGAGAAATTCTACTTCGCCTCTCGAAGGCTCGTGGGGCTGAAATTGATGAAAGTGTAGAAGAGGACGAGAGTGTAGAAGCTAAAGAAGAGGATGAAGATGAGTTTTCAGATGGCGAGTTCAAACGACCACCGAAAACTAAGGAGCAAGATTGGAAAGTGTACCAGGTTGTGAACAATATTTTGAACATCTTCGAAGAGAAGTATCGGAAGATTTTCGCATAGTTGTATTCTTTGGCCCTTGTTTTTCTGTTATCTATAAATGACACTTTGTGTAAACAAGTATTATCATACTGATAAACATGGACGTTCGAGTCAAGGCTGGTTTCAGATCTGAATGCTTGCTCCGTAATCCTTGAAACCAATCTGAAGGAATGCTGCAAGTGGTGAACATCAACCATATTCGTCTGCCTCCTCTTAAACTATATTTTTCGCGTCATATATCATGAATCTTTCACTTTTTGTTTTGACCTTGTGGGCAGATATCACAGGTATGGTCAGACTAGTGGTTCAGCTTGTTCATGGTTGATTTTGGTCCTAGTCATGATTCTTCCATTTACGCCGTTATGTATACCTCTTCAATACCTTTAGTATGCAATTCAGTGCCGCAGATTCCTTCCATCATGTCCTTTCTAGACTGCTGAACATACTTGGACGTTTCTCACAAAAAATTCATGCTATTGAAAAGCCCATGAAAGCCTTACCGCAATTAGTCTCTTCCCAATGGATGTCATACTCGTTATGCTTGGATTCACGCAGATCCTCCTAATCCTTCAAGTCGTTCCCGTCTCTCCTTCACCATCAGAATCATCATCACTTCCGTCATAAGGGGACGGATACTCGCTCAACTTGTCCCTAAATTTCAGAACTCCTTCCCTGTTCGTCACGTTCTTCAATAATTTTCTCATAAGTGTCCTCTGCAACTCCCCTACGCCATGCCTGTCGCTCACGGCATCGAAATGCTCTAGAAAAATTGTCACCTCCTGAATAAATGGAGCAAGCTGTTTGCCGAGGATCTCCCAGGCTGCTATCTTGTGCGATGAAGGTTCAGATGGGTAGGATGCTAGGAATGATAAATGAAGGTTGCGGAAGAGGTGAGATCGATTTCCAAGCTGAGTTTGGTGTTTTCGAAGATAAGAAGCGAGCCACTGAACCATCGTGATCATGAACTCGTCGTTAGGGCAGGCAGATTCCACTGAAAGGGTTTTTAATTTCGGCAATCGTTTTGGGTGCAAGATATCTGAATTTCAAGAAGAAGAATGGAAAATATCATGAGAAATAAATGAGAGAGCAAAAAGACATTGTGGCCTACTAAAGAAAGCCTCTGGCGACCAACATTTGCGGGAACCGAAACACGAAGAAGAAACAGTTAACGTAGTCAACGTTTCTGTCAGAAAATCCAAGATATATTTTTCAGCACTTCCGTCGGTCGACAGCGGGTCGATGAACGCAACTTCTTTCAAAGTTGAGCTAGTATGTTGAATCAACCAGAACAGCGGAGGTATGGATGGACTTTTTTGAGAGACAGGCAAGCAAGGTGTCTTATTGTCTATCAATTTGAGCTTCTTCAAAGGAGGACATCCCTTCACCGCGCTCACAGAGTCTAACTTGTGTCGATCAAAAGGAGAAAAATGAGTTGTCCCCTCCAAAACCAATTCTTCGAGGAGAGGGCAATGAACGAGCAGCTGATAATGAAAATCGGCGATCCATCCCAGCCAAAGTGAGGTGATTGTTGGAAGTAGGTGCTGCTTCAGGGCACTAACAACCCGTGGAAAGACTTCTGTCCAGTCGTATACGAATTCATACGGATTTTCTCGAGTCGTGAGTGGGAGCTGTATTTTCAGTCTTTCGACAGATGTGAGCTGCGCAAGGACTTTGGCAGTCCGATTGGATGTTAGTGCTCCGTTTCCGATGAGGAGCTCTTTCACATATGAACGAAGGTAGGGACCCTGTTCGAGTGCTTGGTCCAACCGGTATGACGGAGAGGGCCATACCTGCCTTTACCGTCTGGCGTGACGAACGGCGGATGGAGCTGGTCGATTGCCTCCCAGTCGAACATGAGAAGGACGGTGGACCAACCGATTTTTTGAGCTATAGGACGAAAGGAGGAGTGGGACAGGGCAAGGTTTCGTAGGATTTTATCGTCTTTACGACGACCAGGTCTGAAATGTGAGAAGATGTGATAGAGTATTTCAGGTGGAAGCGACTGATGGCAATAGTCATATTTCATGCTGAATGAATTCGGTAAAAAAAAATCAATTGTAAGGTTAGAATGTAACCCACCTGGGCGAGAGCAAGGTCTGAGAGGTGACAGTCAAGAACGAATTTCGCTTCCAGTATTCATCTTACCGCAGGCTCGGGACCATTGCTCTCAACAAAGCTAACTCCTTCCGCAGATATGCAGCGAAAGACGGTATGTGACTGCTATCATTGCCGTCAGTCACATCGAAAGGAGACTCGAGCTGTACCGAATGCATTCCCCTTCAACAACATGCTGTCGAATACAGTTTTCATTATTTATTGTCTCCGTAAACCTATCTTCCCGTCTGGAACTAATATTTGTCCCTTCATCAAGCTTTGAATTCGAGAAAGGGATCCACGGAGCTGACAGTCACACGATGTATTTAGCGGCCCTTACATAGGACCAATTTTTGAACACAAGCATGCATTCAAGGCGAGGAAATGACAGTAGAGTTAGAAAGGATGGTGACATGATAAAGAAGGAAAATGGTCAGTAATATGGTAAAACGAATATTCGTACTCTAAAAGAGGGTGTTATGATAAAGAGAGTGGAATCCATAAAGCGAGTTTTATGGTAAATGTTCTTACAAAATGAAGGTAACGGGTGGTAAGGAGGGGGAAACGACAGGAAGTTTCAGTGTTCAAAGAGGCCAAAGTCCAGGGGTATAAAATATGCATCGAAGATGAAGAAACAGAGGCAGAATCCCAAAAAAGGACTCTGAACGTCGAACTCTACCAGCTGACATATTTCAGAAGAAGTCAATGAGAGAGAAGTCAACGGGCTGGCCGTGTAAGCTATTTCCTTGAGGAGATGGCGAGTTCTGGCTTTCAGAAAGACTCTTCAAACCCAAGTCAATTGGGGGAGGATGTCCGTTCAGGGTTGGGATAACTCCCAGTAGATCTTGATCTCCTGGAGTAGATAGATGGTTGGGAAGGATGTGTGAACAGTTTGATATTGTTGAACATGGTAGGAGAAAGAATTGATTCCGAAAGAATCGCCCGCGGAAGAAGTGGTAGGAGTGTCAAGAGAAATAGTCAACGGCCTGGAAGAGTGAAGCTCACTAGTGGTCAATTGGGTAGCTGGAAGTGGAAGACTTTGAGGGTGAATATTGTCACGGTCATAGGCAGCAATAGTGCCACCGGGAAGGCAATATTTTGGTCATAGTATAAGCATATCTTCACCACCTCAACAAGTTTTTGGTTGCCATACTTGCGTGAAAAGTCCTGGGCAAGAAGCTGTCAGGGGTTTAAAGAGCGATCTATCGAAACGCAGCCGTGGATATGAGGAGTGCTTGGATGAACAAGCATTTACGCTCTATAACAAAGCACGGAACTCGAAAGAACGCGAAAGAAGGTCTAGTCTTATAAATTGCAAGGCAGGAGCAGAAGATGCAAGGAGAGATGATGTGCGCCGAACCTTTTGTGGTGAAGTCCAAGGTTCGGGTAAATGTGGTCTCTTCTATTTTGTGCCCAACTAGCCATTGCCCCTTTGACAATGGGAAAAAAGACTGGACAACACACTGACAACAGTCAAGTCTATGGTTTTGAACCTGGTTATGTCTTGAGAGTGACCTCTATTTCTTGATTCTAATCTCAATGAATGCATTCAATGACGGTTTGGAGCGTCCTTACAAATCCTAGGGACCTAGATTGTATATCCGCGTTGCCGAACCACATGCTTACGCGATTCGGCCGGTCCGCGAGTCCGTTGCCATCGCTCGAGAGCCACATGCTTACACGATCTTCACAGTGTCGAGTGCCCGTTGTTGTCGTCCTCTCTGTTCTCCAGTAAAGCAAATTAGCACTCATTACCAGCCCAAAAACATAGATTATTTACCAGAATTCTCCGAATACGTTTGAAGCCCGAATCGCTAAAGATACTTCATCGAAAGACGTCTAACCGTGGCTCACGTTCGACTTCTAGACAGAAGAGACGATTGTCGGTTGAAAGATACCCTTCAAAGTAGCTTGACGTAAATCTCCCACGAACTAAAGTTTGCTTACAAATCTCTGATCGTGAATTTCCTGGTTAAAAGCCACCAGCTTCAATGAACGAGAAGAACGAAGAGGCGACTTGCAACTCCCCAGAGCGCTAACAGTCACCTTCATGTCTTCTTATTTTATCACGGGCTCCTCTCGTGGACTTGGACTTGGACTCGTGGAACAGCTGGTATCGAAACCAGTTTCTGAAGTCAATATCATCTTCGCGGGGGCTCGCTCTTCCAGCGATGCTCTTGCTCAACTGGTCCAGACTCATCCTGGACGTGTTCACTTCGTCGAAATCGAAATCACTGATGCTGTGGGCATCCAGAAGGCAGTGAAGGAGGTTGAAGCCATTCTAGAAAAACATAATTCTACACTTGATGTTCTCGTTAACAATGCTGGCGTCGTGAGCTTCACTCCAGGAGGAATTGACAAAATGTATTACCACTTTTCCTGTGGATGCTTGTTCGAGTCATTTAACTGATTTCTAACCTAGGACTGACCTCGACGAAATACTTCGCGTTAACCTCACTGGTACTCACCAAGTCACTGCGGCTTTCCTTCCCCTTCTGAAAAAGGGAAAAGCAAAGAAGATTGCGAATATGTAAGGCTGCTGTTGCCATGCTTTATGCTGGCGCTCTGAATTATTTATTCAGGTCCTCACCTTTGGGATCGCTATCCCTTGTATCCAAATATGGAATGATTCCTTCTTCAGCATATAAAATATCTAAAGCAGCTCTTAACATGCTCACTGCCCAGTACGCCCATGACCTTGCCAAAGACGACTTCAAAGTCTTCTGTCTTAGTCCCGGTGTACGTCCTAACCTTCTCTTTTGCTCTTTTCGACCTGATGTACAGCACAGTACGTGAACAATTACGATCCAAAAGGCGACCTCACAGTTGAGCAGAGTGTGAAGGCACTCATTGAGGTTATTGAGAAAGCGGACAAAAGCTCAAATGGCAAGTTCTTGAACATCAAGGTCCAGGGAATAGAGAACGGGTTTAATGTCTATGATGGTGGAGAGATTCCCTGGTAGATTCATTATGTACTGGTAGGAGATGGCCAATGGCAATTTGTTTTACTTGACATACTACCCACCCTCCCTCCTCCCTACAGCAACTATCCTGTACGCAGTAGATAGCAAAGTTTAACTGAATAGTTTGAAGCGCTGTTGGAATGAAGACAAATTTGGAGACAGACCAGGAACTGGCCTACCCTTTTGCTGGATCATGATGCTATTCTCTTAGTGCTGATGCCAATGTAGCATAGAACCTAGAAGAATACGGATCCTTTTTGAAATAATGCTTCCTCAGAACATCATATCCGTCGAATTCTTTATGTTAGAATGGGCGACGAACGGTATCGGATTTAGGAATCAACAGAGCTTATGTATGAACGCTTGGCTACTTGCCGTTCTCTTCACGCGATTATAACCAACTGAATATAATCGTGGATATTTGATACTTGCCGCTATCGTTGGTCTCAGAGCGGCCTCTAACACCCTATCCGCAGCATACACATATACCGGTGCATCTGCCTCAATTGCGAATACAAGCTTGTGATACTTTCTTTCGAGCGGAGTGCAGATGTTGTAGGAAGTCTAGATCATTCTATCATCTTCTATCGATAGCGAGGAGGAAGATAAGACAATGCAGCAAAGACAACAACATGTATGTAGGGATAGAGTAAGGGAGACGGAGTACGTAGTTACAATTGTGTTTCTTTTTGGTTTCAAGGAGACAATGCATGGGAATGTGCTAGTCTAATAAAAAAATGTTTGTACGTATGGAGATGTCTAAAGCTCTAAAAAAGGAATTCTAAGCATCTACAGTGAATTCGAGATTGCCGCTAGGCAGGACCTGAACGGAGACCTTGTCCATGTTCTCAACAAGGTAGTGGGCTCCGCAGTTCTCAATTTTGGCACGGTCGTGAGAGGTGCAGACCTAATGAGAAGAAAAAAGTCAGAAGGTTGACAAGTAAGCCAGGCCAATGAACAACGTACAGCGATGACGGTAGCACCGGAGGCGACACCAGCTCTGATGCCAGAAGGCGAGTCTTCGAAAACAACGCAGTTCTTAGCATCAAAGCCAAGCTCCTTCGCAGCGAGCAAGAATGGGTCGGGAGCAGGTTTACCGGCCTTCAGACGTTTATCGTCTGCTGTGATAGTGACGGGAGGAGGCGTAATACCAACGCGCGTCATGCATCCAAAAGCTATGTTGAAAAGACTGTCAGGAAAATTTTTCTGATGGTGGCGGGAGTGCAAAACTGACCATAAGTACGAGCTCCAGAAGTAGCGACAGCATATCTGCCATCGGGCAAGCTCGAAATCATTCGCTTTACACCAGGGAGGATCCTGACAGACCGGTCTACGGCTCCAGCCTCGACCTGCCAGGCTTCAAGACGATGCTTGGTAAGGGAGCCGTCCTCGCCCTCCATGAAGACAATAGCTGGGTCGTAACTCTCGTCTTCGTCATCAGCGATGGCAAAATCGTTGAGTTCAGGTGAAGATGTAGGCGAAGCGACCTTGGGACGGGAGGTTATCTCAGGAACTGCAGACATGACAAGTCTTGAGTGCAGGCGTTGCGCAAAGGATGGGCGACGACCATAGGCAGCGATGGAATTTGAGCGAGAATGAGGGGCGGAAGAGTTGCTAGACGAGCCTTAGAGGGAGACAATCAGACCAACGGAAATGAGCCAGAAAAGTAAATGTTACTCACCACTGGTAAGAGCTGGAGTATTCGCACCGCTACCGAAAGGACTACCGATAATCGGAGTACCGCATGAGCTCTGCCTGCGGCTTCCGCGACCATGGGTAGAGTAGGCGTCAGCGAAGTAGAGGATGGACTCTTCAAAGTCTTGAACTTCATCATCCATTTCGTGCTGCTTGATTTCGGGACGGAATTGCGAGAGATTATCGACTGCACGCTTGCCATGAGTGGCAGCGATAACGTGAACGGGGTCTTCGCCGATATCTTTGGCGACTTTGCCCCAGGCAGCTTCAACGGCCTGAATAGAATCGGTCAATGTGCCGTCCTGGAGGAAACGCGTGTGAGAATGAAAATTTAACTAAGAGATGGGCGCGCATACCATATCGAATAAAACAGCCTCAGCAACAAAGGTAGAAGGAGCCATAGTCGTCTAGATAGGGTAGAGTGTCTATGAAAAAAAGCCAAGTTGAGGACGGGAGAATTTCAAGTTGTGTTGGTTGGCGGTCTCTGCAATTTGTACATGCTTTATATACCAACCAGAGGCGTTCCATGACGATATGATTTCCAACCGCAAGGCAAGGAGAAAGAAAAATGCGCGATCGGTCCAATTAGGAAGTCGGCAAGGAATGTGTGGCAGTGCTATGTCGGGTCCTGCTCCACTTTGTTCGACTGCTCCGCTTTCGGAAGGAAGGAACGGACTTTCACATGCCATTCTTGCTAACGATGAACCTTTCTCCCAAAATTTTTTGAGGGTCTTCATATAATGGCGTGGATGGACTCTAGGGCCCCTAAGTCGCCTAAAAATCTAATGCAACATTCATCTTACAATTCCCCAGGCAGCAACCGCAGCCACAACAAAGGAGCGGGTTTCCATCTCATATCCGAGGTCCACAAAGGAAACGCATGCGAACTACGCTTACCGATCCCCATTTCCTTATCCGGCCTCTGGCTGGCTTTCTTCACGAAATCCATCGTATGAAGGCCATTGGTGGCATTTTGGTCTTGAAACTCAGCTCTTCTGCAGCGGAGGATTGAGTTTGAATGACGAGTATTCAGTATCATGCTCCCACGTTTAAAAGGTTGTTATCCCTCTAGAAGGATCCCAAATACATGTATGTTGAGCTCATCGTTGAGCTCATTGTCCGCACCCAAGTGCAGGTCCAGTAAGGTTCGTCGTAGATACCATGGCAGGACGAACGTTGAAGAATTAGAAGAACTGACGGGGACCATATCTAGAAACCGGCAAACTCTGGATCATATCCAGATGCTGGTGCCGTAAGATAAGAACTGAAGCTTCGTGTAGAGCGGAGAGAACGATGCACAGAATTCCAAGATGAGGAGCTTTTGATCTTATTTACGTTCAATCCGTCTTCACCTCCACTATATTGTTACCCCAAATCTACGAGAAAATTGAAACGTGGAGACCTAGTTACTTCCGAAATGAACTTGCCGGAAAGCACCTCGAACGTGGTCTACTCATTTCATCATCACCCCGACCCAACCGACAGGTTCGTGGGGGAGGGGCTCGGACGATGTCACAGGTTCCCAGATACGAACAATCAAAGGTTTCCACACGGAAGAACGGCCAGCAAAAGCCTTAATAGAGGAGGAGGTAATACTCGTACATTTTGTAGTTCATGATTATTCAGCCGACGACTACAACACCAGTGTAAACTGTGGGTCCATTCGGAGAAATGTGCAAGAGTCCAGGCACTGATCGAGGCCATGGGGGCGACGGAGTTCCTGGACGATAGACCCGATGACGACATAACACAAGGATCCACAAGCGGTTCGGATGGAAAGAAAAAAGTGGTGGAGCACTGTGGATCTTATTTCGCGTAAAACATAAAAAGTTCGGGCAGATAAAATTGCTGAGAGAACATGAAGAAGAGAAGAGCTATGACGACATGGTGGTCGAGAAGCAAGGCCATGTTGGGTGGAGGGGCTTGACAGGATGGGAATTTCTCCACCCCCCGGTATTTTAACAGTTTAATTCCTTCCCCCCCTTGTATCAGACGTGGAAGAATCGGGAAGTGGTCCAATGACCCAACCGGCAAGTTATCAAAGTCTGTGTGGTTCATTTTTTTTTTTTGGGTGACCTGTTGGATCTTCGATACCTTAGTGCGACCACAGCTCCTCAAAATCCCAGCGTGATCTCTAACATCATAAGAGCCAATGTCATCAGAAACCTTGACAACTTCTAATATTCTTATTTAAATAGGAAGCGAGACTCTGTTTTCCAGTCAAGTTGCATACCTGGTGTTTGACGTAACAACTTTTCCTATATGAAGTTCATTTAACAAACTCCAAGAGCCAGTGAAGTACGCTGGGTCTCAAGACATTTCAGGTTTGACCGAAGAGCGAGTTTTGGTTCAAGGTGACATATTTGAGCTTGCTAGGAGGAACGAGAACGCTTCTGGTCCTCAAAGAATATTCGATGAACAGGTTCTCATTTGTACAAATCTGATTGAGAAAGGCTGGTAGCACTTTGAGTTATGGAAACAGTACCAATATTGTACACTACAAGTATCGATTGGGATCTGCTTGGTGAGAGCTACCCGTGACATATTGCGGAGTGGTATCCTCCCCCAACGTCAAACGATAGCTTCAGGTGGACTATTTGTGCCGTTTGAGAGGAGCTCTTTGGAGTTACACGAATCACCCCATGGGACTTGTTTAATAGCTGTCCTTGCCCACATGTAGACGAATAGGCCCCCCATGCTAAGCGGCAAAAGCAGTACTATAGCGCAAGCACCTTGAATTCCAGCATCTCGTGCAACCCATATGCCACTGAAAAGTCCTTGCAACAATTTTAAACAATGTTTTAAGACGCAAAAGGATGAATGTCACACGAACCGAAAGCAATGAATAAAGTTGCAATTCCAATTGATAAGAACGGGTACGCGAGCAACAACATGAATCCCCATACATGAAACCTCTCAGCAAACATGACCTTGCCAATGATGTTAGAATACAAAGTTGCAAGGATAAGTCAATACCACACCTGCATTACCCAAGATGGCCGTACTTTACTCATTACGACAACAGAAGCAGAACCAACAATAACCCCCCCAATAAGCAAGGAAAATGCGGCTAAAAGACAAAGGTAGGGACCTCGAACAGTATAGTTGATCATAGCATCCTTGGGAGGCGTGGTGGTAATAAAAGCAGCAGTAGTAGCCAGAAGGAGACCACCCTGTTGCAGATAATTTAATGAGTTAGTAAGAAAAGGTGCAAGATCCCAGACTTACGGTGATGAGTACATTGTTCAGTCTATTGCTTAGCCGATCAACCCCTGCTATCCAGCCTTCTTCATCGTGCTCTTCTTCCACCAACATCATGACCGTCAACAGGTGTGTCAAGTCAGAATGACCAAACGACATCAACGCCAGTGCCTTGAATAAAAGGTCGAGAACTTGGAGCGGAATCCCAAGAAACCAGGGTGTTCCTGGAGATTTAGCCTGCGACTCTGATCGCGACTCATGATATCGAACTGAAGGTAGTTGAGAAACGCCGTGTCGCTTGTTCCACTCATCGTAGTGATTTATATATTTGGTAAAAGCTTCCTGCTGGCGATCAAGGAGTGTCTTGGACTCCATCGAGTTGAGTGGACCGTGGAAGGTGGAAGGGGCCTCGTGGTGGAAGGGTTCTGGACCCGGAGGCAACAAGATTCCAACCCACTTGATATAAAGAAATGGAAGTGGAAGACGGTCGATCATGCAGCGCTGAAGTTAATAGAAGGAATGTCGATTTTGACGCATCGTCAGGGTCCTGGCCGTCAAGTGTTCATACTTGGCCTCACCGCAGCTGATACATACACGTTCCAGTTCGAAAAATAGCCACACAATGTGCTACAATATGCAAAATCGGTCTAAAAGATGAAAGGAAAACATGAGTGATAATAGTTTACCATGAAACTCGTATGGCCAAGTCTCTCTGTGAACATGAAGCGGTGGTCTGAGAATTCAGGACTGTTGCCTCTTGAAACGCGGTGGTAACATAAGCCACAATGTGGCGAGCGTGAATCACTACCCAAATAAAGCGTCGCACTGCCTTGAAAGGTCGGAGGTCGCCTGAACTTTGAGTGCTTGGATATAAAGCTATTGCGAAGAACCCGAGTGGATTTATGTAAATTGTATTATTGATCGTTAATACGTGGGATTCCTGCTGAGGGTGCACGTCAGCGCGACCAGGTATCTTACTATTAGCGTTGCAATTCGAAATCGAAAGAGCCTTCGAGTCTTCGACAGAAATGACATCCAACTGAAGGCATATTACCGTTCACAATCGATAATAAACACGCCCTCCCACGTTTGTACAACGTTACACAGGGTTGACGGAAGGGACGCCCAGACGATCATAGAAGGGAGTAAGAGAGGGCCGGTTGACGCCAGAAAACTTAAACTTACACCAAAGGTTATCGTTCCTGGTAAGTCTCGTCCAAAGGTCTTTTCATTTATATTCTTCAGCAGGCAAATTAGCTTCTAAAACTGAGTATAAAATTGCCTCGATCCTTTGAGTTGAATTTCGGACTGCTGCACTGAAAATTTTGTATAGAATTCTTGGATAGAAAAGTTTCTCAGGGGCCAGAAGCTAATACCTGCGAGATAAAAGCCGAGGACAACATGTCACAAGAGATATAATAGATAATAAGGTGAGAAGCCGGGGAGCCTTCTTGCAGAGCTGCATATCCAATTATCTCTAGATAATTGGATCTGGCCTTATTATAACGAGCTACGGAAGAATAAATCATGACCATGTTATAGCAGGTGTAGGTACAATAATCTACAGTCGCAAACGATTAGATATGAATTCCTTGTTTCACGAAATTACTTTTAAAACCAAAAATCTTCGTCCATAAGCGATTTCCATTCATTAACTGACATAAATGAGATTTAAGGCATCATCTGAAGAGAAAGAGGAGCTTACAGGGAAGGACGGTAACCTGAAATAATCCGCTCTTTTTCAATAGCTCAGCTCCTTCTGTCTCCCCCTTTCCTATTGTTCCTCGAACACCCTCCATTTTCCACTCCTCCAGGACAAGTTCAACTTTGTCCACCGAGAATGCTCGAGCACTCTGCTTCGTCCCAATAATTCCAGCAAGCCATTTATCCCATCTCCACTCTAAATGGCGGGAGTCTTCTCTCAATTCCTTGGATACGAACACCCTTAATGTCTCTACTCGCATCTTACTGGATAAGAGGAAGTGGTAGATCCATCCAGGAATGCCAATGGGGAGAAGATAGTTTTCGAGGTTACAGCCCGATTCAGGGAACGAGAGGCGAAGTTCTTTCAGTGGTTTTGCAGGGAGGGATGCGGAAAATTCAGATGGAGTTCTATATGTGGCAGCTTCGACTATGTCAAGAATATTAAGGTATGAAAAATACAGCGATTCGACAATGCAGCAATGACTTACCGATATCAATTCGTATAATCTCCAAGGACGACATCAAAGAGGATTGGAGTACTGTTTCAAAAGATGCAGCTTGAGGCTTTACCCAACCTATAGCTTTCAGCTTCGTCAAGTCGGCGATGAAGGAAGGGTCCGTCAGCGTCTCTCCGACGAGTGAGGTGTCTCTCACGGACGGCATTCCAGAAACAAATAAACTCCTAGGAGTGGGCCGTTCTTTTTCTGACGAAGGTTTAAACCGAGATGAGTCTAAATTCCAGACCCCAACCGTCGAAAAATCAAGGTTCAGATGGGAGGCAGAGGAAATATTCAGACTGTTGAAGGCATCTGAAGGTGGAACTGTCAAAGCGACGCAACTCTCTTGGACTCGTCCTAAACTCTTCTCAAAAAGACCACTAATGGCTTCCTCTTGCTTTAGTTTCGACCATTTGCGGGGTGCATGGCGGTCGAGATGAGCACTAAAGGCGACTTTCCTCAGTTCCGGTAGGAATGGAGCCACCTCAAAGGACTCATGAATTCCCGAACGAAGTGCGCGAACACGGGAAGCCAAAAATGGTGACGTCTTCAGAGTCCTCAAGCATAAATGAACACTTGAGCTGTTGTGAGTTGGATGGATATCCTTGTAGAGATGTTCTCTAGACAAGGGGAGTAAGACAGTGCAGGTGAGGGCGCAGGAGACCAGAGAAGTTGGAGAGCTAGCAAGGTACCCGACTATCTTGTCCAAGATTTCCTGGGGCAAGACCAGCAAGGAAAGGGACGTGGACAAAGACATGGGGAATAGGTTAGCTGGAATCTCATCTTGCTCCTCGTCGGGCTATAATATAGGACCTGATTCTGTGCGGTGTAAATGATAGCTTGCACGTTCCGTGGGAGTCGAATGATATGCCGAAACATTGGAGAAAGGGTGTTTGATGGAGCTACATGGGAAGAGCAGAGTTCAACATCGGGTATTTTCGGATATTCCACTACGCCAGTGCTGAACCCTGCCCTTTCCTCCATGGAGTTTATGGACTTTCCACTTGGTGTTAGATCTGTATATGAGCGACTGCATGAATCTCTTTCCATGAGAGCTATTCTGTCGTTATTCCCACCTACAGGCGGTGTAGAAATTCTTCCGCTCCGCACTCTTCTCTGTCTGCCGGAGCGTGTGAAGATAAGACGGTTTTTTAAACAGCCAAACCCAGAATCAAGGTCGTATCATGTCTTAGTTTGGATGTACTATGCACCGAGGCCGTATGCGGCGCGCCACCAACAGGAGGACAGGCTGGCACGCGTTTGGCAATGGAAGCGTCTGGATCCTTTCGCAGCACAATTATCAGTAATCCGGCTACTCTTGACGGAGCAACGTCTTTGTTGCACAGAGGTTGTAGCTATGCAAACCTTCCTTAGCTTGCAACAATAAACGTCGCTGCCATTTTTTAAAAACAGGCGGACTCAGTGTCCAGGAAGAAAACGATATCTTGATGTAAACGAGGTTGTATGCAATAGGGACCAGGAGGACATAAGTATGTAATAGGTGGGGTAGTTCAGCATGGAACAGAAAGAGTCCAGAAAAAGTCCAAAAAAGAGAGCCGTTGCTGAGAAAAAAAAATGCAATGTTCAATCAAGCTGGATCAATATCCCTGTGTGTACCTCCGACTTTTCTGTGGTGGTTCGTACCAGCTCCCATCATCACTGTTACTTCCACTGCCAGTGTCTCTGCCTCCGTAAGGGTTTGGAGGAGCCAGCGAATTGGAGGACAGTAGTGGATCTTTGACCTCCCACACAGCTGCTTTGCTTCCTCCCACAGAGAACTCAAGGTCCTCCTTCGTGATGGAATCCCAGTACTTGTAGACCATCATGATGCTGAGAAGCATGCAGACAGCGTAGAAGAAGAGGCCATCGAGATAATGGTGTACGGCGTCGCAGATTGTGTTTGAGAAGGCAAAGAGGAGAACTTGGGCAATGGCAAAGAAGGCGGTACCGAAAAGGACGTCGCCCATGGGCCAACGGTCATCGAGGGTTCGGAGAACGAGGACGAGTTGAGATACAACGTAAATGGCAACGCAAATGACGGGCCAAATGAGGTAAATGACATAGAGCGCTATTGGCTAGAAAGGAACAAAGTCATGTGAGTATAGATATTCCAATGTTCAGAAAAAATAAGCACCTTATCACCTGAAAAGCCGACCTTGCCAAAGAAAGTTGCAGCAGCGATGAGGAAGCCGAGCGTGAACAAAACGAGACTTGCGCCGCGAAGAACCCATAATGAGGTTGCCGTGCCATCTTCAGCGAATTGAAATCCCACGAATCCGTTGATGAGGAGACAGCAGTACGCTGCTGCGACGAGACCAGTGTATATTGCCGCAAACCTGTGAAGATGCCTCAGACAGCTGAACTACTTCTTAGTGGAGGGAAACGAACCAGGGGTATAGCTTGTTATTTGTTGGGATGACTTCTGAGTCCAGAAACATTGCAAAGAGGGAGATGGCGATGTATAGCCAAAAAAGCATGAGGATCTCTTTTCTGCCGACAGCCTGGTGGAAAAACGAGGTCAGAGACTGTAGAAACAGGATAGCTGATGTATGTAGACGCACTGTGTACTTTGAACGGACGTGAAGAATCATAATTACAGTCATGATAATAGCGACAATGTGCACGAAGGATGTTGCTGGGGATCTCAACATCAGCAACGAGGCAATAGATAGACCGACAAACCCGGACAAAAATGAAGGAAAACTTACACGGTTGGAATATTAAAGTGCCTGCAACGTCTACACTTCTTGAGTAGCACTTGGGAGAGATGCCCTGGTTGCCCGGCCCAAGCAGCGGACAGACGATGAGAGCAGCATTCTCACAGACAGACTGGAAGGAGCCGAACTGAAACCCCATTTTGCGTTATAGATACAGTATGGACTGTTCTTGTGGTCCAAGAGAGTGTGCGCGCCCCCGCAGCGAGTCTAGAGGAGAGGAGACGGCGAGCGGCGATGACGGAGTGGTGCAAGGGGTTGTGTGCGGGTGCAAATGTTTCTCCCTCTGCGTTCATCAAGGGCAGACTTGTGGCGGTCATTTCCTCCCCTTACCGAAAGGGGCCAATCAACTCCATTTATCTTATTACTTTTTTCATTTTCTCGAGGAAACATGTTTGAACTGTGCTATCCTTCTGGCCTCTCACCCTTCCCCCAGTCATAGGCATCTTTAGCCAGGTTACAGCTCCTTTTGTACATAAGTTTCTAGCCCCCTTCTCATCAAGCTATCCACCTTCTATTCTTACAGTCTCGAGAACCATACGGCAAGCGTATACGGAGTGTCTTTCAGCTTTTTTTACCCCGCAACCAGCGTTCGTATGTCAGCCTTGCGAGTGACTACGGGCAATGTGACCCCAATCTCTTGCACAGGCGTTCGTTCTGCCTGTGAAGTAATTCAGGTAAGTAAATATGGCAAGGATACATTAGAGAAGATCCACTATAAGCCAAACTCTTTGGTGGCCCAGCATAAGCTCGGATGAACGTGGGTCACTTCCAATTTTATGCCTGAGTGCCTTACCTTTGCACTCAGATTGCTGTACTATAGGAACGAAATATCTGGACAATAGCCTGACTTATGTCTATTTTATGCTTTTTAACCTGGTTATCTGTCTCGATAATCCTTCGTATTATTCGAATCTCAATAAACCCACTGGATCATGCTTTGGAGCATCTTTACAAATCCTGAGAACCTGGACTGTATATCCGCGTTACCGTCACTCAAGGGCTATATGCTTACACGATTCTCATAGATTTTTGCTTTCAAATCCCCGATCGTGAATTTCTCTGCTTAAAAGCCGCTAATCCCTGGTAGCAGAGCACTGAACAATCACCTTCATGTCTTCTTATTTCATCACAGGCTCCTCTCGTGGAATTGGACTTGAGCTCGTGGAACAGCTCGTATCAAAACCCGTTTCCGAAGTCAATATCGTCTTCGCCGGGGCTCGCTCTCTGAGCAATGCTCTTGCTCAACTTGTTCAGGCTAATCCTGGACGTGTTCACTTCATCGAAATCGAAATTACAGACAGTGTAATCATCCAGAAGGCGTTGAAGCAGGTTGAAACCGTTCTGGGAGAACAGCATTCTACACTCGATGTCCTCGTTAATAATGCTGGCATCCCGAGCTTCACTGGAAGAGTTGAGGAAATGTACGAACACCTTTTGCATTGACACATCCCCAAGTAATTCGACTAATATCTAGCATAGGTCTGACCTCGACGAAACACTCCACGTTAACCTCACTGGTACTCACAAAGTCACTGCAGCCTTCCTCCCGTTATTGAGAAAAGGAAAAGCGAAGAAGATTGCAAATGTGTAAAGTTCTTTTTGCCAGATGTTTAGGCTGGTATTCTGATCTTCTTATTCAGATCCTCGCCTCTTGGGCTGTTATCGCTTGTCCCCAGATATGGTGTTATTCCGTCTCCAGCGTATAAAATATCCAAAGCAGCTCTAAACATGCTCACTGCTCAGTACGCCAATGATCTCGTCAAAGATGACTTTAAAGTCTTTTGTGTTAATCCCGGTGTGCGTCCCGACTTTGTCTTTGCTCCCTTCAGTCTAAATCCAAGCATAGTGGGTTAAGACTCACGATGAGAAGGCGGACCTTACAGTTGAGCAGAGCGCAAAGGCACTCCTTGAAGTCATTGAGAGCGCAGATTCGGACTCAAATGGCAAGTTCTTAAATATAAGGGTTCAAGGAATAGAAAACGGGTTCGATACCTACGATGGGAGGGAACTTCCTTGGTAGCTTCATTATGTGAGAGGAGGTCAACCCGGATTATTTGTTTAGTTGACATTACTCCTCACCCTCCTCTTTGGCAGCCAATGATCGATCCAGTACGCACTAGGAATGAATTTTCAGTGAATACGTTGTAGCACTGTCGAATTAAAGACATATTTGAGGGATCAACGCGAGATCATGCGCGGTCTATGCCCTTGCTGAGACTTGAACTCGCGGGAAATAAAGACTACGGTAGTTTTGCCACAGTACTAAGGACCACATTTCCTACTCGTAAGCACCTTTGTCGCTCTTTCAACGAGCCCTCCTGGTCGTCCTTCCGCTAACTCTATCCAACCACTACTCAAATTTTCCACCTTCAAAAATACGACCTTGTGGGGACCACCATCATACCACGACTCAACATCCCGAGCATTGGACGTAATGATAACTCCACTCAAATTGGTGCCCTCTTCTGATAAAAAGGCTAGTTGCTCCCTGACAACTATTCTATCCTTGTTTGGAATATGGTATATGAGCCAACGCAGTTCGGCGAGTCCTTCGATGGAGACTTTGGCGGGAGTGATCGCTCCCCAAATGCGAAGAATACGTAACGTCTTCAAAGCCTTGGGGTGTATGATTTGGTCAAGATGAGGAAAAACATCCTGCGTGTCGCCGGACCAATGCACTGACAAGCCTATGAGTTGAGGAAGGAGAGAAACCACGGACGGCCAGATTGGTGCGTCGAATGTCAACAGGGAGGAGAACGATAAAAATGTAATACGCTGCGCATTCTCAAAAAGATTTCGGAGAGATGAAATGTTCTGGTGGATAGTTGGTTGAATCGAGAGAACGCGAATGTGTTGGAGGTGAGTGCGAGTTCGAGGGGATGAACAGCAAGACGTGAGAGACATTTGAATCAGAGGGATGTCGATGACCTCCGCGGAGTGTAATGTCAAGGTATGATATAAAATGGGAGTTATCCTGTGAAAAGTTGGGAACTTCAGTGAATGCTTTGGTTCAAAACCTGTGTTGAGACGGACCAGTTGCATACACGATGAGCAACCAAGATTAATCTCAGACAAGTTGGCTTTCGATAGGCCCAAGCTGCCATCTCGAATACCAACTTTTCCAGCTCAAGGGGAAGACAAGAAGGAGGATGCATATTCGTGCTGAGAACATGGCCGAAGCCACTTTATGTAGACAGCCCCAAAAAGGCCGCGCCACCAATCCCACCTAATCAATAGCGAAAAGTTAGAACGACGCTAATCTTGATGGAGAATGGCAATGAAGATCGTAGAACTCCTATGCTTCCAAGAGACTCGCACTCGCACTCGCAGCTTATAACGGAGTGGCAAACAGTTTCCACGGGGACACTTAGGTACAACGGCTAACCAAATCAGGGAATTCCTCTGTTCTTTGAATTTTGATCGAGGTAATAGTTTCGGGAAATCAACATCAGGGACCGAAGCAGGAGGTAACCTTCATGACGTTCAAGCACCCACTGCGTGCCCATGTGCGAGTCCGAGAATGTTAAGGTTCTCCACGTGTCCTGGCAAGTTAGAAAGCTTTATACAGACGAGTTTCGGTACCGGTTCCTACCTCACGGAAGCTGTTTTGGCATTCTATTGTACGAGCGATGACCGGACATATGATCGTCTTGACCAAAAGCAAGATGATTACCCTGGAGCCCGAGCTGAAGCTAGTCCCAAATTCTACATCACAGTGAGGCCGGGAAACTCCGATTAAGTAACTTTTGTCCTCGTTCCCGATCCTAAGAGACTTTTTCTATTTGGCTAACTCTCAATGTAAGTAGAAAGCCAAAAAGCGAACCAAAACGAGTTCTGTATGGTATAAGTAGGTTGATATCTAAGTTAGCTTCTTTGGGAGACAGCATGGTTTTTGGCCGTTAAATCACAACAAAAGAGGGTACGATCGTTCCTCGTTCTCTCTCATTCTCCTTGAGCTTCTTGGACAATCACTTCCACCCCAGTTTGTTCTGCCCCGGTAGAATCGGAACCAGAAGAAAGAGCACCTTGGCTCTCAGCAGGTTTCATAGCATCCTGTTCAATCATCCTCTCCTCCTTCACTCTCCTTTTCGCCTTTCTCTCTTTCTCCTTCTCAGGGTCAACTTGACTCTGAGCACTCGCGAGCGAGTGCAAAGAGGTGCTTGACGCACTACCCGAGATCGATCCAGCCCTTTCCCTTTCTTCCGCTCTCCGAATCACGTCGATCTCACCCTGAACCACAACTCCTTCTAACCAATTATGATGAATCAGTTCGCCAGCTTTAGCTCGTTTATCTGGGTGAAGACGCAACATTGGATCAAGGAAGCTGGCTAGTCGGTCCGCATCTTCCTGAGGGAATAGATATTTGTCGCTGAGGACGGCGTTGAGGGGCCAATAGCGGAGTTTACTGATGTTAAGGAGTTCACCTAGAAGAATTGAGAGGGCGGCGTTAGAGGTTTTGCTTGGGGATAAACCGGGGAAATGTTGTTCACACGGACCTTTACGATTAAAGAATTGGTGCGAGAACTTGCCGTTTAATGTGAGGCTTCTTGGAAGCTCGCCACAGAGTTCCATGATCTGCGCAACATGATCGTCGTCCTTCGAATACCGATTTCCAGAAGCAGGATCGAAAAGATAGTCTCCACCAGTTAACAATTCAAAGAGCTAAAGGCAAAGGAGAGTACTTGAGCTCAATGATTGACAATATAATTCTCCCAGGGAACTTACGATGCAAGCAACACTCCAAATATCAGCGCTTGGACCCCACTTAGAACCCAAAATTACTTCTGGACAACGATATTGCCTGGTCTGGATGTCTTCAGTAAAATGGTGATCGACCCAAGTCGCTGCGGAAAAAGAGATTGAGAAAACCTATTTGGAGCAAGATGGGCGACTGCAAAAGATAAACCAACCATTTCCGAGATCTGCAATCTTAACGGTAATCTTCTCTCCTCGCTGATTCGCCTCGCTTGTGTCCTCTGTTGAGATAGGAAGTGGTTCAGGCCTACCAAGGGGCGTTGACGGTGTGGTGGTCTCAGCGTCTGGCCGCCCTTGCGAGATTCCGGCGGCACCTGGAGAAGCAACGGAGTGTAGTGGGTCGTCGGGGAGTTCTTCTGGCGGTTGCGAGGATAGCGAAAGCTGGGACACAGCAGAGGCAACATCAGATGATGCTGAAGACTCAGACCGGGATATGCTTTCGAAGAGTACACTGGAAGTGGTGGGGGATGTTGAAGCCTGGGAGCTTGCGCTTGGATCCGCTGGCAGGTCTGGGTTAATCCTCGACATCCCCCAGTTCCAGGGACTAGATATAATTAATATATGGAAAATGTGAGAGAAGCAGGAATCGCACATATCGCTGAATGAACTACTCGGGCTAGGCAAGGGTTGACTACCTGTGATGAGGACGCTGTCTCCAAGACTTGGATCTCGAGGGGTCCTATTCCCTCCTCTACCCTTACTTGGAGGGACTCCTACAAGACGGGTGGCACTTCCAGCACTTTTGACTAGCTCCCCTTCAATGATGTCTTCGACATTCTCGATCGCGATGAGTACATTCTCAGGTTTGAGGTCGGTATGAATGACACCACAGCAACGATGCATATAATCCAAACCAAGGAGGATTTGCTTTGCTATTTGACGTACAATGTGTATGGGCACTCCTTTGTTCTATGTCGAGATTGCTCGCGTGAGTGGAATCAATTGGCACGAGACCTAAGAGCTCACCTGATTACGCTTGATGAGACCTAAGAGATTCTCCCCAAGAACTTCAAAGACCATACAGACGTGTATTCCATTAGGACCTTGGTGACGGAAGTGGTCTAAGAAGGAAATGACATGCGAACGACCTGGGTGAGTATGTGCTGTAATCAAAAACTCAGAACAGGTAAGGCATTGGGGAGCGCAATAATCGTACCTGGACCACCTTCTCCGGGACTTGAGCTCACAATAAGCCGTTGTAAAAGCTTAATCTCGTCGACAGCAGTCTCGGTGTACCGTGGAGCACTCTTGACGATTTTGAGGGCGACATGTTTGGTAAGGACCTTGTCAAATGCGAGCCAAACGGTAGAAAAGTGACCCCAGCCTAGCTTTCGCACAACTGTGTAGCGGTCGTTGGAGAAGGAGTCTCCAATTTGGACAGGATGGTAGCCGCCTAGACGCGCCCGGTCAGAGATAAGGAATTAGAGCACGAACAGAATTACCTTGGATATAATCTTCCGCATCCTCTTCTTCTCCAGTTAAAAGGGCATCTTGAGTTGTGGTTTCTAAGGGCACGAGAGAAGGCTGTTGTTGAGAATTCGAGGTTGACTGGCTTGGCTGGGCCATGGGAAGAGATAATGGTCCGGTTGCGTGTCCGTCACAGGGTTCGGGGGTCGACGACTCGGGTGTATAATTGTGCGTTGGCTGGCAGTTCTAAGCACCGTTCTAGAAAGGCAGAAGAGTCCCAAAACAGGGTGATTCGTTGGACTCGGATTTGCCCGTTGTGTCACAATACAACGTGGAAGGTCGTCTTGCTGATGAAAATTTATGCAAACTTGCGCCGAACGCTCAAGCGCAGCATTGTGAACTAGAAGAACACAATGCGACGCCGGCAGTGGTTGTGGTAGGAGGCAAGAGCCCCTCACAATAGTTTCAGCCACAAATGGATTACTCAACTTTCTCCCATCCTCTCCGCTTTGCTTCCATTCAGCTTTCTTTCTGCTCTACATTCATATTTCATTTCCATTCACCGGAATATTGATGCAAATACCTTGACCCAAGTCTTTTTTACCGAGCAACGGATGAGGTAATCAGTCCCAACGCGAAAACTGCTCATGCTCGTGTTGGTTTCCCACGAAGCTACCCCAAACACCCTCCTTCCAACCTGTGTTAATAGATCATACAGCACTGCGTGAGTCAGCATTTTCTTTCTCCTGTCGTAACATTTGCACCATGTCAGGTCACCTGGCCGTGCCAAGTCACGGATACGCGCAGTGCAATCTAAATAGTACCAGCGAATCACTCATGAATGCCTCCAGCTTCAAGGTGATTATTGCCTTGGCTCTTCTCCTCTACAACAGTCCTCTTCATTTACTGCAGGTAAATGATGGAAATATTATGGCAAGTGCACAATCCAAGGTAAGTCACCCGTCAGGGGATGTTCCTCGATTCCAACTGACCTCCCCTAGTGCTTGGGCGAAGGAGATCAAATGACTGTATAATTGGTTATCCAAGGGTTCAAAGTCTAATAATCAGATAAGTTGCACTACCTGATACCTTAGCCTTGGAATTAAAATGATGTCATTTCATCCCAGCCCAGGGTACATCCATCCTCATTGGTAGCCTTTTGAAGGCTAATATATGCAAGGGCGATATCATGGTACAAATGGAATGAGGAGGGACAGCCAGACTTGCCTCAAAAACCCTTTTTGTCTGTCGTCGGTTAAGTTCAGGATTTTCGTTGATATCCCTGACCAAGCTGACACTTTCCTTCGTCTTTGAGCTTGAAGAAGGAGTATATGAATGTAGAAAGAGTTGAGGGTTAGATCTCAAAGCACATACATCGAAGTGGAGAGCAACCAGCAACCCTGAAGCAATCCACTGCGGACGCAATCATTGTCTCCAGCAGAAGGGGAATGGCGACATTTTGATCCTCCTCCTCGTTCATGCGCTTTGGCTTAGTTCCGTGTTTCGAACCATATCATTGAACTTAATCCCAACTCTTTATGCTTTTTTCATTCATATTGCTTGCAGACTTTCAACAGGCCTAGTTTTTTAGACCTCACAGAGTTCAACGAGTGCACGATTTGCAGGATGTCACCTTCAGCACTTCGTTTGAGCCCTCACAATATCGTATTTATTCACAAGTCTATCTCTTATCCCTTCACCATACTTTACAAGGCTCGCACGAGTAAGAGCAATCGGAAGACATAAAAGTTAATCTGAAACCACGATTTTCCACAAGGCCATCGTTCGAATGAAAGTAGAAAGGTTCTCCCACATTGCGAGTGTTTCATTAGGATTGTATATAGACCAACAAAAACTGATCAAAAGAGGATAGTGTCGCTCATTCAAAATTTCAAAACCACATGAATCCTTGAGAAGTCATTGGGCGAGCAACAAACAAACAACGTGTTTGTAATTATGTTAGAAAAACAAGTATGTAAGGTAAAAGTCCATCGTCGAAAAGCATCCATGAAAAAGAAATTCTTACTCCGGGTCTGCACCTGGGAAGTAGAAGATCTAAGGGTAAAAAATCAGGCCCTAAGGGATTGAGGAAAACTTACGTAGCCACAAACCTGATTCGTGTTTCCCGCAACACAGGACCAAGTCTGGACGAATGTGTTACCGCCGTTGTTGTTGAACACGCCATCAACAACATCCATGCATTGATTGAATGTGTTTAACTTGACTTTACCCTCCCCAGGGTGAACCCAAGTTTGCTGAGGAGAACCGTTGCATGTCCAGACCTTCAACCTGGTTCCACTGGCGGCTATAAAAGGTGTAAGCAGATGAAGAGAAAATGGACCAAGAAATGACGAACGGTTGGAGCCGGCATCCAAACAGTATTCATGAGCGTCCTTGAACACGAGTTTGATAGGGCCAGGACCAGAGTCAGCCATATACCAGGTGTATAAGGACGTGTCGTTGCCAATACATTCCCAACTGTGGACGAAGATATTAACATTTCATCCTAGTAGAAGAAGAGGGCGGCTTACAATGAGACTTCAGTGCCATTTCGGACCTCAACACTCTGAGGCCCAAGGCATAGATTGTCATGATCCACAGGCTTGATGAAATGAACGTTGGTCGAAACCTGACGAGCGATGTTGACCATAGGAGATGCAATTGCCAAGGTGGCAAGAGACAAGACAGCGGCCAGAGAGTATTGCATGCTGGAGAAAAGCGACGTTGGGGGAAAACAAAGGCTGCTAGAAGTTAGAAGAGAAATTGCTCCTGGGTTTTTTCTTGAACATAGTCCTTTGCTTTATACTCAATGCCTTGGCGGAGTGCAGTCGCCGTCTGTCAGTACTGACAAATAACACTGCAGAAATGGTCCACGGGCCCCGGTGAGTGAAGCTTCAAGTGAACATCCACATTTCCGTGTGAGAATCATCCAAGCGTCGGTGGGCTGGTGTGGCCGTCCGGCTCAAGAGTCAGCGCAAATCTTAACTGCGCCTTCTCGCTGTTACGGCGAATACGAGGCAAGGGCGGTATGCATCCGTCACATGGCTGCAATTCTATACTTACATAGAAAAATCGGAAAATATTCGCCGTGGGAATTCCGAATTAACGATGCCTGACTGAATCGTAACTTGTTGGCACTGGAGGTCGTGGAGGTCGACCGGAAGGCAAACAACACACACACACAATATAAATGGACAGTAAAAATAGGACCAAATATGCGCATCGCAGATATAGAGGTCGAGATGAAAGTAGGAGGCAAGAAGTGCGAGTACGGAAGCAGTCTATCAATAGAGCTTCTCGTTTATGTTGTGAAACGTAAATAAGGATCAAATTTGAGGGTCGAGCAGATAATTCCAGTTGGAGTATTTATCATTTTAGTACCTTCGAAGCCCTCTAAAATTTGACTTATGGGTCCAACCGCCAGTGAAATGAGATCCTACTGTGTATCTACCAACTTGCACAGCAGCGAGCTATTCAAGCCTTAGAACAATTGGATATAACACAAAGACCCTCTACATATATGCTCAAGCGCAGAACAGCGCATAAACGCACGATCTCGAAGACCTCGAACTTAGTTGCCTCCAACCCCTCCGATCACAAGCTTTCGGAGAAAGTCTTCATCTTGTTTAGATAAAACGGAAATATAGAATGAAAACTTCGTAGTCGATGGCTTTCCTTTATAACAACCTCTTGCTTCTGCGAACGACCAGTCCCACCCAAACTGAAGTTTAGCTATGAATTAGCCATAACACATCTACGATCAAGAGGTTCTTACACAAACCACAGCCCTGAAGAACTATCACATCAATGAGAAGACTATTCATCACGCGGGAGCAATCGTGAGCTAACTTCTAGACTCCTTGTTCGAATTTCAACCCCTGCACCTCGTTGACTGTCTTATATATCTCATTCAAGCTCACTTTCGAATCACAGAGACCTTACTGTCGAGTCCTGTAACCCGAAACTAAGATTAGAGTGAGAAACATCTCTGGCATTCAGTTGAAGGCTACGAAGGCAATATACGAATCTATCGCCGACAGGAAGCTAAAAGTTCGTATTTATATCACTCAGGATCGGAGCCAGGGAAGTAGAAGATCTGAGAGAAGAAATTAGGCAAAGGTCACTGCACGTTACGGGATCACAGACCTGGTTGGTGTTCCCAGCGACACAGGTCCAAGTCTGGACAAATGTGTTACCACCGTTGTCATTGAAGACTCCATCGACGACGTCCATGCACTGATTGAACGAATTCAACTTGACTTTACCCTCTCCAGGGTGAACCCAGGTCTGTTGAGTGAGACCATCATAACATTGCCAAACCTTCAACCTAATTCCACTGGCCACTAGAAAGATTGTGAGTCAAAGAAGGAATAGTAGATAATGCTGCGAACGGTTGGAACCGGCGTCCAAACAGAATTCAGTGCCAGCAGCATTTTTCCAGACAAGTTTGATTGGACCAGCGCCAGAGTCCGCCATATACCAAGAGTAGAGCGATGTATCATTGCCAATGCATTCCTGGCTTTGAATCTTTGTTTACCCATATAGTGACCATAAGTAGGAAGATTGAGACGTACAAAGAAACCTCAGTCCCATTTTCGACCTCGGAAGACTGAGGGCGAAGACAGAGATTGTCATGGCCAACAGGTTTGATGAAATGAGGATTAATCTGACGAGCAACATTGACCACGGGAGAAGCAATGGCCAAAGTTGCGAGGGAAAGGATAGTCAGCGAGAAACGCATTTTGAAGCTACGCGATGACGAGGAAATACTGAGATGTCAGAAGAGAGATGCCCTCTGGTTGTTTTTGCTCGCAGTACCATGCTGCTTTTATACCTCAAGGATTGCTAGAATATTTTCACCTTTTGTCATTACTGATGAACGTAACATATGCTTACTTGTTCTAGATTATCTGAGTTTCTACGAATATCCACCCTTCTTATGCGAGTATTTGATAATTCCACGGGCTGTTAAGGCCGAATAACTGGAGAATGAGTACAAATGTTGAAGGCGATGGACACTCCTCCCCGCAATTGTGTTGGATACGAGGCGGAGGTTGACTTGATGCGTACGAGACGAGGCGTCGGTGATGAATACGACATCGTTAGTGGAGATGCATCTGTCATATGGCATCGTGTTTACAGGACAAATATTCTGGGATTTTTGGCCACTTGGCCGTGGTAAGTTGGAGAGCTGGGTCTGGAATATGGACGGTACTCGTGACGAGCCCGCATATGAGAAATATGCTTGGAAGGAAAGGCAAATTAGAAAGCTTTTTTATTCAGTGTCGCGACTACTCATGCAAAGGCACTTCTCATCGTGAGTGGAAAGGAACTGACATTGGAGTGGTAGGGACGTGGTGGTGAACGTGATACGCAAGCGGTTAATGATGACCAAGCTGATTCAGTTCTTATCTATTGGTCCTTTTCTCTTCCCTCCCATGGATCCAGAAGAAGAGGAAGCTGTCGACAACGTTGTTGGCGATTATTATGTGAAGCAGAAGAGGGAAGAGGGTCAAGCGATATGAATGACTTGGTGCCTCTCATCGAAAGTCTTACTCGAGAGAACATTAAAGATGAAGGAAATGAAGAAGAAGAAGACTGAAATATGGGCATAGACCGGAGAGATGCTGAGTAAATTTGTTGTGCTTTTGTCCCTACCATAGATACACTTCTTTGCTTTCATTGAAGACGGTTGTTAGAGTAGGCCCTTACCCTTCTCCATCTGTGCCAAAATTATCCGGTCATAGTGCTGTTGAAACCTTGGAGACTCCAATTCTATGCTTGCTTGTTATTGCTGAAATGAATTAATTTTGTGCAATATCTGCAATTTGGAGGATGGACATCATGTTGTGAGCAGTGTATGCTTATGCTGGAGAGCATCACGTATATCGTTATATTAGGTGAGGGAAAATGTGTATTTAAAACGTCCTGAGCCTTGGTTCGGCCATCGATTAGAAACATATTTCGCCCTGTGAACGTCTCTCTACGCGGAACCGAAGCATAAGCGCTGTAAACTATACGGAATCTGGATCTGCTTTTGTCCTGGTTTCTCTATAATGAATAGGAAATTGTCAACAGTCTACTATCATGTGTATGTGGGTTACGACGAGTGAAGATTAGAGAAGGATATGAGGACGGTTTTTCGCAGTCACAATCACGGGTATCGCCAGGTCACTTCCTTCGTTCGTGAGCTAATTTTGATATTCTATGCTTTCCACTTGATTCTCACACGGGCAGAACACCAGGTACCGAATTATTAATACCATACGAACTTTACCCTATCACACATGCGGCAGGTGAAGAATCCGGCACTGACATTTCCAACAACACTTTTAAGAACAGAACGTCTAGGCAATACCATACATTACACTTTCTCATCTTCTCTCCACTGGCTTGGAAGGAATCGTCGCTCGCTCAATCTCGCCTGCATTATGATCCGGCTTCTTCCCAAAGCTCTCCTCACAGTTTTCGCTTTTTCTCCCTCGTCCCTTGGAGCTGCTATCGCAAGACAGGATATTCAAGTCCAGAATTCATATCTAAATCGACGAGAGGACATCTTACCAGAGAATTTACCAAAAATGCCTGAAGGCTGCTTCGCATTGACATCGGACAAAGAATTATACTCTCGTAAGCTATAGGTGTATTAGATCTCATTCAGCTGGTGTTAAAATTCAACAGTTCCAAAAGTCTTTGATAAACTGGTTAGCTTAGGGAGCGACATTGCACGAGGTCATGATGATGATGTTGGTCGTGCTTAGGTCGAGATGTTGAACATACCTCCTCCGATTTAGCTTTTTGAGGCCGCTCAATTCGCTTGGTTCTGTTACGCTGAAGAACCTATTGGTCATATGACGCTGGAAGGCGAACCAACCTGCCAGTCTTCGTCTCACCTCGAAAACAGCAATTCCACTGGCAAAGGCTCTGATCTGAGTTCCAGTAAGTAACACCTCCCCATAGGCCCTTCCGCTCTCTGCACAACTTATCCTTTACCTCTAGCGTTTAGTGTGACATCAACGACGAGGACTTCTGTCACTCATTCCCTTACGAATTCCAGTGGTATTGCCCTCAACAAAGGAAAAGCACCACCCGTCTCTCTTCTCGTTAAAGACTACAGATTAATCTCATGATGGCTTTAGGTTCGAGACAACGGCGTCCGTTTCCTCCAGTGACACTGCTGGTGGCTCGGTGTCGGCTACTGCTGGTGTGGATGGACTCTTCGCTTCTGCATCCGCCACTGTCGAAGGTCATTTTGATCATACAAACGAGAATTCACAAAGCCAAAGCCAGTCCGGTTCATTTGATGTCTCATACAATGGCGATACTTCGACAGCTTCCACAGAGGACACAGAAAATTCTGTTACCCAGACGTTCCACAGCAAAACTCCAGCCGGAGAACATTGTACCTTCACCGTCCATACTGTGAAGTGTACTGCCAAGGCTACAGGAAGTATCAAGATTGTTGTTGATGGTGTTGCATGGACTGGAAAAAGGGAAATGGGCAGCGGACCATTGATCGGGTTCCTATTGGATGAACTTCCAGTGAAGGACAGAACCATTGAAATTCCTCTCACCTCCGATATTAACTCCGATTCCACGAACGCGGATGTCACTAATGATTGCGGCGAAATCGGGGATGAAGGGAAGTCAAGCAAAACTAAGAATGACGAGACGGAAGATAAGAAGGGAGGCAATAACAAGGATGACAATAATGGCAGCAAAGGAGGCGGCAAACAAAATGACAACAAAAGCAACAACAAAGACAACGATCAGAAGGACTGAGAAGGTTGCCGTTGAGACGGAGAACTTCGAGAACGAAGGATGGAGGTGAGAACGGCCCTCAAAATTTTAGAAATGATGCTGATGATATGAGCAAGTCGATGGAAAGATACCAGAAGTAATGAGGAAGAATATTACACACCTAATTTGGAGTGCCTGGTAGCTCAGTTTATTTATTTCACCCGCACTCGTTTCTACACATTTATCACATTCTTTAAATAATTTTGAATAATCTGGTCACTTCAAGTCGCTCCAGGACCGTTAACAAGTCAGTTAAGCAGCACACACCTCACGATCACACGGCTCAACTGGGGTGAATATTCCATTGTCCATTTACCTGTTTCTAGTTATCCGTCATCTAATCGTTAAATGAGTGAGTGTTGAATATAATCTGGACAACGTGTGAATGTAGCCCGAAATTGGACAGACCAGGTAAGTCATGCCAGTCGCGCGAAGAAGCATCAGCGATACCAAAAGAAAAGCTAATCATACATGAACTAAAAAGTTAGCTAAAAATACAACATTCCATAACGAAAACCCCGCCAGAGAGGTGAATAAGAGAAGGCTGTGCATATTGAGCAGAAATAACGGATAAAACAATAAACGACACGCAAACGACTACTTTAAATAATCCATATTTGCTTTTGAGCACAGCGAAACACATCCAGCTGGCAGAAGCAATCACTTCTCACTGCAGAATACATTAGGATACTTTCTCTCCTCTACATTTCCAGCACAGTATCCACCTCTGTTTTACTCATTTCAAAGAACACATGGTCACCATTACCGTACTTTGCCCTCTTTACTTATACGTTCTTCCCTGCTGCTGGCTCTCAATGCAGCCTAGCATACGATGGATTGATGATGTCTGGAATCACAATCAAACAAGATGGTGGAATCTATTGTTGGGTAGGCTGATGGTGGGAATTTTACGTAGATAGACTGGGGAAAACCTAGTCAATGCTGAGATTGAATATCAGGTCGTTTGCTTCCGACTCTCATCATCGTCTCAAACATTACCTTGCTTTGCCCAAAATTATTCTTAAGCAGGCCTTGTTTTTTCCCCCTTGCATCAATGAGGACCTTGTTTGCTGTCCGACCCGAGTCGATTGCCAGCGTTGATTTCTGATTCTGATGCTTGTTCTTGCATGGGTTCCAACCTCCCATCTCTGTCGTCTGAACATTTCGATGATTGTCCTTCGTGGGTTTGGGTGAGCCACGACGAATTGGATGTTGCACAGCACAGTAGAAGCTTTGCCATTCAGCTTCTGGCAGTTGTCTTGTATGATGGTCTGAACCCGCAGTCACTCCATCCCTTCTTATGTTGCACTTTCTGGCTTAAGATGCACTAAAATACCTTTCTTTTAGCATCCGAATCTTCCTCTGTTCTGCGATATAATGGCATTGCTCTCCTCTAGATACTTCAGAAGAGCGACGAAATACGGGATAATATCTGCCATCACAGGCTTCGCATAGGACCACAATAGATCAGACAAACACTCTGTTGCGATATAAACGCTCCGAAAGTATTGCATCATTTGGAGTGTCAATGTAAGTGTTGAATGTTTCCTTTGAGTGAAACTCGAGGTGTCGGAAGAAGAAAGGGTCGACCCCAATGTGCATGAATACTTGGAGATATACGAAAATAACTAGGCGCATACCATCGCTGGATTGTCATAGATACTAATGTGAGGTTTTGTGAGGTCCAGGCATCACTGTCATCGCACGCGGGTGTGTTTACGATATGTCAAGCAATATCAGCGGGCAAGTCGGCAAAGGTAAGACCAAGTTCTCGACGGTTTTCTATCTCTGGTTCCAGGTCCATGTTCTGGCGGGCTATATAAAGAAATGATACTGCGGAAGAATGTATTAGACCAACAAGAGTCGGTCTTCGGGACACGTTTTGTAGAGTTGACGGTCTGGGTCGAGGTCCAATTACAACGCGTGCTTTGCTAAGCTCCCTCCTTCTCCTCTCGCCACCTTGAATTTCTCTATGTCGATCGTAAAACACCTCTTGTTCATATATGAGGCGATGATCTTGGACTGGCCAATTTCATCCTGCACTAACCACGCACTAGCTTCCTGGCGGCTCACTTCCAGGTGATTGTACCTCTGGCTCTGACCCTTACCCCGGTTGTCTCTTGGAATAACAAGTGTTCTGGTTCTCCAATCACATGAACCGTTTTTTTCCCGGGCGTCCCGGTCTTGCCAGATTTTGATGACCACTTTTTGCTTTCGCTGCCCCACCGCTCTGCCCCTTCACCTCGTCACTTAGGTCACTTAGAGGCGAAAATTAGAACCCCATCACCTTGGATTGGGGATATGGACTTGTCGGGTTAATTTTACTTTACTCAGCAGCCGCGACGTCATCCCTTAAACGTGCCGTAGTTGTGCGATACAGTGATCTGTAGCACTTAAGCTTTCATATGCAAGGACGTGTAAGGTGCGAGGATGAAAATTGCGTAGTTTGCTTCTAGAGGCAGACAACCAGTTTGGGAATGTAACCACCATCTGGTTGCCCAACACCGAGAGACGCTCATCGACGTTGAACTCGTCAAGTCAACGCGAGCCCTGTTCCAATACAGTCAACCACGTCCCGACAAGTTTGATGTGGTTCTAGAGCTCCAATATCCTACCTTTCAGTCCCTTCGCCATGTCACTTGAATCTCTCTTTCACAATTCACGTTCTTTGCTTCGCCGCAATGGAGAGAGAAACTCAACAAAACCACATTTTCATGGGCAAGTGGTTCTTCGACCCCGTTTCTTTGGTTCTAGAGCCAAGCCCATCAAAATGGGCAGCAACGGAAATGTCAATCCGTGGGGCAAGGATTAAGATTGAGATGAAGCCAAACACATTTAGCATTTGTATCTTATTCTGGCCGGGAACCGAGTGGACGAGGTAGACATTCGACCTTTTACTGGTACAGACGTGGGACAGTAAAAGTCATTAACATTATTAAGATTTTTGTCGGTCAACTCGGAAGAAGGTCCTGTGAGGCCGCGTGAGAGGCTGGAGGTGATGCATGCCGCCCCCATGATGACCATGTCGTATGAATCACTCGGAACGCCAGAGTTGCGATAGTAATGGACTTGGTTGGAGTTGACGGACGTCGGAAGGACCCTTGAACCAAGGTAGCAAGGTGCATCGCATTGGGCGGAGCAGACAGATGGGATGTCGACGGAGGAGAACGTGGAATTGGGCATGCCACCAAGAGATCCGAGTTTCCGTCACGAGCCACCTTGGGTCTATATTCATTTTTCTTCTGTGCTGCGCTGCGCTAATTAGTGGCAGTCGCAGAAAAAAATTAGGGACTGGTAAGCTATCTCAGATGAAATGCTAGACGTAACCATCAGAGGGTGCCCCCAAATCCCTTTCATCCCAACAACCGATGATGATGGTCACCGGGTGGGACTAATCAAGACCTGACCTTATTCTTGGCTCGCGGGTTAACGCCATCACGACAGATTCATTATAAAAGGAGACATGTTAAGCACCCTGTTTCTTTGGCTGGTTCTTCCACTTCACCCATCTTCACTCTTCTCATCCCATTTTCTCTTTCTTGAGCCCGGTGCTCCTTACGATCTATTCTTCTCCCTCTTTCAAACATGAAGTTCACTCTCATTCTCGCTGCTTTTGTCGCTTCTGCCATGGCTGGCGCCATCCCTCGCCAAGCCTCTGGCAAAGCACCTGGAACTCAGTTCATCACCGGTGCGATTTTATTCTTTTTACCTTGATTTCGATTGTAGATTCTAATTTGCTCCACTCCTTAGGCCCTTGTGGTTCTGATGCTGACTGTGCGTCTGGATGCTGTAACGCAAAGACTGCTCTCTGTGCGGCTCGTGCTGTCGCTGAAGAGAACAACGGTCCCGGATGTGGATTCGGAGGTGCTGCTGCTGCTCCCGCTGCTGCCCCTGCTGCCGCTCCCGCCGCTGCTGCTGGTGGTGCCGCCGCCCCTGCTGCTGCTGGAGGATCTGGCAAAGCTCCTGGAACCCAGTTCATCACCGGCCCTTGCGGCTCTGATGCTGACTGTGCGTCCGGATGCTGCAACGCAAAGACTGCTCTCTGTGCGGCCCGTGCCGTCGCTGAGGAGAACAACGGCCCTGGATGCGGCTTCGGTGGTGCTTCCCTCGCAGGTGCTGCCCCAGCTGCTGCTGCCACCTCTGCTGCCTCTGCTGCTCCTGCTGCTGCTGCTTCACCCGCTGCCGCTGCTGGTGGTGCCGCTGCTGCCGGCTCTGGCAAGCCCCCCGGTACCCAATTCATCACCGGTCCCTGTGCCAATGACGCCGGTAAGTCAACTTCTTTCCACCAGCGTAAGTTTCCATTTAACTGATGAAATCTTCTAGAATGCAACTCCGGATGCTGCAATGCCAAGACTGCTCTCTGCGCTGCCCGCCTCGTCGCTGAGGAAGGTGCTGGCTGCGGTTTCGGTGGCCCCAATGCTGGCGCTGACGCCAAGACTGCTAACCGTCGCCGCCGCTCCGTTAGCACCCTCTTCTAAAATCTCATGTTTTGAAAAAGTGTCCAATTCTAGAATAGTTTACATATGGATCACGTTAGTTTACTCGTTGTGGATGTAGATGTAGATTTGAGGTGACCGCGTCTCCTCAGTCTATTAGTGGTGGATAAAAAGAATCATACCATTACAAAAAACCCAAAATTTGTGTGTTAAGGAGCTTGCAGTTCTATTGCAAAGAAAAGTTGAAGATAGAATAAGGTGAGAAACGGGTAAGGCCTTGGTTGTTTGTTCACAAGAGATAGATTTGTTGTTCTATCTAGCTGTAGTAAGTCTTTGATTCAGAAAATCCTTGCTTTGGCATATCCGAGTACCAAAAGCTTTCAACACAACTCCCAAACCTCCACTCTCCCCTCTTCCAAAACGCATATGCGTCCAATCGAAATCATAATAGAATGCCTTAACCAGTGGTCAAGAGCGGGATGCCGATTCCCAACAACGACATGGAAGGGAGGAAACTCATTTTTGACATTAGAGAAATGCATGACCAATTTCGCCTCCGTTGAAGTCTCCCTAACCGACCAATACAAAACACGCGTCCCATCCGCAAAAGTACAAAACTTCAGCAACTCGTTTTCCTGGAAGTCACCAAGAGTAGAGCGTGGAAGGTCGATGGTAGGACCTGCGTGGAATTCAGGTTCTAAGCGGTTTTCGAACTCGGAGTATTTGGGTGTAATGCTGAGACGGAGGAGCGTTACGGTCTCTTCATCGCATTTGAAACGATCGAAATAGGTAGCGTCTTTGAGTCCTTCGTCCCAGGAAACCGTGGAACTGACACCGCCTGGGAACCCTTTTGGTAAGTTCCAAGTTCGGAAGGGCTTGTAGTCGGTGAGATGTTGGGTAAGTTGATTACCAAAACGAGACGGGGTTGGGAGTTCCCAAACGGTCACGGTGGAAACTTTGGTCGTGAAGGGTCTCGCGTCGTCGGCGTCTGTGTCTTCAACAACAGCAAAATTTGGCATGGCGTCGATAATATAGAACTGTCGAGGAGGAACAATCAATCTGCAGGGAAATGAATGCGCGAAGAACGGGGCTTACGTATGCTGGAGGTTCTGAGTCCCACGTTATTGTTACTGAAGGGTCATAATAATGAACTCCAAGGGCTGGTGGTGAAGCTCGGCAAATGGAAAGCTTCTCATTATCTAGGCTACCTGGACGGAAGCCTTTGGGAAGTAGCAGTTGCGAGACGGGATGAAACTCTTTCTCCATTGTTGAAAGATCCATTTTGTAAATGCAGAAGTACGGCCCAGGGCCCCTGTAGCAAACCCTGGTAAGTTATGAAATATTGTGATCCACGGTTGCATTTCGTACCAGTTTCCGGAAATCCAAATGGCAATGTAGAGCATACGATCGACGTCGCGAAATCCCCAGATGTCGGTTGAATCAGATTCGTAACCTGGAGGTAGCTCGATTGGTTTGCTGCAAACCAAAGTCTCTCTCTTCGCTGGACGACCTATCTGGAAGCCGATGTCCCAAAGGAATAGAGTTTCTCGAGAGCATCCGAGTAGGAAACGACCACCCCGAAGCATTTTCACAGACTCAATTTCATCAGACCCTGACACTTGCCATTTGGAATATGGCAGTGAGCTCCCCCGGTTCCTCCATGCATGATTTCTGGCTCTGAGATGACGACTGACGAGCAATTCTAGGTCCTGAGAGGAGAGGCGGTCGATGTCTGGGACTACACCGTAAGGCTCCGTCTTCATCTCGGTCAAGAAAGATGACAGTTGGTGTACCCATACACTGCGGTCTTTCGTGCATTGATACGTGAGCCTACAACACTGGAAATGGGTTATAAGAAATTGAATAACGCCAGGGGAAGCTGTTCAAACCTGGCGAATACTGAGGATGGAAGGGATTAAGCAAACTTGTAAGACTCGGAAGAAGAGTTCCTCGGGAAGATGAAGTAAACGGCAGGCATCGGGTTGGGGACCAGGAGCGCGCTCAGCAAGGAACGGGGATGAAGACATCATATCGATAAGACGGTGTCAGGAGAGGAGACGAAGGTTAGGCAGAAGTGTACATGGGTGAAGGAACAGAGAAGAGCATGCCGGGTGTTTTTGACTGCCAGCTTGGATCCCCCTCTCATCTCGAACTATCCATTCCTCCAATTTCTAATATCCGGACACGACTGCCTGGTTTCTAGTCATCAACTCACTCTTCTGCTACTCCGCGTCGTTCCGATTACGATAATTATCGCCCAGCAGCTGCAACCCCAGTTTCAGGATGCAAGACTTTGAATCACTACTCCCCTCCTTATACGAATGCCAGCATCTCACAGAAGCTGAGATGAAATCCCTATGTGAGCGCGTGAAGGAGCTTCAGATGGAAGAGGGTAATGTTCAGGTTGGTTGATAACTCAGCAATCACGACGGCAGCTTGCTTATCCCTTAGTCGACCAGCCAGTCATGTCTCCGGTTACAATATGCGGTGATATACATGGCCAATTCTGGGATTTGATTGAATTACTACGAACTGGAGGGAAGGTAGAAGATGGACAGCGCTATGTCTTTATGGTATATCCCATTTCCATGACCATTGGATATTGTCTGAATCTGGACTAGGGTGACTTTGTTGACCGTGGAAGAAATTCTTTGGAAACCGTGACTCTACTCTTCCTCCTAAAAGCATGCTGGCCTGATAGAGTTACACTCCTTCGTGGTACGTTCAGCCGCATCTGTTTACCATGATGGATTGGGCACTTATGAGAAATCCTTAGGCAATCACGAGAGCCGACAAATTACTCAAGTTTATGGGTTTTACGATGAATGTCAACAAAAATACGGCTCTGCAGCGGTGTGGAAGGCATGCTGTAGTGTGTTCGATTTCCTAAACCTAGGTTGGTGCTGCTTCCTTTTCGTGCCAGCCTCGTTTGACCCATTACATTTTAGCCGCTATTATTGATGGCACCGTTCTCTGTGTACACGGTGGTTTGTCACCAGATGTCCGAAGCCTCGACCAAATTCGACTGCTTAGCCGTAACCAAGAAATTCCTCACGAGGGTGCATTCTGTGGTAAGCTCTTCCATCCTCACCTTCTTTTTTCTCAACCTCATTTTACCTTTCTTCCGTCTTAGATCTTATGTGGTCAGATCCAGACGACATAGAAAATTGGGCCGTTTCTCCCCGTGGTGCAGGGTGGCTCTTTGGAGGCAGCATTACAAGGGAATTCAACCATGTCAATCAACTCTCTCTCATTGGCCGCGCACATCAGCTTGTCCAGGAAGGCTGGAAAGTCATGCACCAATATTCGTCGCTTCAAGACGAAATATCTGATGTATCTCCCGTTGGGAAAGTGCCGCCACCGAGGCCGATAGCGTTGCCTGAGCCTGAAGGGGATGAAATGACGACGGAAATTCGGATTGGTGGAGAGAAGAATGGGGAAGAGGAAAGGGGGGATGTCAGAGTGAACGTAGAAATCCCTGTGCCTGCGTATGATAGTGCTCTGTGTACGGTTTGGAGTGCTCCAAATTACTGTTATCGGTGGGTTCACTGTGTTCCTTTCTACTTATTTTGAGATACTCATGGGTCTCATTGGGTAGATGTGGGAATATGGCTTCCATTCTTAGTATCTCAGATACAAGTAGGGTGTTCAAAGTTTGTCCTTTTTGCCTCCCTTATGATTGTTAACTGACGAGTCCCTAAGGTGTTTGGACCTGCAGCAGAGAACAACAGGCCCGGTCCTACTCCAGATAGAAGACCGTTTGGCGCAAGCAGAGGTGTATGTCATTTCTTCAGTTCACAAAAAAAGAGCCCAAACTGATATTATTGTATAGGGGATGTTACCACAGTACTTTACATGAGGTCGAGGTATTTTCATTCTCCCGAAAAGGACCATTTTATCTTTCTACATCTCAACTTTTGGTGACTGGCAAGGCAATAGATCTGTATTTTCATCGGTTGTCGACATTATTGACCATATGTACCCCAAAGCTCAGCCCTTTCTCCCTAAAACACCCTCTGAGTCAACCACACTTTTCAAATTCCCTCAAGTCAAAAATTTGCCATATGTTGGTGACTAGGATTCTCTGTGCCTCGCTTAGCCAAAAACGGTAAGGCATGAGTTCGGCGCGAATACTGCAGGAAATTCAGGCCAATTCAGGATGGTAGCATGCTCCACGACATGCCAGACTTGCTGCCCTTTATGACGATCGCTCCAATCAGTTATAGGCAGCCAAAAAGAGCCTGCCAACATCAATACCAATGCTCCAGCATTTGCACATTGTAACAACCAACAAGCCAATTTTCGACTCCGAATTTTGCATCATCGCCCCTTCCTAAAGAGCATATTAGTGCTCTGGCAGACAATTTGCCATTCATCGTAACCCGCACTTGTCCTACCATCGCTGCTTCGCAAGAGCATATAGACCGATATTGTGAAATATCCGCTGTTTTAACCACCTTTTTGAGGTTTCTCACATCGGTGTGGGCGGGAACTTTGGCCGATTGGGTCAAAAGTGATCCGGTGAGTCGCTTCCATCGATTTTGGGTAGGCTAATATATCATTGACTTCTTCCAGCAAGCCGACACCAGCATCCCCTGCACTGGACGCTTTACAACGTTTTCTCCTCTTGACGTATATGAGTGATGCACTACTGACCCAGCTACTTTCGTTGAAGCTTCCCCTGTTACCGTGGACAGCGCCTCGTTGAGGAATACTTGGATATATACTGGCGACTGGGTAAACTTCCCCCCGCTCCAACCTTTATGATTTCCACCTTTATTGAATCAGAGTTAGTGCGATCTGGCTAACCCTTCAACTGAGAGCATTAGCTCCTGTCGAAATGATCATTATTTTCCCCATTTTTTTTCTCGCCATACCCACATTCAGGTGAATAGTGAGGCGGCACAAGCTCGCTAGGATGCCATTTGGTCTCAGCACGGAGACGGATGGTCATGACAACAAAACGGGCTGTAGAATTTGAGCTGCTTGGAACTCGTCTTGAAATATTCGGAGGTTCAATCAATAATAAATAATAATTGAAGGTGTTGCCACCACATCATGGTACCTTGGCTGAGACATACATAATAATATAAATGGGAATGACCCGTTCTGATTAGTGAAAAAATTGGGCTCAGCTGGAAGACTGATGACGTTGGACATGGTTAAGTTAAAGATCAGTCGATGGGCCGGCCGCTCATGAGGAGGACCACAGCCAGGATAACGCTCTCCAGGATACCCTGAGCAACACCTTCCGCAGTTACATCGACAATGGTCGATTTAACATGGGTGGTATTGATACGCGCAACTACCTCCGTAGTATATGAGGAATCCTTGGTAAGCTTAAAAGGTTTTAGTGCAAGCATAGAAAAAGATGAACTACGCAGAACTCACGAGGACGGATGTATTTGATGGCGACCAAACAAATCGAGTTTGCTTAAAGGCCATGAAACGTTGTCTAGTAATACATGAGACAGTTCATATTTTATCAAGGAAGAGACACATACTTTTGGTCCGGAGTCAGTCTCAGAAATGCTCCAGTTCGCTGCTTTTCGAGGACGCCATTCCATTCAACTGTCGAATGAGGCTGACTCCACTCAATCCTTACATGCGTTCCCTTAGAAGACTGAATAATAGTAGTCGGGGTTGTTAAATGCCTCCCCACATCCGTACCAATAGCAAAATATTGCTGTCCTTTGGGTCCCAGAACCGAGCTATTCAGGATGTCCTGATCATAGGTAAAGACGAAGGATATCATCTTCGACTGAGGGTGAGAGGAGTTGTGATCCACTCTTGGTAGAGGGACGGAACCACCAAACATGGGTGCATCATCTTTCCCATTGCCCAGGGAGAATGGATTGGTGGTCGTAGAAAATTGAGAGCCAAAATTATTGCTCATGATTGCGCTGATAATATTTATTCACCTGAAATAACATAACTGAGACTATGAATGAGCAGAATGTACCGGAGCTCACTGGTAATTTGCGCGGGGTGCAATCCTTCCCAAGGTGGCAGGAATGCCGTTGTGCGATGCCAATAGGCTTAGATATCCGGTCTTTTGTACTTTTCAAAACAGAAGGAAACGAGTATTGTCCACGAGAAAGTTTTGGAAGTATGTTTGTCTCTAACCTTAGAATGAGTTGCGGGCTGCGAGTTCTGGTATACTATACCATCTCGAAATACAATGTTAGTGAAGAATTAGCCAGATTGCGATGGTGCTGTGAATGCTGAAATCGATAAGAACACATTAAATCCGTTACAGACACAAGGCCGCCGACGAGGAGAACATCCGGAGACCCCGAAGTCTACAGGGCCCATGAAAATGTCCGAGAACTTTGAAAGCCGTTTATCGGTTAAAACAAACCAAAGTGTGAGTGGTGCATATAATCATATGTTTGTAGCGCGGGGAAGGTGAGATGGGTGACTGAAAAGGCAATGACGGCCTAATACTGAAAATTAGGGCAGTAGACTCATTGGATTAAGGGAAACTTCCAGATTTGTGTCCACATAATTTTGAGGGTCTACATTATTTTGTCCTCAATATAACTTTAAGAATAAGTAAATAGGAGACAGAGAACGCCCATGGGCAAGAACTGACATTGGAATCGATATGTGGGAGAAATGTGAGCTGACGACATTCCTGGGGCTGTGTTTCGGTATACAATAAGAAGAGGAAGTTCCAATAAACTACCGTTGCTCGCCGTTTTGTAATTCAAAACGGCCTGGGGCTGCGCCGACGAGTTATGGGCGAAAGCTGGATTCTAAATGATGTACCGTACATGTACGGGCGCGCATTCACCTAGGGTAATGCACGAAGTTCATTGTTGGCTGATTTCACCGCTTTGAACTGGCAGTTAGGAAGTGTAGTATATGTGGCTCCATTTTACTTTCTAGACGGCCGAGAGCGGGATCAGGAGGTTTGGTTCCCGCTATGGGACGACTGCAAAAATTTCTCGTAAGAGGTTAAAACATGCCAAATAGCTTCATTCCCCAACTCTTGGTTAGAGCGAAGAGAAGCCATAATTGTAAATATAGAAGATCCTCGTGTGTGCGAGTTCCCACCAGGCCGTGGCTCTGTGAAGACAGTTTTAGAAATAAAAACGAAACAAGCCCACCCAAAGGTACATGGAGATCGGCATAAAGCAAATAATAAGAGGAGTCAACAAAGAGATGGTGATAGTCAAGTACAACACGGTAACAGTTACCGGGCCGAGAATTTCTTTCATCTTTCCTTCCGCAGAACAGAATAGCCATTCACCTATTTTTACCATGTAGTATAATTCTATTACGAGTTGAACTCGCGCGTACAGGGAGAAATCTTGATCTTCCGTGTGATTTTGACAATCATTCATCACCATCATCAGAGCTCTGTACATGGACCCACGTAAAGTTTGATATGACAACCATTGCCAATCCTTACAAGTGATCCGAGTAATTGCGATCCCAGCACTTAGACCAGGGCTTGACCGTCCCTTCTGACTCCTTATACAGTTAAACGAACATACAGCTCATGCCGAATCGGAACGCAAAACCGCAATGACGCGTGCACATTTTCAGTCCACCCAAGCACAAAAAGTTGATCTAGAACTTGGCTTGGAAAACACATCACGAACGCAAAAAGTGTTTTACTCTACTATTAAACGTGCTACTGCCTCAGAATATTGTCAAATTTCTGGATCTGAAATAATCTGGAACCTCCGCAACTCATGTCAACCAAACCATGAGGTCTCGTTTGATCAACCGTAAACCATCCATTATGGCTATTGCTTTGTGGGACTCTGAACTTGTGGGGGAGCTAAGTCTTATTGTTCTAAAAGACACCTGTAGTTACTCGAGATTTTGATTGTCCATTTTGATTGATACGCGCGTCCTAGTAAGGCTATCTATGTAAGCTCCGATCCTGATTCTTGTGTCTTTGCCTCAGCTTCGATCTCTATTGGCTACTCTTCGAGCAGCTATTGCCGCAACCCTCCCACCGGCTCCAGCAGCCCGAATTCTAGCCGAACTTCTCGTCGGTTCTCCAGCAGTTCTCCTCCTCCCACCCCGTCGAATGTGAAGAGTCGCCTGGTCTGCGGTGTCTGACTCTGTTATCTCAGGGTCGTAATCAGACGATCCTGCTGAGGATGATGCGTATGACGTCGAAGAAAATGCAGGAGATGAGGGAGCTGGCGCTGGCGCTGATGATCTTGGAGTAGGCGGAGGGGTTGCCGGTGTGGACGTGGGTGTCGGACAAGGAGGCCTTAATGGAGCGGTGGGTAACGGTGAAACAGCACTCGTCTTTCTTCTATCTTTAGCAGCCTTAGGAGTACGGAATGATATATCCAAGCCATCTTCATCCTCTTGCTGGCCCGTACCTGCAATGTCCTCTGCCGACGTTTACAATGTTACCCTGCTTCCTCGGAGGTTAGGTAATAGAGCCGGTACTGTCGGCTGGGGAGTCGGAAGGTACATTGATGGGAGAGGTTCGTAAGAAGCCCGTGAAGGAGACATCAAGCCCATAGGTTGCGAGGATGGCGTGTAAGATGAGAGGAGAGTTGTGGAGAGAGAGCCATATCTCATGGAATTGTGCAGAAGCGGTAGAACTTGGCAGAGGACCAAAAGATGAACATCTTGAAGGCAAAATGTCCGATGATGTTTGTCGACCTGTTATCAACAATATTGGTCCTGGATATCTAAAGCTCAGCTCATTTTCTCCTTGCACTACCCTCCGAGTGATTCTATTGTTTTTCAAGACCCAGAGTCCGAGAGTGGTCACGGGTTCTTGGGTAGCATCTCAACTTCGAGAGGATCGACATGACCTTACATCCATCGCTTCCTTCAACTTCTGAATCGTGCTAATATCGTGGTTGCAATAGTAACAGTTGTTGAGTAGAATGATTCCATTCCATGCTGCAAATGCTCCAAGTACGTGCATGCAACGAATAGAAAGCTGAAAACACGCCGATCATGCATGTACCAGGTGTAGATATCGTCGTTTTCATACCGGCAGGGTTACCGTTCTTTACCGACCGAGCAAAGCCCGCTTAGGGTGTATTCCAAACCTTTTCCATGCTGTCCGGTCGTCTTCTTAGCTTCAGAGTCGCCAGGAGTCAGCATGACAATGCAATCCTTCAGCACGGTTGTCTGAACCTCATCTATCGATGAGTTCCGAGTATTGATTGAGCATCTTTTAGCGTCGATTGTAGTTCAGACATGAGCTATAAATGCACTGAACCTCTCAGTGTGAGTAGAATTCATAGACACCATGGCTCCTCACAACTTTGTAGTGGCTTTTGGTCCTTCTGACTCCTACTTCATAGCTGCAAAAACATCGAGGCGGAAGAAGAATGTTCCGGATAAGTTTTCTTCAAGTTTAGCAAGTTCCCTAAGCAACCCTATTACGTATGCCTCACTAGGAGAGTCAGGGAGGTATTTTGCTCGCGGGACCCTGCCCGGCTCTTCACAGACTCCACATCAATGTAAGGTGACATTCGCATTTCAAGTGCTATGTTTTTTCTCACGTAAGTTTTTTAGGCTACTACATCAAGAAATACACATCTCTCTTGAAACATCTTGAGGGAAGAGAGGGCTATGTATGCTTCAGTTCTGGAAAAAGATGTTCCTGGTTCAACCATGAAGGAGAAGACTATGAATGGGCTTGTTACAATCTGAAAAAGGACCAGGAGGGATGGCTTAATAGGAAGGTGAAAGAGCGTGGCAACAAGTTCAGGCCAATTTTGGGTGCAAAAGACACCACGGTTTTGCTACACTCTGATGGGGTGAGCTTTCTCCTGGACCGTTTACAGACATTTTGATAACCGGGAACCCTAGCGTATCAGCATGTATAGCTGCGACGAGATCCTGAGCAACACTTTGCGACGAGTCAGGAAAGAAAGGCTTACCATTCGTGTAAGCATGCTTTTATGTGCATTTTTGATAAGGCAGAGATTGAAACACATTGGAATAGTTTCTTGGCCTTAGTCCTACCCGTCCAAACTGGTTTTTTATCCAATTCGATGATGGCAGCGTCTGCTGGAACACTTCCAAGGAGATAGCTAACGTCTTGCGGGTCTGTGCCATTAATCATGGCTTTACCACGCGTGAAGCGGAGACACTACAAATTAAGCATAAGGGGCTCAGAATTGAATCTCCCCCACCCGCATACTCACGTTCATCGAGAGACCTGTGAAATAAAAATTGCGGCCTTGACGGATTGAAAGGAATAGGGAAGCCGGAGAAAGGGTGCAATGTGGAGATACATCTTCCAGGACACCATTCCTATGGATATGCGAATGCATTTTATAGCGGCACGTACAATCTCATCAGTAGATCCTTCCACTTATTTATGCATATTTGAAGTGTATTTCGTTATGTTTTATTTCGTATGAGAATGGCCAGCGAGGAATCACGAGGAGGTGACCAACAAGTATTTCAGAAGGAAATGAACCAGCTTGGTGGCAGACAGCAGCAAGCATTGCAGCAAAGGGGTGGGGTTCAAAACAGGTAGAATTCAGTACCAAGAAAGGAATGTCCTGAAGGAACGTGGCAAAGGTTAAGCAGAAAACGCGTCTCACTATGCGTGATCGGGTATGCGAGCAGTATAAAGCCAGTCTGCGTACGACCTAGTGTAGACATAGTCCCGACGAGTAATTTAAGCACAGCACAAAGGAATCAAAGTAAAGTTTGAAGGACACCAGGCTCAAGTTTGCCAAGCCGCGACAAAGTGCCGGAGTGATGGATGTCCAAGCCAAAGCTCAAACTTGACCTGAACCTCCATGTTCAGCAAAGTTGCTCCGCCGTTTTTGGCGTTTTACGATACCGGCAACCTCTTCTCCTGCCTCTCATTGATTCTTTTCCAAATACACCTCAGGAGCAGCAAGGTCACCTGAGCTGCCAAACCGGTTTTCGGCAGCCATGCTCCCGACATTCACAAACACCGGCACCTGATGTAGTGCAGTCATATCTGATATTCCCTCCACTGCTCCTTGCTACTGACGTTCACCATGAGCGACGACGCGTAAGTCCACAAGCTACGAATGCGCGGTGAAGTCTTGACAAGGTGGATGTAGGTCAACTCCCATCCAGAATGGTTCTGCAATGGCAGCTACCCCGGCCATACCTGAAAACTATACGAAAGTAAGCTGCGTCTATTGCCAATTATCTAGTCTTCTCACAGCCTATTCTCAGGAGATTGCATTGGAAGATATACCTACCTTGAAGGATGCCATGGATCAATTTCTGTCGAACAAGATGGTCGAAACGGAAGTCTTCCTGCGATACAGTGACCCACAGAAGGAACGATTGTACTTCACCCTAGGAATGGGTCTTATCCATTTCATTAAGGGTATTTCATCGTTCACTCCTGAGGCGAGCTTCGTTTGCATGATTTACTCCCCTTTGGCTGACTTGGTCTCTGCAGGCATTCGCGGACGCACTTCCTCTTCTTCACAGAGCTGTACATGTCGCCTCGCATCACCGAAAACATGCGAGCATCTTTTTGTTTTGGAAAAGTCGCAGGTCGTGGTACGCGTCGATGACACCAGCAGAACTACACGCCGAACTCTGTTACGCTGAAATGATGGCTCTCAGAGCTGCTATTAGCATTGCTGCTTCTCAAGATTATTTGAATTTAATCCGTGAAGCGTTCGTAGCTCCCTCTTCTATTACTCTTTTTTCCTTTTTTGCTAAACTTGTCCTTAGGCTCCATCTCAAAACCGCTGTGGGAATATTTCGCTCGCTCTACTCATACATTCAACATCTCGACTCTTCCCATTCGAAACAACCGCTCCCTGGTCACGCGAATACTGTGCCACCCGCACCACTCAAATACCAGGACCCTTCCATTGACCAGCATATGCGTTCAGGTGCCCTTTTTGGCACTGGGCTGAGCCACCTCATTTTGAGTGTCACGCCGGATCCGTTGGTCTTCCTGGCGGAGCTGATTGGCTTGAAAGGGGACCGAAGACTTGGAATGCAGATTCTTCTTGGGCCTGGGCAATGGACAAAGGAGACTGATAAGCCTGGAATAGATGCTGGTGAGTGTTTTACCTGCTTGTTATTCAAAGAAGAACATTGGTGTTCACGCGTCGTTCTAGAAAATGAAGGTGTTAGAAGACCTCTTGCAGACTTTACGCTCATCGCATTTCACCTCCTTGGCCCTCTTTTCACTTTTGAGTCTATCGATCCCGTCGTCGCTAGCAAAGTGTCAGCTCATGTCCTTGAGCGTTGGCCTACGGGTGTCTTCTCGCTGCTTGCTGCTGGGAGGTTAGCCTTCAATTCGGGAAATCCGGAGAAGGCTATCGAACATTATACCAAAGGGGCTGAGCTGAAGTTTGGAGAGGGGGACGACTACAAGTTAGTACTCGGTCATTTCATATATGGTTCCAGTCTCTGAAGTCTAGTAGACAACTCACGCATTTGTGCACCTGGGAGCTCGCACTTTGTAATTTGACGTTGAGGCGGTTGGATGAAGCAGGGAAATGGTTCAAGTTGTTGATGGAGAATTCATCGGTGAGCCGCTTCCATTTTTATTTTCTGATCTCCTAGCTCACGAATTCTGAATAGTGGAGTAAAGCAGTTTTCACGTATGGTTATGGCATCTGCCTTTTCGAGCAAGGAAAGGGGTTGGAGGCAAAGAAGCTACTTGCTACCGTGGAAGAGAAGAGGCAGAAGATTGTAGGAAGAAGTATTGCTCTGGAGGTATGCTCACCCATTACCACCTATTACCCAGCATATTGACTCTCCCGGGTGCTTTAGAAAGCATGTTCTCGTCATGCCCGCCGTATTCTCAATACACCATACCGTCAAATAGAACATACCCTCCCAACTCTTACCTTTGGAGCCTTTTGGAATACGGTTCAGCACACCCCACCTCAAACGCTCGAGGACACTGTATTACCATCCATCCGCAAGGCTCAGACTAAGCATGACAGTTTGGATAAGACAGTCGAGGGATGGTGGGATGATTGGTGTATTTTAAAGTGGTTAGAAGGGTATGTCCTCAGGTGGTTGGCACTGCCTGTAAGTTTTTCCCCCCTGGTCCAAACCATATCCAGCTGTCAAGGCTGACATTTTTTATCTAGGACGTCGACTCTGCATTCAAGTCCGCTACCTCCCCAAAGGAAGGCTCCACTGGAACTCTCGTCAAACAGGCTGAAGAATGCTTCCAGGCGGTAATCTCTCCGAGCGCAGCGGCCAAAATCAATCTTGAACATTGGATTGTATATCAGTGTCACTATGATCTTGCTCGGGTGTATGCCAGGTCTGGAGAAGTTGGCAAAGCACAAGAGCAGTTGAGAATTGTTTTAGATGGTCAATATTTTCTTGTTTGTATCTGGTTCCACTTTTGCTGATGGTCCCTGAATAGATAATGATCCTAGCTTGCCTAGAGAAAGGAAGAACCATTATTCTTTAAGGACGGAGATTCGGTTTAGGGCTAGAGCGGCTTTGGATGTTGTCGAGGTGGGATGGGGTCTAGGTGGGATTGGGAGATTATGAACATGGGGAGTGTATCCCTGGAAATATTCATGAAATGGTTCATTGATTACAAGTTGTGTCCGAGGTTATTTGTACTTATACCCTTTTGTATTTGTGTCTTGCGGTAGAAAAAGATTGTAATCACGACATAGTTTCCAAGAGCGCCCGTGACTCAGTTCTTTCCTCCCAAACGTCATCATCTCTTTTCAACTCTTATATTCCTCAGGATGGAGGTGGACAATTCACCTTCAATTTTTGGCCTCTTGCCTCCTGAGCTTATCGAGACGATCCTTGGATTTCTCATCGCCGATCATCAAACACTCCTTGTGTGTAACCTAGTTTGCCAAACCTTTCGACGGGTTACGCAACCACCTACATGGGAGAATCTCAAGATTTATGATTTTGACAAAGTTCGCAATATAACTGAAATGTTCAAGGAAGCTCCCCACCTTCCTGACTTTGTACACACGCTCGACCTATCTAACGCAGTTATTTGTCTTGGAGAACCAAAGGAACCAGAAGACTCCGAAGGGTGGATTGAAGAGGATAAAGACTTAATAGTCCAACTCCTTCGATCCCTAACCTCAGTCCATACCGTTCACTTCCACCTGGACTCGCAGACGACTTGGACGGAGATGCACAAGGACCTTCTGGCCACTCTGTTCACCCACATCTTTCCACAATTAACGACTTTGAGTCTCCTCAGATTCAGCCTTATTCCACTCGTGGATATTATGATCGTTTGCACCAAGTTAACGCGTCTCACTTTGGCGACGTGGTCGACAGACGAACTCCCCATAATGCCAGCTGCGATCTCTCCTGACTTGATCTTCCCATTGAAATCCCTTACTCTTCGATTTTGGGATGCATCAGATTTCGAAACGAGACTATCTCTCATGCGCGTTCTCCCTCGCGTCCACCTGGAGGCATTGGAAATCCGACACCACCCATTCGGAGGCTTTCATTTAAAGAGCTTCGAGCCTGCTTTCCTAGACCAATTTTCTACATTGAAACATTTGTTTCTATGCGGAGAGGTATTTGGATTTGTTGGTACGTTTCTCCTCCAGTCATCATGTTGTGTTCCACGAGACTCACATTCCCACCGCTCTAGCATTACAAGATCCTCCAGAATCTGCAGGCACGATTGACCTCCCCCGCTTCAAGGCTCTCGAAATCTTGCATTTGGAGATAGGAAGTCCAACGGCACATTCGGCGTCTACCTTTTGCGGGTGGTTAGCTGCTCAAATAGCCCAACTCCCTCACAATCATCCACTCCAATGTCTTGCTTTCGACGTAGCCGATATTGCGGATGAAGATCCTCTTTCAGACGCAACAACGAATCGACGAGAACTCCCGTGGGGAGCTCTCGAAGCTTCTCTCCGTGGTTTAACGCGGCTGAGGAGAGTGGTAGTCCGGATACCTTGGAGCGACGAAGGGGAGCTGGCTCAGAATCAGGTTGACTTTTTAAAGAAGGCGATGCCTGTCTTTCAAGAGAAGGGGGTGTTGAGAATCCAGACGGGATGGGCTGTGCCCCATGTGTTTCCGCACACACATCTGGATGGACTGGGGTTGTTATTATAAGGATGACGGAGAGCATCCTTTGTCGTGGATATTGGTTTATTTTTATTTACGCAGGCCTGGAACTCTCCTTCTATAGCCTTGGAATGTTCATAGTTGCATTCAGTCCAAACAAATAAATGGGTCTCTTATCCCCACGATAGAATTGGGTCCTGTTTCGGACATCGAAACATGTTCACCGTACTACTACTTGTCATTTACATAGTGGGCAGAACGCCGTAAATGAAACCTGGAGGTGCCCCAAAAATTCCTAAAAGAGAGAGCGCTGACATGCCCCTTTGTGTACAGTCATCCATCACCCTTTGGGCAGCTTCCTTTCAATTTCTTTCAGTTTTTGCCTTTTTATTTGTCGCTAGCACAGTGCATTATCCTTTGACTCACTCATGCTGTTGTTTCTTGATGTGCTCCGCCTGAGAGCAACGGATTGAAGACTCAAATTTGACATTAGGAAAGAACACTTGAATTGAGAGTTCTTACGATAGGTAATGACTTTGACTCATTTATAAAATATTCGAGGTCAAAGCGGTCACCATCTCTCTCACAGTCTTTGTCTTGACGAGAGTTTGGGACAATTCGAGCCAACGAAACACATTGTCTGTAAGTGAGGACAACGAGGCAGCCGCGAGGCGCACTAGCCAGTATAGGCGGCTGGTCTGCTTTGCCCGTTCAACACCTCACTCCACTCCATGACATTGCATTCTCTTCTGAAATAAAATGAGCATCCCACAAAACCCATCATCGATTGGGCTTCTTGGCTCGTGTCCAGAAACACCATCTTTTTCCCCTCACCCGTCCTTCAAATGCCACCTCTTGTCGTTTGCTGTACTCTTCCGGACATTCTTACCATTATTGGTCAAGAGGAGTCGAGGAGTGAAGTCGAGCATTTGTTTCAAGACCCAAATCATCCGCTCTCCATTGCAGAGAACGAACATCATAAATGGATCGACAGTGTTGAGACCTTTTCTCCTAAGGAGAAGAAGGTATAGGACGCATCGTTTCTGCATTCGCTCTTGTGAACTGATAACTTCAGTATTTTTCTAGATTCTTAAGTTTGCCAGGATTAACTTGCTAACGGCAAAGATGTACCCGTTCACAGATACTCATAGGCTAGCAGTGAACAATCATTACTTTATGTGGACATTTATTATTGACATCGTTGTGTACGTATTTCATGTCCCCTTGGGTCCGCCGTCTCATCGATTCTGTCTCAGAGACCGTGAGTCAAACGAAATCAATGACCAAGTCGCGAAAGTGTACAACCAGCTGCTCAATTCTGGTGGTAACTGTGACACCCTTTCAGCGGACGAGATGAATTTGCCTCATGTTAAAACTATGGCAGAGTCAGTAAGCTTTTATATTCTTCACAATTTTACCAACATATCTCCTAGTCTTGCAAAACGCACGTTGCCTCACCTTGGGCCGTACTATCGCGACATATACATCGACAGTCTTGAGAAATACATGAACGGTCGCATTCGAGAGTCTCGAATGGGTCGTCGGGTTGTAGGACTTCAAGACTCATTTCTAGAGGCACCGAGCACTGCCTCTCTCCATGATCCTCGAATCCCTCCACTCAACGCTCGTGATTATGTTAAAAACAGACGGGAAACTATCGGTACTCGTGCTGGGCTGGATATACTTCGTTGGGTTCATAATATCCAGTTGACGCCTGAGGAGTTGAAGGATGAACGGTTTGAGAAAATGGTGCTTTGTGCTGGGGAATTTACCAGTCTTATGAATGTATGTCCTTCTTCTCCTTTTTGGTTGTCATACTCTTTTTACTAGTATGATTATAGGATCTTTACTCATTTAAGAAAGAATTTTTGGTGGCCGCCTTCAAACCCATCGACAACTTGATCTGGATTGCTCTACACGACCCAACAACTTCTACCAAATCTAGTCAAAATACAACAAGCTCTCTCAACGACCAGCTTCAAGCTGGATTTAACTACCTAGCTGAAGTTTATACTGAGTCCTACCAAGTCTTTCAAGAGCAGGTCTCGTCGCTCATTGCTTCCCCTCCGGCTTGCGTCAACGGTCGTCCTGGTTTTGCAGATGATGTTCGCAAGTACGCTGAGAAAACTCTTGAGTGTACAGCGGCGACAGCCACGTGGAGTACGGACCAGAGCCAGATCCGTTATAGTGTATATGCTACTCCAGAGTCAAGGAAAAGGAGGATTCTAGAATTTTCCGTCCCGGAGTAGGAATTGAATCTTTGTTTACACTCATGATCAGTAGGTTAATGTCCCTGTATATATGTAATGTCACTCATTAATCCCATATGCCTGTTCGCTTGACACAGCGGAAGGAGTGCGATTCACTGGAGTTGAACAACTTTTGCGTGGGATGTGTGACTGACCATTCAAGTTAGACAGGTTGTTCCAGAGCCACATGAGCCACATGTGGCATTTTGGCATATTTAGCATGGTGCTAAGCCAACTGGTAAAATCAAGCCCAGTGAAGTTTTGGAGGCTTTCATCTAAAAAGCTCCGAGCCTGCTTTCCTAAACCAATTTTCAACTTTGAACCATTTGTTTCCGTGCGAAAAAGCATTTGGATTTGTTGGTACGTTTCCCCCTCCAGTCCTCATGTTGTTTTTCCACGAGACTCCCATCCCCACCACCCTAGCTTTACAAGACCCTCCAGAATCTGCAGGAACGATTGACCTCCCCCGCTTCAAGGTTCTCGAAATCTTGCATTTGGAGATCGGAAGTCCAACGGCACTTTCTGCATCTACCTTTTGTGGGTGGTTAGCTGCTCAAATAGCTCAACTCCCTCGGAACCATCCACTCCAATGTCTTGCGTTCGATGTAGCTGATATTGCGGATGAGGATCTTCTTTCAGGGACAACAACAAGTCGACAAGAACTCCCGTGGGGAGCTCTCTAAGCTTCTCTCCGCGGTTTAACGAGGCTGAGGAGAGTGATAGTGCGTATACCATGGAGTGTCGAAGGGGAGCTAGCTCAGGCTCAGGTTGACTTTTTGAAGAAGGTGATGCCTGTATTTCAAGAGAAAGGGGTGCTGAGGATCCAGACGGGATGGGCGGTGCCTTATGTGTTTCCGCAGACACACCTGGATGGACTGGAGTTGTTATTATAAGGATGACGGAGAGCATCCTTTGTCCTAGGTATTGGTTCATTTTGTTTATTTAGGCCCAGAAATATACTTCTAGGGCCGTGGAATGTTCATAGTTGCATACACATACAGTCCAAATAAATAAATGGGTCTCTTATCCCCACGATAGAATTAGGTCCTGTTTCGGACATCGAAACATTTTCACCTTACTACTACATTGCATTTACTTAGTTGGACAGAAAGCAATAATTGACAATGGGAGGTGCTTCATAAATTTCTAGAAGAGAGAGCGCTCACATGCCTCTTGGTGTACAGTCATCTGTTACCTTTTGGGCACAAGTACTGAACACTCAGACGACTTCCTTTAAGTTCTTGCGGCTTGAGATCGACGAAAAGACTCAAATTTGACTTTGCGAAGGAATACTTGGATTACTAATTCTGGCGATAGACAATAAGACATAAACACATATAACAATTCTTAGAGGTCAAATGCAGCCACCATCTCTCGCACAGTCTTTGCCTTGACGAGACTCCTTGGGACAAATTGACACGTGAACGGCCGTGGGTGTCTTGAAGAAGGGCATATAAGCACTCGCACGAAAATGAAAAGAGAAGAATACGCACGATACAATTGTCTCGTAATATTCAATTGGCGGTAAGGTCCCCTCAGTCTGGGGCAAAATTTCAAACGCCCACAATACAGCGAGCACATCAGCCATGACAACGCCCATGGCATAGTCCTTTCCCGGACATGCACGGCGTCCGAAACCAAACGCGTACTTAGACACATCAGGTTCTCCATGGAGGTACCGATCCGGGTTGAACTCGCTTGGGTTCTTGAAGACTTCTGGGTCCATTGTTACAGACCTAGAATAGTCGATTATCAGCGAATATAACAACTCAGAGAAAACAAACCTCGCATTGGCCATAAGCCACGACCCAGCTGGAATTCTATACCCTCGAAACTCAATCTCCTCCTCATTTCCGTGAACGGCTAATGGGACAGTGGGATTGAACCTCAAAATCTCAGCACACATCCTCTGCACATATGGTAAATGATCCCAATCCTTCAACGTCGGCGGTGTTTCATGTCCAACGATTTCATCGATTTCCATTTGAGCCCTCTTTTGAACATCAGGGTGATGGAGCATGAGAAGCACGAACACAGTCAAGACTGACACCATCTAGGTAAAAGATAGGAGAGCTATCAAAGCGAGCGAGGGGAAAGGGAGCGACTTGTACCGTATCAGTTCCCGCGCCATAAACGCTACGTCCCGTACATATCATAACACCAGGGTCCTTATTCTCGAGATGACCAAGGCCAATCCATGAAGGTTTTCCTTCTTTCTTTAATACATGGGTCAGAAATAGAATCCTGGGGCAGCACGGAGCAAAATGATCCCCTACCAGCGCATCAATTGCAAAGTCATAAGGAACCACACCGAGCTTCTCCACCTGAGCTCGACATTCCTCAGCAAAGCGTTTAAATCCTGCACCAGGCATCCAAGAAGGAAGATGTTTCACTGAAACTAATGAGAGTCGTGGAATGGTATTGTATATGGAGGCGTACAAATTGGGAAGAAATCCACCATCCAACGACCTTGCTCGAGCCCAATTGCCGTGACTTCAATCAAACTCTCAGCGAGTTTGAGGTATGGATCGTCAAATGGGAGTGTCTTTATGCCATAAGTCAATTTCAAGACGAGAGATCCAGTTGTACTATAGGGTTTAGGGCCTAAGGTGACAACCTAGGAGGTGCGAAGAGGAACAGAACCCACTAGCGAATATGAGGAAGCCAATCATCTGGTGTATCCAAAATACGAGAAGCAAGCACAAGAGCACTCTGCTCGAATTGAGGATAAAGGGGGATCATAGCACGCGGATTAAGCCATTGGTGCATGAGCGAGCGACAGTCTCTCAAACGCTGGTTATACGGGAGGAAGAGGATGAGGTTTTCTTTCTGGCCCATCAATTCGCCAACCATGACCTATAGTAATGATGGATTAGTAGAATAGTTTACTAAACGGGCCAAAAAAGGAAGGAGAAGAAGAAGGGAGAAAATCATACTGCTGAAGGTCGCGTACTGGAGAGACTTGATTTCTTCTCAAAGAGCTCCAGAATGATATCGAGGCCATTGAGGACGATGAGGTGACGACCGAAGATCTTGAAGTAGAAAATTGGGCCTGTAAGTCGTTTAAACACAGGATATGAAACAGAAAAGGGATGTAACAGACCATAATGCTTCCGGCCCCAGTCATAGAATACTGCCGGAAGGTCGGCAGATGGTATTTGAAACAAATTTCCAACCCATGGAAGACGACGAGGACCGGGAGGCAATGGCAGTTGTGTTACACCTCCTTTCGTCTGAGTAGCAAGAAAAGTGATGGCAAGAGCACTTGCAACAAGTGCAAAGCTCATGAGGTATGAAGACATTGAGCGGAAGAAGCAAGACGGCCTTGTCAAGAGGCTTTCTCGCCTTGCATATTTCTGGTGGCCTCCGAACCTAGAGAGAAAGAGGAATATCACAGGCTCAGCTTTTTTTGAGGAGCTCAAAGAGGAATAGTACGTGACGGTCATCAGGGACCATTTCATATCTATTTGCATGCAATCTCCCACGAATCGCTGGGGGTCCTGATCTGACTGGAAGGTCTTTTTATTTGCAGTTTCTCCGGTTTTTTAAGGCTTCATTAAATTTAGGCGGCTCTATTTGAAAGTCTGAAAGTTCAATCTCCACAGCATTTCCGTTTCCTTCCAACAACCCCCAATGAAACACGGCCAAATATGAACATGTGAGCGTGGAATGGGCCGCTGGTTCGCATGAAAACAATTCAACGAGTCTAAAGAGTACTGACAGTTGACAACGCCAGAGCTGTTGAAACAATCAAGGCACGTTTCTCTTCCGACCTAGGCGCAACGTTGCAAGGACAAGGGCCAGGTTTGCTTGAAAAAGATGTAAGGAAAAAAAAAAAAACAGAGTCGTGTCGAAAAATGACCACGAACTTGAGAATAAGACCACCATTACGATTAGGCGGGGAAAGGTTCTTGTATTTGGGGGTAACATCGAAACAGGATAGCAGAGCGGAGACATTTAAGAAAATGGTGTCTTCAGCCATCTGGCGACCTGGGCAACGGCGTCGCCCATATCCGAACACGTAGTCTCTAGGGTCTACAGTGCAGCTTCCGTCAAGGAAACGTTCTGGCCTGAACTTTTCTGGCTCAGGCCCTGACTCGGACTGAGCGATGCTAAAGGAGTTCCCGATAACGATGGTGCCTTTAGGGATATAGTAGCCTGCACTTTGTCTCAGAGGAGTTATGAGATCGAGTGAGATACATAGCTTACCCTTGTAGTGGTCGTCACGTGTAAGGCAATGCGGGGCAGCTGAAACGAAGAAATCAAAGGCTGAGGATAACTTCGAAGCAATATGATATACCAAGGGGAGTAATCTGTTGGAGAAAACTTATTAAACCAATAGTGGGGAAAAATGAAAAATTTACGAGGTACCAGCGCATAATCTCGTTTATCAGAGCCCGAAGGTAAGGCAAACGGTCTTTGTCCGCAGTGTTGGGAAGTCGCTCTGATCCAATTATGGCATCAATCTCCGCTTGAGCTTTCTTTTGAGGCTCGGGGTGTAGACACATTGCCCAAAGGAAGACATTCGTAATGACTGGAGCCTAAGTATCCAATCTTTGGTAATATGTGAGCAGAGTGATGATGATGGAGCGTACGGTTTCGCCACCAGCAGACATACTTCCAGCACACCATTTCCTACGAAGTTCAAATAATATAAAGTCATAGTTCTTGTCAGGAAGACCTACAACACTTCGCGAAAATGGGGGCCTTTCGCGATGTTCTCGGGATCTTGTAGAATCCGACTCACGAACGATTCTGCGGCAACACCGTTATCCTTCCAAGAGGCTTAGAAGTATCGGGAATGATTATGGAGATGAAGGACTCACAATGTCCTGTTCACAACGATGAAAGGCTTCGTTCATCATTTTCTCCATCATGGTCTTGAGATATGCCGCTTTCTTATGCCAGGGTGCCCAGCTTGGCAGATGCTTTACTGAAAAGATGTAAGACAAACCCTTGCTTGATTATTATAGAGGAGATATACGGAATGGCATAACGTCGACAATGAACTCGACAGGCGAGACGTTGCCAGTTACAGCCATCACCGCCTCTTGCCGTTGGTCAATATCCTTGATCGAATGATCAGAAGAAAAGAACGAGAAGAATAATCTGAAGGGCTGTTACTTTTTCATCAAGGTCAACACCATACATGACCCGCAGAGCAGTTTTAGCCGAAGCCCTAGCGACAAGTGTATCAATCAGGGCCCTAAAACACATTCAGAGGGGCAGAATAAAGAGGCACCTTTCGAAATGAATTAGGTGGTTCTCAGGATCGCGCAACACTTCGTTGAGCATCTGAGCAGAGGATGCTTCCTGCAATTTTAAATAATGCCGAACAGCGGAAGGGTTCAAAACAGATTGAATGAGTTTCTGGTTTGTTTTGAAATCTGCGTCCTCAGAGCTCATCAATAATATACTCTGTGAAAGTAAGCATTACTCCATAGTCAGAATTGTGGGGTAAGATGGCAAAGTAAAAATAACGACCGACCCTTTCAAATTGGGCTAACTCTCCAAGCATCACTGACTTTGGCCGGTCAGAGTAATACGCGCCTCGACGACAGAGCAAGTCGTTGCAAGCCTCCATACTGCTGAGAATCAAGTACTTCTTTCCTAGGATATGGAGGAAAACGAGCTCCCCTGGGATATATTATTTAATCAGGATAGGATAACGCATCGAAAACCACACCATATTGTTCCTTCCACTTCGTGAACGTGTCCCACTGAGCATATCGAGGAAAGTCGAGAATATTGCCGAGGAGGAAGCGGGGTGGTGGTCCTGGCGGGTAAGGGCCCTTTTGCTTGGGCCGAGTGTAGAAAAAGAGAACGCAAGCAAACGAGAGTGCCACAGGAAGTTGCAGGAGAAGAAAAGACATTTCGATGATCCAGCCCATCGCCAAGCAGCTTATGTCTTTGACTGACTTGGGGTCGGGTCCTGTTTGGATCTGAAAATATCTCTCCTCCTTATCTCAGCGGCCCAAAATAATGGGGTGACATGATCCTGAGATTCTAGAGTCAGATAATGCCAGGACTGATCCTTCTGGAAACCATGGTCAAGGGTTACTCGTTTTCAGAACAATCGATCGTTTTCAAACCAGAGGACGCTCGTGGTCGACAGATGGATATTCTCAAAAGGCAGCCGTGACCCACAGCGACTAGGTCTCCATCACGACATCGTGACATCGGTGACGAGCCTTTCAATTCAGCCCTCAAAAAATAAGAGTCTTCTTTCTTACAACACATGTCCCATGGTAAATGCTATATTATACCCAGAAATGAGTGAGGCTTCGTCCCACGAACAATAGTGTAAAGACACAAGAAAAATAACGCAAATCAGGAAGAAGATGGCTCGAATACTGCTTCCTGAGGTTCATCATCTGTCAATCACTAAAGGGTTTTGTGCGAAAACAGGCTCAGAAGGATGGTAGGGGTCTCCTCTCAAACCTGGCCGTATTCTAAATATATCAATAATTGAAGCCTCTAAAACTTGAGGGACTCATAAGTAGAGCAAATACATGAACAGGGCCACATTCTTATTATCATGCAGCTCCGGTATTTGGCCTTCTCCGCCATGCGAAAATCCGTATACCTTCTCGCATTCTGCGCCTCTATTTTCCTGGTCTCTGGACTTTATTGGGCCATTATTCTTACTTTAACTTGTCTCCTGTTCCAATGGATCTCCTCTTTACGGGGCATTGAAGGCGACATGGTTTCTCGACGGCCTTCTGGGCCAACCTTATTCATCCTTGCTATTCTCCAACCTCATCTTTTCATATCAAACGAGTCGCCTGGTCCCAAGGTACTTATTATTGTTGTTATTGCTATTAACATTATTGACTGCGGGGGAGGAGATTTATAATTTAGGTGACAAGCTTCGGGTCTCATATGCCCTTGTGGTCGCCCACATCTTCTTCAATGGAACTTCGCTAGAAAAAGACCAAGCTGCCACCTATTTTCAGCGGTCTAGTTCGATAGGTAGGACGGGTCCGATGACAGCAGAGCTAGTTGAGCTGCTGACTCTCGAGATTATTCACTTTGAATCTAAATTCAGTTCTCCGTATGTGAAAATTCATGTTTGAATAGAAAAGGCTGGCTTAGTGACAAAATCTTGGCCGCAGACTGAGTCAATTCGAGAAGGACTGGATTACTACACGGGTTGCTTGTTTTGGCGCCCGTTTTGGCATCCCTCTTACTACAATACCCACGACTTTTGATGACATAATATCCCGACATGGCAGCTACAACTACCGCTTCGAAGGATATGGAGGCGTTGGGCGAATGCTTCTGTGGCTGTTCTATCCAGTCTTACATCTTTTCTCGCTGCGTTCTTTGATCTACGTTACCATGTTTCTCAACAAAGACATATATGCTGGAATTAACGTAAGTCCCTCTATGCTGAGTTCTGATATCGGCTCATAGACATATAATCAGCTCGTTTTACGTGAGATATCTTCCTTGGATCTTGCAAGTAAGGAGGCTGGCCACCCAACTGGCCACACCTTCTCGCTTCAATCATGGGCTGTTGCGCGTCGGGGCACGGGAATCTTGATTCAGCTGGGCTCCGATGCCTCTACCTTCTCTCTGCGTTGGTACTGGAATGCTCTCATTCAATGGCTCGATTTGTGTTGCTTTGCTGTGGGAAGCATGCTCCGTCGTCTCATTTTCTTGCCTTCTTCCATCGGCTTTGCTCTGTACTCCCTTCTACAGCAAGTTCGGTTAGACGCTCTCGGTCACACTCAAAAATACCCTCGACATGGCAAGTTTTCATTCCATTTAATAATCAATGACCATCTAACCATTGCTTTACAAGTCGGTATTATAATGGATGGGAACCGTCGTTGGGCCCGCAATTTGGGGCTTCCAGTGCTCGTTGGTCATGCTCAAGGTGCTTACACTGCAGCGCAGCTCCGGAAATGGTGGATGACGTCCTTAAACGGTGAGCATTCACCTGTAGCTATGACTGTCTGGGCATTCTCCAGCGAGAACTACAAGCGGAGTGTCGACGAGATTCACGGCCTTTTCCTCATTTTGATCGCAGAATTCAATGACATGGCTTACTGTGTTTGTTCAATCTTTTCTGCCTCTCTATTGATTTTGACCATAACTGTTTGTTTCGTTTTGCAGCCATTTATCCATTACTTCAACATTCGTGTTCGCATTGTTGGGACTCGAGATCGATTACCAGCCTCTCTCATCTCCAGCATCGAAATCCTAGAGCATTCAACGCAACATTATACTCGCTTCTATTATCAGGTTGCGGTTGGGTATGGAGGGAGGTCTGAAATCGTCGAAGCCGTCAACGAGATTGCCTCTGAAGGAAAAACTATCACCGCACATGCAATTGACAAACACAGCCTGTGCACTAAGTTGGGACTCCCATCCGTTGACTTCATAGTGCGAACATCCGAGCGCAGGTATGTGGTGCCTTTTCGACGGCTCCTTTCTCTTCTGCCCACTTGCTGTTCTCATGATGATTGGTTATTTTAGAACAAGTGGGTTTTTCCTCTGGGACACGCAAGCAGCGGAACTTCATTTTATCGATAAGCTATGGCCGCAGTTGACAAAAGTAGATTGGATCAACTGTTTATTAGAGTTCTCTCGTCGACAGATACGTGGTGGTGCATAGAAGATGGTCATTTAATGTGCTGTTACTTTTATAATGGGCAGTGAAAATGAAGTATTCGGACTCTTGTATTTGAAGCTAGAAGACCTAGGCTCAATCTTGAAAACCGAACTAAAACCCATTGAGAATGGACTACAGAAATTCCGGCCTTCCGGAGGACCTCATGTCCATTCCATGACACTGGATTCTCTTCTGAAACAACATTGATGAGCATCGCACAAAACCCGTCATCAATGACAGCTATTCTATGAATTCTAGACAGGTTTCGAACTCCGCGTCTTCGCGGTGAAAGTATGTTTTGGCGCGGTTACCTGCGTGGAATTTTGCCTACGTAGCTCAACATAGTCCCGGGAAGTTAATTTGTTGCTGCAGTTTGACTGTGAATTGCGCTTCCTATTGCGTTTAATCAGCGTCACTAGGCCGTTTTTTGGGGGGGAAGGCACGCTGGCCAAAACCTGTCTAGAATTCATAGAATAGCTGTAATCCGAGTATCCCCTGAGTATTGCAGCTTATGCGAGCGATACCGAGTGAGGTGAGGAACATAACATTACTTTGGGCGATCATATCAATGCTGCGGTTATGAGACCCCTGGATAGAATGGACCTGCAAGATTTATATGTGGCAAAATTAACCTTTTTTTTTCTTGCCTGCCGCTAAATTCCCGCAGTAGACCTTGGGCTTCTTGGCTAGTATCCAGAACACCATCTTTTTCTCCTCGCACCCTTCAAATGCCACCTCTTGTCATTCGCCGTACTCTTCCGGACATTCTTACCATTATTGGTCAAGAGGGCTCGAGGAGTGAAGTCGAGCACTTGCTTCAAGACCCAAACCATCCGCTCTCCATTGCAGAGAAAGAGCATTACAAATGGATCGACAGTGTTGAGACTTTCTCTCTTAAGGAGAAGAAGGTATAAGACATATAGTTTCTCCGTTCGTCCTTATCAGCTGAGAATTTCAATATTTTTCTAGATTCTTAAACTTGCTAGGATTTGCTTGCTAACGGCAAAGATGTACCCGTTCGCAGATACGCATAGGCTAGCAGTGAACAATCATTACTTTATGTGGACATTTATTATTGACACCGTTGTGTACGCACTTAGTACCCCCTTGGACCTACCGCCTCATTGACTCTGTCACAGGGACCGTGAGTCGAACGAAATCAATGACCAAGTCGCGAAAGTGTACGATCAGCTTCTCAATTCTGGTGGTAACTGGGCCACCCTTTCGGCAGGCGAGATGAATTTGCCCCATGTTAAAGCAATGGCAGAGTGAGAACGCTCTTACATCTTTCACAATTTTATTGACATGTCTGCCAGTCTTGTCAAACGCACGTTGCCTCACCTTGGGCCATGCTACCGTGACATGTACATCGACAGTCTTGGGAAATACATGCACAGTCGCATTCGAGAGTCTCGAATGCGTCGTCAGGTTGCAGAACTTCAAGACTCTTTCCCAGAGGCACCGAGCACTGCCTCTCTACACGATCCTCGAATCCCTCCACTCAGCGCCCGTGATTATGTTAAGAACAGACGCGAATCTGTCGGTACTCGTGCTGGGCTGGATATCCTTCGTTGGGTTCATAATATCCGGCTGACACCTGAGGAGTTGAAAGATGAACGGTTTGAGAAAATGGTGCTTCGTGCTGGGGAGTTTACCAGTCTTATTAATGTATGTTGGTCTCCACATTTTTTGTAATCATACTCTTTTTACTAGTATGATTATAGGATCTTTACTCATTTAAGAAAGAATTTTTGGCGACTCCCTTCAAGCCCATCGACAACTTGATCTGGATTGCTCTACACGACCCAACAACTTCTACCAAGTCTACCCAAAATGTGACAAGTTCTCTCAACGATCAACTTCAAGCTGGGGTGAATTACCTAGCTGAAGTTTATACTGAGTCCTACCAAGTCTTTCAAGAGCAGGTCTCGTCTCTCATTGCATTCCCTCCGGCTTGCGTCAACGGTCGTCCTGGCTTTGCAGATGATGTTCGCAAGTACGCCGAGAAAACTCTTGAGTGTACAGCGGCGACGGCCACATGGAGTACTGACAAGAGCCATATCCGTTATAGTGTATATGCTACTCCCGAGTTACGGAAGAGAAGGATTCTAGAATTTTCCGTCCCGGAGTAGGAATTGAATCTTTGTTTACACTCGGGGTCAGTAGTTCAAGGTCCTTGTAGATAGGAAATGTCACTCGTTGGTCCCACGTATTCTATTCGCCTGGCACAGCAGAGATTTAGAACAAGTTGTCGATCCAAAGAAGGAGATTCAAAAAGTTTTGCCTGCGTAAAGCAAGATGTTGCCTTATACAGTCTTTCCTGGCGTCACACCGCGTATGGCCAAACCTTCAATACAGCCGTATCATAATCATTCATAACGCACAGGTACCTGACCTTTCCGGTGGAGTGGTGTTCACATGTATCCTTTGTAGTCAGTAGCACGGTTCCTATTGTAGTCTCTTAGGTCTCTATGTACGTTCATGGCCTACTGCGTGTCCCAGCCAGGCTCTCTCCACCGGGCCTCAAAACTACGAGAAACGTGGTAGTGAGCAGAAAGACTTCACTTGCAAGCCCCAAGCAACCCCCATTGTTTCAAGACGGTACAAAATCAACGATATTCACAACATTAAATGTTCATAAAGTACGAAGTTCTAACCTTGCGTGCTTTGGGAATATGTTCTTTTGCGGGTACCAACGTTCCATGCGCTGATTCTACAAAATTTGAAGCTCGTCCAACACCATGGCATCCTAACCTTTCATATAATTCATATATGTTCTTGACTATATTGGGAATCATCCTTAGCTTTGATATTGGACCTCAGAGATATCAAAAGAGTTAAAACATTTAATTTTTCCTGGACACAGTCAGTTTCACCAAATTAGGCGACATCACAGCTGACGTGACAAGGTTGGTCGAACATGTCCTGGCTCTACTTATCTCCTCGTTCATTTGTTACCCACACTTCAATGATGGCGTTACAATTACTCATTCGTGGAATGCTCGTTTATCACACGGTATGATATTTTCGCATTCCTGCTATATCCTCACGTGCTCTATGTAAGTTCCTGCTGTCATCACTGCTGGTAATGCCGATTGTGTTCCTCTTTTCCCCAAATTGTCTGCTAGATAGATTACCATGCACAACAACTCCCCGATACTTACGGTGCCGACCTCATTCAAACTGGAAATCAGGACACCATGCTCCTACATGCCAAGAAATACTCGCAAAGCGCCTGGGTTTCTACGGATACTCTCGATACTCCTCTCTCCCAGATTCCCGCATGAAAACGGAAGAAAACACCACTAGCGGACTGTGTTGAGCTCAAACCCCCGCAAGCTGACGTGGCTCCAGATGTCGACCAACCGTCGGAAGGAGTCAGAGAGTTTGTCAGTCTTCAGTTTTCGATTTTTACAATTATGACCTCAGTCTTAGGAAATTTGAGACTCTTCAGAGGTCTAATATGACTTCGGATGCTCTTGCACGGCACGGTCGTCTGTGCTCAAATCAGAAATCGACAAACATTAGGAAGGGTGTCAATGCGGATTTTCCTATAGGACGATTACGTAGAACCCTGCCTGTCTCAGGAACTTGTTATTTGACAGATATACTAGCATTCATGGAACCTAGTGCCCTGAATGCGAAATGGGAGATGTGAGGTCCTACCCTTCACCATATAGCTGAACCCACGCTTGTGCAGTAGCCTTGGCTTTTTACTACCCACTGTCCTTCCCTTTCTAGCCCTGCCGAGTAGAGGGCATTGCGCTGGAAGTACGAAGGAGTGATCAACAATGTTATGTTTAAGGTGTTCTTGAAAAGCGCGGAGGGATTGCTTGGCTGTCCACAGGTGGAGAGCCTCATTTACTTGAACTTCTGAAAATTTCAGAGCTACATACAAGTATACAAGTAGTACTTTCGACCCTTCATGGAAGTAGACCATATCTCGGACCTCCAGAACTTTGACATCTTGTCGCTGGGTCTCGTTTAACTGCTGGACAGAGAGTCGTAAGTATACACTGGAGGAGCTTCATAAAACTTTTTCGTGCTTTCTTCCAACGTCGGAGGCTTGTAATCTTGGTAGAGCTTGTGAGAATCCAAAGACCCTCCGTCCAAAGCTTTCGCGAGCGAGCTATCCCCAAGAATGAGCATAGCCTTGCAATACCCATATATCGCATTGTGAAGAGGACTAAGTAAAATCCTTTCTTCCACCTGTTTAGCATCGACCTAGAGAATTTAATAAGGTGAGAAACTCGTTGCCTCGAAGGTGTTAACGCTACAGACCCTAGCGTAATCACTGAAGTCTTCACCTGAAACTTTGGCACCAACGGTCCAAGCTTCTTCGAGTGTCGTTTCTCCATCGTAGAGATGCACAGTTTTGTTTAATGTGGTACTATCTTCAAGGGTAAGACGAACCAAATGGCCAACATTGCTGTAATCTGTCCAGGTAACAGGCAATTTACCCGATCCAACGAAGATTTTGCCGGACTCTGGGAGAGGGTACCCATCCAAAGAGTGAGGGAGGGGTAAAAGGTTGTTGATCCAAATAGCAACTTCAATGAAAGTATAAGGGATCGAATTTTTGATTATAAAGTCCCGAACAGCGAGTTTCTGAGGAATGATGAAGGAATGGTAAGTGAATTCCTGAACGTGAACTTACAGCATCTTGCATATTGGTAGCCCCGCGAGGGATGTATGGTCCAAAGTCACTTGGAACAACCCGTTTAACACCTGCTTTCTTCGCAGCTAGGAGAAGTGGTTGTTGGTCAACTATAACGAGGACGGTGGAAATGAGGATGTCAATTCCAGACAGAACTGCCTCGAGTTGCTCGGCTGTATCTGTCGTGATATCCCCTTGAACAATGTTAACACCAAGAGCACGAAGCTCCTCAGTTGTGGATTTTGTGAGGGAGGTGGGTCGAACCAATGCACTAGTGGTCTATGGGAACTGTTCTTTAATAAATTGGTCAAGGGTTCGTGGCCAAAAAAAGACTCACAAAACGATCTGAGCTGACGAGAGCCTTTGCAATCTGGGAGCCATTGTAGCCAGTGGCTCCAACAATGAGAACTCTTTCTTTAGATGTAGCCATAGCTAGGAGCACTGTTGACAGACTTCGATTCAAGTCATCCTCTTAAGAACCCCAAAAGACAAAGACTTGAAGATTTGTAATGCATCAACCGTTGACGCCATTTCATCAAAGCCGGTTCGGAAATTAGAGGTTTATCATGTTTGTCAGCACCTCTTTCCGCAGAATCACAGTCTCAGGAACCGAGGGGTGTAGATCAGCTCTCTTTCGTTTTGGGGAAGGACGTCAAATGAGGGATACGTGGCCTGATCATAATCCCTTTTGCGTAAACGAGGCTCAAAGTTACGCTGTCCTGAAAAAGAACAAGGGACGTATTCACAGGGTCTGGCCTTTGGCCACATTCGTACACAATTATACGAGATTTCATGCCGTGTCAACTCGTATACATACGCCGATTGAATCGCACCCAAGGGCCAAAGTTATGTGAATAATCATCACATGGCAGCGCAATCCTTGCATAACTACATTGGAGGTCAGTGAGCAACGCCATGATAGTAGTGACCTCGATGAAAGATTCTGTGGTCAGGATAGGCACCAAGGAGAAAAAGCTAGGCAGCCTCACGATACCAGATAAATGTTGGCGAATGGCTTCTCTTCCGCCCCCATCCAACCAATTCTCAGAAATCGGTTTAATTGCTGGGTTGGATAGGTTGTCCGCCATCATTCTTGTTTCGAAGACATCAAAATGGATATGCTACCCTCGGCATGCGATGGAAAGGCCTTCTCTTTGGATTGCTAGAACTTTAAGTTTCGTCAATGAATGACATTTACTTCCTTGAAGACACTTCGTATGTAAAAGTTGGAGGGTCTTCATAGAATTTCATCGCGCTTTCCACTAATGTCGGAGGTTCATACTCTGGATAAAGCTTGTGACAGTCCAATGAACCTCCAGTCACCGCCTTTGCAATTGAACTATCGCCACGAACGAGCAAAGCCTTACAATATCCATATATGGCTTTGTGACGAGAGCTGAGCCCGATTTTTTCTTCAACTTGCTCGGCATTTACCTTGAGAATTCGAAAGATGTCAGTGGTTTTCTTCCTTGGACATATGATTTTGACGAACCCGAGCGTAGTCACTGAAGTCTTCGCCTGAAATTTTGGCACCAACATCCCACGCTTCTTCAAGCGTTGTTTCTCCATCGTAAAGATGGACTGTTTTGTTTAAGGTTCCAGAGTCTTCAAGGGTCAAGCGTACCAAATGGCCGATATTGCTATAATCTGTCCAAGTAACAGGTAATTGGCCCGACCCTACAAATATTTTTCCAGATTCAGGGAGAGGATATCCGTTTGAAGAGTGAGGAAGGGGCAAGAGGTTGTTGATCCATATTCCTACTTCGATGAATGTATAAGGAATCGAATGTTCGATGATGAAGTCGCGAATGTCTAGTTTCTGTGGGAGCTTATGAAGGTACATACGTCGAATTTTTTAAAAAAATGACTGACCGCATCTTGCATAGCTGTGACTCCACGGGGGATATAAGGCCCAAAATCACTGGGAACGACTCTTTTAACGCCTGCTTTCTTGGCAGCCAAGAGGAGTGGTCGCTGTTCAACTCGAATAAGGACTGTAGATATTAGAACGTCGATGCCAGAAAGTATTTTTTCAAGTTTTTCAGCAGAATCTGTCAAGATGTCCCCTTGGATAATGCTAACTCCTAGAACGCGAAGTTCTTCAGTTGCAGGCTTCGTAAGTGAGCCGGCTCGAATCAATGCTTGGACGTTCTACAGGAGCTGTTAGTTATACATGAGTTCAGATCCTGTGGACAGCAAGACATACAAAGCGGTCAGATTTTGCAAGAGCCGCTGCAATCTGGGAGCCAGTATAGCCAGTAGCTCCGACAATGAGGACATTCTCCCGAATGGCAGCCATTACAAGCAACTTACTGGTACATACCCTGGGACCACTTTCTCTTAAGACAGAAGACGAGCGCTTGAAGATTTGTAAGGCATTGAGGATTCGCCATTTCATCACCATCTCAATCTGCAGAAACGCAGCACCAGGTATTGCAGGAATCTATGAAAAGGTCCACCTAAACAAAACATTCAATCGTGGTCGCTTCGCCGCAGCCGTCCCGACATGACCGCAGGATACTATACGAGTGTTCCCTCATGACGACTCGTATACATATGCCGACTGAACCGGCGGTAATTATTCAGCTGAAAGTGAAGTGCCATAGAATAATAGCGAATTTGTGAACAACGCTGAGAAAACTGCGACTTTGCTCGCGAATTTCGTCATGGAAGTGGGAACCAAGGGGAGAGGACATGCTAACGGCTCTTGGGAAGAAACTTCAGACTCGCGCCCGTTCTCACTGAAAATCGGCAGAACCTTCATCATTCATGGAATCACGCTTGGGGGATATGAAGTCTTTAGACCAATGAAGCTAAGTACACGCATTGCGTACAATCCGGAAAAAATATCGAAAATTTTGAGCGTGTTAAAACATCCTCCATCAACCCATATTCCCATATTGTACAAACCATGTTCTCTAAAGCACACTTTTTCATCTCTATCTCCAACACCAATGGAGAATGGAGCGCGGTAATATGAATGGTGTCACCCATGAATCAAATAGCGTGTTTCCAAGAGAACGAAAGCCGAAGGAGTCCACTAAGAGTGCTTCCTCTAATACTTACGGTTTCCAGGAGGGCAAAGGGCACTAAACGGAATGACATCGGACGTGCCCTCAGCCAACCCACAGAATGAAAGCGGGTTCATGATAACTCGGCGGTACAAGCGGACGTCACCAAAATCACGATTCTCATGTCAAGACCCAACCCCAGACGCCAGTCTACGTGAAGTACATGAAAAGGTCTAACACAGCCGTGAACTTGGTCACGAATTCTATATTGAAGATGGAGTGAAGGAGTTCAACGCACTTGTGGCTGTAAAGAATTGTCATTTCTCTCACCTCTGATTGGAATTGAGCGTGTGAGGGGACCTCTCAGCGAATGTATTGTAGTAATAATCTAGTTAAAAAGTTGGAGTGCGAAAATAATCGGTTCTAAGGGTATAAACCATGCCAGGTGGAGACTGTCGAAGAAGCGCCCTCGCGGGAAAAGCTGTATCCAACGCTCATCACTGCCTTTGTCTGCCATTCTCTGTGCCTCTGTCAGCTTCTCCTTACGCTATACGATTCAGCGGCTTACTCAAATTCTCAGACCTGTTAGCTTTGTCGTTTATGACTGAACCCTTCCCTACTGAAATATGGGTCCAAATCCTGGCGCATCTCCATTTCACCTCCTTGCACTCGATAAAACATGTGGATCGAACGCTCTATAGGTTGTGTAGGGAAATTCTATGCAGTGTTTTGGACATGACGATGAATGTCAAGAACCAGGATAGCGACGAACTTGAGATATTGACGAAACGGCTGCAAGATGCGAAGTTTGTGATCCTCATGGCCATAGTTTATTCCACTCATTCGTTTCAATAAGGACGCACACCCAACGGGTCAAGAAGCTCCGACTTTCCCCGGCCCAGGTGAATATTCGAGAATTTGAGGACCCTACACCACCAATGGCACAACCGAAACCGAAGGGCTTATCGCTTCGCAAGCGTCTTTTTCAGAGATGGAAGGATCCCGTTCAGTTAGCTCCTGGAGTTCCACCAGGAACTCATATTCGTCGAGCTCTTGACAAGGCAAATAATCTGGAGGGTGAAATTTCGTCCCTCATTCCTTTGCTCTCATCTCTTCAAGAGCTCGATTTTCATCAACTGAGCGATTGGGAGGGAGGATGGTATTCAATTTTTAACATTGCTTTGACGGTCGCCTCCACTCAATTAACAGTGCTTTCTCTCCACTTCTCGCTCGTCAATGGACCTTCTAGCACAATATATGGCACCAACTGCACGATGTTTTCTATCACGTTACCCGCACTTCATACCCTTAGACTTGGTTGGAACACAACCCCACCGACAGATTTTGAATCCAGTATTCGAAAGCTTGTTGCCGGCTCCCCTCTTTTGCGAGAGCTAGAATATCGCATCAAGGAGGATATCGATACTTTACATGCACCTTCACATGTAACGCAACTCACACCTACCCATTCTCATCTTAAGGTGTTCAAGTGGATTGCGGGCCCTTTGGCTCCCACTTCTTCACTCTTTACTGCTCATGCGTCCCAATTTGAGATAGTTCATCTAAACCCGGTCCCATTTCTCGGCGTGGTTCAACGTCTCGCTATTGACAAACTTATTGAGCTCCGAGTCGATCTATATAGCTCCTCCGATATATCACAGTTCTTCTCACTCCTTGCCCATGCTACGCAACTGGTTACATTGGAGATCACCAGGTGGGTATATGGAACCGTCTATTATCTTTTACCACATCTCCTCCTTAGGATGAACCTGGTCCAGTTGAAGTCATTATACTTGGGTATACCACTGTGGATCCTCAGCCGGGAGATTCTGCGCGCATTGGCGTCAATGGCACCCAATCTCTTTACCCTAGCCATCCTCATAGAAACTTCAGAAAACGCGCGTAAGGCTAACCGAGTGAGTGTTTATCTTTTCTTCATCATCGCTGATTGGTGTATATGATTGACTTTTTGGAATCTAGTTATTACTGGAGAACGGTTCCTCATTTATTTCCGACATTTCTGCCTCAAAAATGCTTCCGTGGAAGTTGCGTGACTTTGGCATTATCATTCTAGAGCCGGGCAAGGTCGGCATCTCTCCAATCCTGCCTCTAATACCCCTTTTAAGGATCATTTCGCTGAAAATTCCCTCTATTACTTCGTTTTATGGCACCGGGCGCTTGGATTTATGGGAAGGGATGCAGAGTGAGATTGATGAATCTTGGAGTGGAGAGTTGTGGAGGGAGAGATACCGCAAACAGTAGCGTGAATGGAGAGCATATCGTGAAGATTTTCGTTTTTTTGTACATTTCGACTGAAATATTAGGCCAGAGAGCTTTCGGCGAACATGATTCTTCGTGACATACATATATTCTCTTGCGGTTGTCACTGCGTCCCTCGGCTCACCAGGCTATACAAAGCATTCGCGGCCTGGAATGCGAATTCGTAACACTGAAAACAGAATTCCACTTCACTAACCAATGCACTCTAATCCTGGTCGAGGTGAGGGGTGAAACGTTTTCCAAGTTTCGCTGTGATAAGGTGTGCCAGTGGGGAAACAGGATCTGTACCTACTTCGCACTGCTATTTAGCACCACGAAATATCTGGAGCTAATTCGCAGCTGATTTCGCATGCTAAATAGCACTTGTTTTGCACCTATTTCGCATCAAGTTAAAAAATACGTGAATTTCTCGTCTTCAAGCATTTCCTGGCTCATCGGGTTGCCATTACAGTTACATAATTTACCAGATAAAATGAACCTCAAGCGTCGCCCCTGTGCCTTTAAATTGAAATGCATTGCATGGGCTGCTCTCGCCGATGCCGGAACAGCAGTCATCTTAAACAATCCGCGGACTCTGAGCCGGAAGACTAAAGGAGCCCGTTCGCATGCAGGCCTGTAAGGATGGTATCTTACTCACGACTGATGGACTGTTTACGTGCTTATCTTTTTTATCTCTTGCTCTCATCTCAGACTCTGGAGTCCTCATATACACACTTTTGGCCTGTTCATTCTTGTCCTCGCTCAGCTCAGTGTTGTCGACTAAGGTCAAAGGCATTACACTGCACGAACTTTTCATTCAGGCTCGACTCCCGGGCGTCCGTTTCGAGATGCTCATTCAGTCATGCTGACATCATTGAGAGCAAGGGTTAAAGTACTCTCAGCGTAGGTCTTCAGAGCCTTTGTTCCCTGTCAGTTCCGCAACCACAACAATCTTCTTATACCTAAGGTGTGGGGAAATATGAATCCCTAATTAGCAACTTTCTACTTCCCATGCTCATCAGCAGCTGGTTGGTGCTGCGAAGTAGGTGGATCGATTTGGGGGTGCGAAATACGAATGGTGTGCGAAACAGCCCACCATCGGCCATAGAATAATTCTGGCTCCCTGTAAGCCCATTAATTCAATGGGAAATCGCTTATTTCAAGGACGGGATGATAAAGAGAAACGGGCGTGAGGTTCGGCAAGATTCTCCCCTAATGTGATGGAATCGAACCGAGAACCACTGATATTGGCGCTGTTCAGACTAATTTTTCTCCGCTCCCCGCTTACATTGGGGCAATGACCGATGGTACGGAACTTTCGTACAGCCCTAGGAAAACTTGTTGAAAACTTTGAGCGACCAGAAATATGCACCATCAGCGCATTTTCATTCGTCTCACCTGAAAAAAGAAGCGCCTTTTCTGGGAGAGCTGTATCTAACTTAAGGATTGGGCTCAGAAATGAGCCAGGATATTAGAGAACGCGTATGATTTTTTTGGGTTTCGCATATATGATAAAAGTGGGGCTGAGCTCCTCATAATTATCGCCGATGTCCTCTCTCAGACGTGAGTGTGATGTAGGAGAACAATCGTATTGGTTATATAAACGTGTACACTGAACTATCCGTACTGGGAAAAAGCGGTGAGCCCTTCCTGTCCTACACAACGAACACAGATCTCAGCTCTTCGTTCTCCGGGATTTAAGCCCACTGTTTGGAGTTTTTGAAGATTTGGCCAGCTCTCACATGATCATCCATCATCATCAACACCTCAGTCAGGTGTTTGAGGTGAAAACGTTCAGAGGGAGAAATTGCAACTGGTACCAATAGGCGCCTCTTGAACATGCAGGAGGTGTTTCAACTGCGCATGATGAAGTTAAAGGAGGGGAAACCTCCTCACGAATTCTCACATTGTAATATGACCCAACGATCAGCTGGAGTAGGCTTCCTACTTGCGACAGATGAACCAGGTGGGAAAGCCGCTACCTTCAAATTTTGAATGCCACATTGTAGACTGGGGTCCTGAGTTTACCGGTACGGTGGCTGCATTACAAGGAGGCCTAGACAATCCTGGGTGATGAGAGGGGTGAAACCTTTTCCAAGTTTCGCTGTGGATGATCGAAATCTCAGGAATACAGGTCTCAGGTGTTTGCAACGAAAGATCAAATGCGGAAGCTGCAAGCGCCCTGAGGGTTTCTTTTTGGAAATCATCTGTCTTTGTGCTTTCTCACTTTGGTTGCACTCACGATCATCGAACGCCACACAACGATTCTTTTATGCCTCATATATCCGATGATGCGAGATCGGCTTTTTCTCTCATGTCTGTACCACACGCGTACTTAATGGACCAGCCACGACTCGCCACGACCAATCAGTCCAACTCTCCTCATTCAGCACGTGTATGTACGTAGCGTCCATTCTGTTCGGCTTCGTTCGGCATACCACCAATATGAAAGTTCCCATCCCTGAAACACATACTCACTCCAGGAAAACTCCAAAAACCATCGATTTGACCAAGACTACATGCCTCACAGAAACGTGTGCCCATCGTGTTGCCGGGGATATGTCCATTTCCTTATAATGTTGTGCACTTATTCTCTCATGGATTTTCGAAAGAATTAGTGGAGGGATTGGTTCTGGATGCCTTCAGTTTCGACAGATTCTACAAATTCTAGTGCGATTCTCTTGTTTTGTGAATATTTCTGGCAATCCTTATAGACATATATGGAGACTTCTTCCTTTTCACAAAAGCAAGTCTCATTCAATACAAGGAGGTGTGGCAATCGCACGGGCATGTTGTCCGTTGCCCCAGAAAGCGGCAGCATCCTCTTGAGCAGAACCCCAAAATTTTTGAGTCTGATGATTGTGTACATGGAACTCTGTTTCATGGGTACTGTGGTAGGTCGAAATTCGGAACTTGAAATCGCCCACGAGGAGTCGTGACTCATCTGAAGCAACAAGGATTGAAGGGCTCGAGGCGAAAGGGGTGTGTAAGAGCGATACTTCACTCTTTCCATCGCTAATAAATTAAGCTAACATTATTTTGGAAAATTCCCATGTCCACTCACCTTTCATTGTTTCGTTTGTTCTAGGTAATCAAGATCTGAGCTCCTGAACTCCTTTCAGTATCAAGAGGGTCAGAAAAGAAAATGGCGGAGTGGTATGCCCCAATACGGCCACGGATAGACTGGCGTTAACAACGACATTACAGCGTGGATGAAGCGACCCTTAATTTGTTCCTCCTTTTGAACCAAGGCTCGCGTCCGTTATTTCTTTCCTCCTTCCTTGACCACCCATGTTCGGTCTTCGCTGACGACGATACGAACGTAGCCCATGGGGGAAGTGGCTATCGCTGCAGTTGTTCTCGCTGTGCCTCCTTGTGTTAAGGCGGTTGTTGATATCGCCCAAGACGTTCGCTTCTGGGTGAGGGTCGCCGGAATGCTACGCTTCTCATCTCAAGCGCAGAGCAGTCGCGTTATGTCTCGCATTCATAATCTTATTGGCAAAGTAAAACTCGCACTTGATGATGCAAAAGTGCTAATGCCCGACGATGAGGTCAAGGAATTTATAGATAAGCTGAATGGGTAAACTATCATCTCGTCTTCCTACCTGAAAATCTCACTATTTTAGAGCAATTGATTTACACAACAACCTTGTCACCGTACACTCTGGGGCAGATGGTAAAATACGCCTCGATGCTTTTCGAGAAGCTGAGAAATCGTTAATTCGCCTCCTCAAAGAGGTCAAGGTTCGCACCCCACAGTCAAATATATTCACTCCTTCTAAGTATTGACAGGACCTTTCTCGGAAATATGCCAATGAAAAACTTGTCCGCGACATGAAGACATTATTGAACCATGACGATAATGTCTCGTTCCCCGATGGAACTGTTGCCCCTTATCCTCATGGTGGTGTTTCCGCCCAACCTTCCGCAATAGCTGTGGAACCCATAGCTACTACTTCAGAGACTTAGGTGCTCACTTCCCAGGGCCTCTCTTATTCGATGCCATTCGTATCGAATTCGTCTCATCAAGACTATTCTCGGGCTCTTGCTTGCTCAGCTTGAGCCACTCGTCGACAGCCTACTGAGGAAAGATCTACGCACCACTCACTAAGTTTGGTTTCACAGACCGTTCTAATGGATGCGCTTTCCCTTCCCAGAAGCATCCATAGCCGACACCACAACTCTATTCTTTCTATTTTGCTGATTTTCTATATGGAGTTCTGGGTCTCTTCTCAGTCCAGCATCCAACCACTCCTTTGTGTATAGATTGCACAAACCATACTTTATTTTGCTGTACCACAGGTCTCCTCTCCTTTCTTCTTGTTTATCGGCTCATGCAAACAGATGTGCCTTGCTTTTTATTCATTATCGAGTTTCCTACATATTGAGATCGACTTTTTATGGTTAATTGCACTAGTATATGCAAATTTCCGAGATATATTTATATATCTATCTTTGTCTCACGTCAAATGCCATATTATGTTGTTTCGCTGGTGAACCCATTTTATCGCACCATTGCAACGACTAGACCGTTCTCCAGCATGTACGTGAGAAGCACTTACTACTCTTGAGCTCACGATACTATCTACTCATCAGATCACACGTGGGACTATTTGGCAGAGTTACGAGTGCCTGTGCTACAGTCTATCTGTGAACGAAAGCATGTGATAGTTTTAATCATCCGTCAAAAGGCAAAGTGGTCCAAGCACTGCCGGTTGGCGATGATCGATCCTGCTCTAGGGCACAAGAAATGTCCACCAACCTTTGGAAGGAGAAAATTGTTCAATAACTCGAGCATAAAGGTCAAACGGGAAACGTCCAGAAAAGGGCCATGAGTAGGAAATTTTGAAAATGTAGAACCAGTGAAAGGCACGCCTACCGATGGTTGAAGGCGAATGGATTTGAAAGACACGCCGGTAATTAAAATTACAGACTGCTGCTTAAATATGCCACTCGGTTCTGTTGGGAAGCAAATATCGGTATGGTATCATCTAGCGGTGTGGTCAAGTGTGAGAAGATCGTCATTGAGGTAGAACTGACAGGGATTCACTGGGGAAGTTAGGGCTTGAATGCCATGGAGACATGCTCTACGGTAAGCGTTATTGACCATTACGGACGTAAGGACCGATGTTGTGACCAGAGTTTCTCTACACCCTACTTGTGTTTGGGACAGCGCTTCAAGATAGTTCTGGATCATGTGTGAGAGGAACTGTTTACAGTTTTCTGACCAATGAAGCCTGGCGTGCGCCTTTCGTACAAACTCACAAAAATATTGACAACTTTCAGCGAGTTAAAACATGCTCTACAAGCCAATTTTCCATATTGCATAGACCATATTCTCTAAAGTGCACTTTTTCATCGCCGTCGCCAATGTCAATAGAGAACGGAGCGTGGCGCTATGAATAGTGTTAGCCATGAATCAAACAGCGCCCTTCCAAGAGAACGAACGCCGAAGGAGTCTGCCACGAGTACTTCCTCTAATACTTGAAGTCTCCCGGATGACAAGAAACACCAAAAGAGGGGGCATCGGGAGCGGCCTGAATCAATAGGATGTCCACAATGAAAGCGGGTTCATGATGACCCGTATGGTGGTCCAAGCCAACGTCACCAAAAACACTCGCGTCAAGACCACACCTCAGATGCCAGTTTACATAAAGCACACGGAAAGTGCTAAAACAGCCGTGGACTTGGTCACGAATTCCAGATTGAAAATAGAATGCGGAAGTTTCAACACACCCGTGGCTATAAAGAAGTTTCATTTTCTCTCACCTGATTGGAATTGAGTGTATAAGGGATCTCCCAGCCAATGTATTGTTGTTAAAATAAGTTTGAGTGACCACACAACCACCCCTTATGGTGTAAACCAAGCCAGGTGGAGACTCCGCGAAGAAGAGCCGTGGAAGGCAAAGCTGTAGCCAGCGCTCATCACTGCCTTTCTCTGCACCCCAGTCCGCGCCGCAGCTGTTCTCCTTGCGCCATGCATTTAAGCCGCTTACTCAGACTCAGAACTGTTGACTTTGTCTTCCATGTCTGAACGCCTCCCAACTGAAATATGGGTCCAAATCCTAGCACACCTCCCTTTCACCTCCTTGCACTTGATAAAACATGTGGATCGAAAGCTCTACAGATTATGCAGAGACATCCTATGCAGTGTTCTAGACATGACGACGAATGTCAGGAACCGGGATGGCGACGAACTTGAGATATTGACGGAACGACTGAAAGATGCAAAGTACGTCCCAGTACAATCCTCATAGTCATAGTTCATTCTACTCATTCGTTTCAATAAGGGCGCACCCTCAGCTCATCAAGAAGCTCCGTCTTTCTCCGACCAGGGTGAATATTCGAGAATTTGAGTACCCTACACCACCAATGCCACAACCTAAACCAAAGGACCTATCGCTTTGCAAGCGCCTTTTTCGGAGAAGGAAGGATCCCGTTCAGGTAGCTCCCGAAAGTACATCCGGACTTCATATTCGCCAAGCCCTTGACAAGGCAAAGAATCTGGAGAGTGAAATTTCGTCCCTCATACCTTTGCTCTCTTCTCTTCAAGAGCTCGATTTACATGAACTGAGCGGATGGGAGGGAGGATGGTATTCAAATGTTAGTGTTGCTTTGACACTCGCCTCCACTCGGTTAACAGTGCTTTCTCTCCACTTTTCGCTCGTCAATGGATCTTCCAGCATAATATATAGCACCAACACCAACTGCAGGATGTTTTCTATCGCGTTGCCCGCACTTGATACCCTCAGAATTGACGTAAACACACCCCCTTCGACAGATTTTGAATCCGGTATTCAAAAACTTATTTCCGCCTCTCCTCTTTTGCGAGAGTTAGAATATCGCATCACGGAAGATATCTATAACGTCTATGCACTTTCACATGTAATGCAGCTCGCACCAACCCATTCTCATTTCAAGGTGTTCAAGTGGACCGCAGGCCCTTTGACTCCCATTTCTCCCCTTTTCACTGCTCATGCACCGCAATTTGAGGTGGTTCATCTAAACCCGGTCCCACTTCTCGACGAGGTTCAGCGACTCACTTTTGATCAACTCATTGAGCTCCGAGTCGATCTAAACTGTTCCACCCATGCAGCACAGTTCTTCCCTCTCCTTGCCCACGCTACACAGCTGGTTACATTGGAGGTCACCGGGTGGGCATATGCAACCCCGAACCATCTTTTACCAAATCTTCTCCTTCAGATGAATCTGGTTAGATTAAAGTCATTGTACTTCGGGATGCCATTGGGACTCCTCAACCTAGAGATTCTGGGCACATTGGCGTCAAAGGCACCTAACCTGTCTACACTAGCAATCCTTTCGGAATATTCAAAAGGATATGGCCCGCGTAGGACGAATCGAGTCAGTTCCTTTTCTTTCTTTTCTTCATCGCCTTTGATTTGCTTATAATTGACTTGTGGGATCTAGTTGTTACTGGGGAGTTGTATCTCTCTTGTTTCCGAGATATCTACCTCACCAGCGTTGGAATGGAAGCTGTGTGACTTTGGAATTATCGTTCGAGAGCAGGGCTATGTCTGCATTGCTCCGATCCTACCCTTAATACCACTCTTAAGGGTCATATTATCGAAAATTCCTTCTATTACCTCATTTTATGGCACCGGAAGCTTGGATTTATGGGAAGGGATGCAGAGTGAGATTGATGAATCTTGGGGTGGAGAGTTGTGGAGGCAGAGATATGGCGGGAGACAGTAGTGTACATGGATAACAAATCGAAAGATGTTTGTGTTTTGTATACTTCAATAGAAATATAAGGCCAGAAAACCCTCGACGAACATGTTTCTTCGTGGCATATATTCTCTTGCGCGTTTCAATGCGTCCCTCAGGTCTCCAGTATGGCAGTAACAGTGTAAAATAATTATTGCAAGATAAAAACGACACACCGTATAGTTATTTGAATGAATCGACACACTGCAGACGTACATGCGGACAATCGACTTACCAATGTGACTTCACATGGACTTCTACACGTGAACAACTAAAGCGAGTTTTCAGTCACCCCAACTGGGGTGATTCCTGTACCTCTGGCAACCCTCCAGCCTAACGACTTAGCTCGACCTGAGCTTTCAGTTGAAGGATCCAAGCGGGAGGATATGAGTTCGGATGTGTATAGAGAGAGGCTCTCACTGAGCGGTCCCTGTAGATAGCGTTAGAATACAAGACAATCAGCAGGACTTCGCAACTGAATGGAGCACAACAGACTCCCAAATCTCGAGTCTGAACTGGAGGAGAAAATACCTGTCCATTAAGGTAAAGTACACATCCTTTTATATTAATCTGCTCCTTCGAACACCACTTCTCCCTGGTCCGACTGACTCCAATTCTGCGTGACTCTGACCTATAGCTTGTTTTATGTGGAATTTAATGTCTCGGGGGTGACCAGCTGTTGTGAAAATGGGTGAAAGCGTACCACTGAGTCAAAGGCAAGAGGAGCCTGTAAGTCACGTGAGCGGAAAGCTCGTCTGCCTCGTTTCCGCTCGTAGTCGCGTCTTCCCTGGCGCTTCTGGTCAGAAATCGATCACTCTGGTGGTCTAGTGTTCTAGTTAGTCCAATCTAAGCCAACCCTGGCATTGTTCGCATGGTGGAATTCTCGCGTCTTGGGCATGAGTCTTGCAACCCATATCAGGTAAAAGTGGCGCGGGGGCTTTCCACTTCTCTTGGTCTCGTCCCAGGTGCCCTCCATTCTTCCTCTCTGACTCGGCCCTCTCGTCTATTTTCACGTCTGATCTTCGGCACGGGTGATCAGAGGAGAATCGTGTAATATAGTATTCGGAGGCTACTGACGCTAACATAAAAGAATACTATACCCGTTGAATTGAAAATGAGGACAACCGCTGTAAATTCCAAAATAAACTCAGGTATGCGGAGAGAAGCACTTCACAGGCTCACCTAGAAAGGGTCGATCTCGAGTATCTAACTTGGCCATTTCTGAATTCCTAATCGTCCTATGACAGCCGCAGGAGCATTCAGGAAATTGAACAGTCTGGGTATGAGAGGCAGTTACTACTCTTTAACTCGTGATACTCTCTACCCCTAAAATCATATGTGGGACCATTTGGCGGAGTTACTAGTGACTGTCTACAGTTTTATCAGTGAACGACAGCATGGGATGGTTTTATCATCTGTCAAAGGCGAAGTGGTCCAAGTTCTGTCGGTTGACGATGATCAATCTCGCTCTAGAGCACAAGAAATGCCTACCCATTGAATAGGAGCGAGTGCGGAAGGACAAAGCTGTTCAGTAATTCGAGCATAGAGGTCGAACGAAAAACGTCCAGAAAGGGCCATGTGTAGGAAACTTTGAGATTCCCAGATAATGTAGAACCAGGAAGGGCACGCCTACCGACGTCTAAAGGAGGAGGGATTCAAAAAAGACACGCTAGTTATTCAAACTACAGAATGCTACTTAAATGTGCCACTCGCTTCTGGTGCGAAGCAAATATGGCGGTATAGTGTGTGGCCAAATGTGAGAAGATCGTAGTGACGACAGAACTGACAGGGATTCACCAGGGAGGTTAGGGCTTGAATAACATGGAGACATGCTCTATGACAAGCGTTATTGACCATTACGGGTCTGGGCACCGATGTCGCAGTGTGACAAGGGTTTCTCCACACCCTACATGTGTTTGGGACAGTGCTTCATGATAGTATTGGATCATGTGTGAGAGGAAGCGTTTACAGTTTTCTGACTAATAAAGCCTGGTGCACGCCTTTTCGTACAACTGAAAAAAATATTGAAAACTTTGAGCGAGTTGAAACATGCGCCACAAGCAAATTTTCCCATATAATACAAACCATATTCTCTCTTTCATCGCCTTCGCCGATATCAATAGAGAACGGAGCGTGGCGCTATGAATAGTGTTAGCCAAGAATCAAACAGCGCTCCTCCAAGAGAACGAAAGCTGAGGGAGTCCACCAGTGCTCCTTCAGGTACTTACAATCTCAGGGATGAAAAGAAACACTGAAAGGGGAGGCATCGGGAGCGTCCTGAGTCAATGGGATGCACACAATGAAAGCGGGTGCATGGTGACCGGTATGGTGGGCCGAGCCAACATCGCCACAAAGACTGATTTTCGTGTCTAGACCCCACCCTAGGCGCCGGCTACTAAAGCACACGGAAAGGGCTAAGACAGCTGTGGGCTTGGTCATGAATTCCGCGTTGAAGATGGAATAGGCAAGTTCAACGCATCTGTGGCTGTAAAGAATTTTTCATTTCTCTCACCTGATTGGACTCGAGTGTGTAGGGGGGGATCTCCCAGCTAATGCATTGTTGTAATAATATAGTTACAATAAGTTGGAGTGTCGATACAACCAGCCCTTATGATGTAAACCAAGTCGGGTGAGACAGTACGAAGAAGTGCCTTGGAAGGGAAAGCTGTATCCAGCGTTCATCACTGCCTTTCTCTGCACCCTGTCCGCGCAGTAGCTGTTCTCCTTACGCTATGCATTTGAGCGGCTTACTCAAATTCAGAACTGTTAACTTTGTCGTCCATGTCTGAATCCCTCCCAACCGAAATCTGGGTCCAAATCCTCGCGCACCTCCCTTGCGCCTCCTTGCACTTGATAAAACGTGTGGATCGCACGCTCTACAAATTATGCAGGGATATTCTATGCAGTGTCTTGGATATGACGATGAATGTCAAGAACCATGACGGCGACGAACTTGAGATATTGACAAAACGGCTGCAAGATGCCAAGTATGTCCCAGTACGATGCTAATCGTTCATTCCACTCATTCGTTTCAACAAGGAAGCACCCTCTACTCATCAAGAAGCTCCGCCTCTCTCCAACAAGGGTGAATATTCGAGAGTCTGAGAACTTTTCACCACCATCAGCACAGCTAGAGCTCAAGAGTTTACCGTTTCGCAAGCGTCTTTTTCAGAAAAAGAAGAAGTTGGTTCAGTTAACACCTGAAGTTCCGCCAAGGCTTTATATCCGTCAAGCCCTTGACAAGGCAAAACACATAGAAACTGAAATTGCCTCCCTCATACCTTTGCTCTCCTCTCTTCGGGAACTCGATTTCCATCAACTGAGCGGATGGGAAGGAGGGTGGTACTCCAATTTTAACATTGCTCTGAAAATGGCCTCCGCTCACTTAACAGTGCTTTCTCTCCGCTTTTCCCTCGTCAATGGACCTTCTGGCACAATATATGGTACGAACTGCACGATGTTCTCTATAGCGTTACCCGCACTTCATACCCTCAGACTGGATTTGAACATAACTCCTCCTACCGATTTCGAGTCCAGTATCCGAAAGCTCATCGCTGCTTCATCTCTTTTGCGAGAGCTAGACTATCTGGTCAAGGAAGATACCTATAGCCTCAGTGTACCCTCACATGCTACGCAACACTCACCCACACATTCTCATTTCAAGGTGTTCAAGTGGACTGCAGGCCTTCTGATTCCCATTTCTCCTCTCTTTACTGCTCATGCGTCGCAATTTGAGGTAGTTCATCTAAACCCAGTCCCATACCCCGACGCGGTTCAACATCTCAGTGTTGACCTGCTCATTGAGCTCCGAGTCGACCTAAATTGTTCCTCCAATGCAGCATGGTTCTTCCAACTCCTTGCTCACGCTACGCAATTGGTTACATTGGAGATAACGGGATGGGCATTTGTCTCCCCGGTGCATAACTCAGCAAACCTTCTCCTTCAGATGAATCTGATTCAGTTGAGGTTGTTGTACTTGGGTATACCACTGTGGCTCCTCAGTCCGGAGATTCTGGGCTCATTGGCGTCAAGGACACCTAATCTAGTTACCCTAGCTGTGCTGGCGGAGCCCCGGAAAGGATATTGCAGAAGTCGGACAAATCTAGTGAGTGTTAATCTTTTCCTTCATCGCCGCTGATTTGGCATATATAATTGACGTTGGGAATTCTAGCTTTTATTGGATAATTGTATCTCTCTTGTTTCCGACATTTCTGCCTCACCAACGCTTCAGTGGAAGTTGCATGACTTTGGCATTGCCGTGCTAGAGCCGGGAAATGTCGGCGTCTCTCCAATCTTGCCCTTAATACCACTCTTAAGAGTCATATTGACGAAAATCCCTTCTATCACCTCTTTTTATGGTACTGGAAGCTTGGATTTATGGGAAGGGATGCAGAGTGAGATTGATGAATCTTGGGGTGGAGAGTTGTGGAGGCAAAGACATGGCAAGCGGTAGTGTACATAGATAGCTTGTCGAAATTTTTTTGCATTTTGTGCACTTGATTGGAAGGATCAGGCCAAGAAACTTTCGAAGAACATCGTTCATGGTGACATATTCTCGTGTCCTTTCCTCCTTGTCACCAGGGTACACAAAACTGGCCTATTGAGTTAGGCGATGTCTCGCCTCAGAGGCATTATTCATCAGAGGGATAGAAAAGGAGACTTCCGTGACAATTAATATGATTGTATAGGTAAAAAGTCCGTTATCATAAGAGACGAGTCCAATAGCTCTAGTTCATTATCCCATTACTCATCTCCAGCAGTTTGAACGGTGAAGCGCTAAGAACGTGAATCATTAGCCTCACTGGGTTTGAATATGACAATACGGCGAGGCATACCTGGTTTGTGTTCCCGGTAGTACAAGTCCAAGTCTGAACGAACGTGTTGCCACCATTGTTGTTGAACTTGCCATCCTTAATATCCAAACATTGATTGAACGAGTTCAACTTGATGTGGTTCTCCGAATTGTGAATCCATGTTTGCTGAGGGAGGCCATCATAGCACTGCCAAATCTTCAGAAGTGTACCAGAAGCCGCTACAAGAAATTCGTTTAGATTCGTTAGAGTAAAGCGAAGGGAGGGAACGCCGTACGGTTGGAACCTGCGTCCAAGCAATATTCAATACCATTGCCATTGGTGAGGTTGAGCTTAATTGGCCCAGGCGACGCTCCATCGAAGTGCCAAATATGTTTGTCGATACTAGGACTTTCGCAGTCGGCACTAAAAAATCAAGTTAAGAGAAATGCAAAAGAAGAGCGGACAATTAGACACGTACAAGGAGACTTCGTTGCCGTTCTCAAGTTCATTAGTCTCAACGCCCATACAAAGGTTAAGGTGACCAATTGGCTTAACGAGTTTGAGGTCATCCGTTGTTTGGCGAACGGTGTTCACCAGGGGTGTGGCGATGGCCAATGTCGCCAGGGAGAGGAGGGTCAATGAGAAATGCATCGTGATGGGGAGAGTTTGGAAAGGAAAAGAATATGAAACCAGAGGAATGGGATGTGAATTCCGTCTGAATGTGCAGACAGACGCAAAGGCAGCTTTTATATGATGGGCGGTCAACTTCGCCCGTTACTTTGGAGCGCGTGAGCAGTCAGTCAGACGAAAATTGCTATGGGCAGTGTGGAAAGTGGGTCTGGTATTTTCTCGACCCGCAAGCTCCTGCATGTACGGAGGTGTGCTTACACATAGGGTATGCGGGAATTCTCGACCGTGTGGACGAGAGCAGAGAGTTGCAGAACCAGAAGCTGGAATTCATCTGTTACTTCGGTTCTGTCACCAATGACTCACCGTTAGCAGCCTCGGACGACGCGCGTGAAGAAGCGTGTCGTACTGTTTGAACATGAAGACAATTGTGCTCGGGAATTTCTGAGTGGTGAGGCTTGCCGAGACTGAAATGGAGACGGCAATGCACTCCACTTGCCTTGAAGAGAATCAATGGAAATCCAAATTTGTATCGATCTAACCTGTGATGGAAACTAGTGGGTTTTGATATATGTGCATTCAAACAAAAGATATAGATCCCATGGCATGTCGGAGGAAAAGGGATCAGGAGCTGCCACGAGTGCTGAGAGCAAAGACTGTCGCGGGCTGGTCTCCTTGCACTTCGGAAACAATTTTACCTACCCCCCATGGAATAAGGTATTTATGTTTTGGGTGGCCAGTTGTACCCTATCCCATCATTCTAGAAATATATCCGTTTTTTCCGATTGTGTCGCCGTAATTACCGGTACGCAGTGCCAACCGCGCATTGAACCCTTTGCCACAACGACAACTGCCTTTGCAGTAGTCCCCCACCCTTTGCACGGCCAAGATTACTTGAGCTCATGCTCGAACTATGCGATGGTATTTCGCTGGCAGAAACTTGGACCACAAGTTTGAAGGATGATGGGGCGAATAATTTCCACTCAAAAGGAAAAAACCAAGCGGCCTTCGAACTCCAACATCTATAGTAGGGCTCATTGGTGATTGGGGCATGGGCAATTATGTGTCCCGCATTCTCCGGATTCATTTTCTCCTCCTGATGGTGACCGGATCACACGCGCTGAACTTTGCTAGGTTGCATCATGCGATCAGGCCATTAGGTCTTCAATTCGATACCAATCTCTTATTAGAACACAATGCATTATATAAAATTCAGCTCTAGCTACACCCTTAGGTGCAGATTTTATTCACAGCACAGATGGGAAACGCGACTCACGTCCCAAGCTGAAACATGCCTCACACCGTCATCACACAGTCACTCTGACACCTCCTATCCAAACACGCGCCTAACATTTACCTCGAGCCAGCCACACCGTTTTTTCACCGTGCCTCCATGACCTCTATTCCCTTGGATATTGTCCCGCAAATTCTACAGTGTCTGGGTAAACCCACACTTGAATTATGCTGCTTGGTCAATAGGTCATTCCTGCCAGTCTCTCAGGGGCTCTTATTTTCAGATCTGGTCCTCACCGACAAAACATGGCGCAAAAAAAGTCGATTTCTTCTCGGGAATACTAAGGGGCACCTCACCAACAGAGTGAGAACCATCACCCTTAAAATGGAAAATACTTCTATCCTCAATAAAACCGACGCTGCATCTGAACTGGTCTCAGCTATTACCGTCGTCGGAGCTCAATTGAGAGGTTTTAGGATTATCGGCGGGGGAAACTGGACGACGTTTGCACCTACATTCCGGGAGTGCCTCACCAGCCATGTCCTGCCGCACATTCTTTGGCTCGAGCTCTACGATGTTTTTTATTTTCCCCTGATTGATGTCTTGGGTTATGGTAAACATCTCCTGTCCTTTGACATAGGCGCAAGATATGGAGGCATTAGCTATGAAGTTCCCACGACTTCCGACACAGCCAAGATCAGCCGGCTCCCACGAATCACTTCATTCTCATTAAGTGAGTTCGAGGACTGCGACCTTCTGGATGATATGACAGTTGGGCAGTATCTTGACCTCGCAGGCGGCAGTATCACTTTTTGGCACGTTGGCGGGCATTATTGCCGAGACTTCCCGCTCGATCTCGACTTTTTGCCTTCAATGAACGCTTTGAGGGTCAACCTCCAACATCTATCATTCGGGCATGAAGTATATAGCTCTGTCGGTTGGTGGATTTTCACACTTCCTGCTGCATTTTGGGAATTGTTGGCTCATCAGCTCTAGTAATTGACTATCACGAACAACCTGAGCTTCGATATCTCCTTCCACTATCCACTTTTCCAAACCTCACGACACTCACTTTCTGGATGTGTCTCCCTTCACCCGTAACTTCAGATCAATGGTCTCACTGGTTTGCTTATATGGCCCGGAATCTCTCTCAAGAGGCTCCCGCGTCCCTGACTAACCTCCATTTTGATATTGGCTGGCTAGATTACCCACCTTCCATACCACCCCAAGTACCGGATCCAGACTTTTCTGCTCTTGCATCCAAATCCAAAGTGAAGATTCGATGTACTGTACACCGCAGACACGGAGACACTGCAACAAGGGTGAATGAAACTGTTGACTTATTTCGAGTTTGTTTGAAAGCTTGGGAGGAGGAGAAGAGGATGGAGATTTGGTTTTCAGATAGTCCAGATATGCCAGGGACAGTTTAGCTTGAATTTCAAAGAACTTTTCAAATACAATAGGGAAACAAACCTACTCACGCGTCCACAACTGGCATGAAAGAAAGACATTGCGCCTGAAGGACGAATTTCGGAAACTTTTGTTGCACTTTTTCATTATGGGATAAAAACTGCTATTTGCTTCCTCCTTTACTCCACACCCCAAAAAAGCGCCCTGGCAAACAAGCTGCCCAGCAGGGTCCGCATTATCTCCTTCTGGACACTTCCAGCACCTCTGGCAGAGCAACCAGAAGAGAATGTCTCTGTGTCAATTTTCATTGATTACAGCGCCGGAAATCAAGCCACTAGCTGCTCTTCTGTCGCCTATTCAGCATCATATTGTTGCTACTGCAAATGGGCATATGGTGGTGAAATTTCATGTGGATTCAATTGGCCCATTGCTGTGCTCATTTTGCTTGCCGTCGGACTGCATCCCCTATTCACTTGATAACATCCGAGGTAAAGATATTCCTGGTCTCCACCACTGCAACCAATACGTCGGTATCGCTACCGTATGTTTAGAAAGCCCGAACCTCCAGCCAAGGAAAACACCCCCCTGCCACATATACCACCAACTCCAACAGCCAGATAATCAGGTTTCTCGTCCCATCTCGGGAGTAGGTCTTGGGCGATCTATCGGGTTTTGCGACGTTTCACTTCAATTTCGTAATGTAGGGAAAAGTAACCGGAAAAATTGACACGAGTCACACGAGGTTACGATCCTTCCCATTCGTGTATTGACCGAAGTACCCTAGACGGCCCGCCTATAAAATAGCGGAATATTCTGGACGAACGAGATTCAGCATTCCCCAACTCACTGACACAAACGATGCGATATCCTGCGCTCCAAACCTGGCTATACCGCCTCCCTGAGCCCCCTATTCGCAGGAGGACAAAACCCATGAAACTCATTTGTGTTGGTCCTTCAAGATCTGGTACAGAAAGCCTTGCAGATGCTCTAGGGAAATTAGGATATACAACATACCACGGCTGGAACCTGTTCTTGGAGGACGCTGGCTACGTGCAAAAGTGGCACGAATTGGCTCTAAGGAAATAGTAAGCCTCCATCAATATGTTAATTGCCTCTTTAATAAAGTTTTACGCTAGTTCTGGAGGAGACCCTGATGTCAAGATCACTCGAGAGGAATTTGACGAGTTGCTAGGCCACGCCGATGTGGTTCTAGACCTCGTTGCTGTCTACTTCACCCGCGAGCTTATTGAAGCGTATCCTGAAGCTCAGGTTATCTTGAATCAACGAGAGTCATATCAAGCCTGGCATAGCTCCATTTCCAAAATATTCTCTCTGCCCTGGTTCACCTTGTACTTCTGCATGTTCGTTGGGCTTTTTGAAAAGGAGACTTTTTGGATCAATCAGGTAAGTTGAATCGTTGACGCAGTAGTTTGAAATTTTTTAAGCCAAACACTTGCCTAGTTCTTCCAATGGCCGTATGCTCGCGTTTTCCGAAGCTCTGACAGCTGGTGGGCCGCTCCTGGATTGAAAAGTTGTGGTATTTGGGTCCTCAAGGAACATATGGCGATGGTGAGAGGTCTAGTGCCTCCCGAGAGAAGACTAGAATGGGGTCCAGAAAAGGGCTGGGAGCCACTATGCAAGGTGAGTTGATTATGGCTCAAACCCCAATTGTTTCCTTAAGAGATTACAGTTTCTTGGGACGGATGTTCCCAAGGAAGTGCCTTTCCCTTACCTGAATCACGGCGAAGCCTTTGCAAAACGAGTCGAAGAAAGATTCAAAGGCAGACTCGTTGAGGCTCTCTTCAATTTGATTTTTGTATTGGCAGGGGTACTCTTGACAAGCGTCTTCGTCTGGAAACTTCCTCGATTTTTGTAATTGAAACCCAAGAATGCTACTTTCACGGGAACGAAATTGAATGCGGGTAATCTAGGGTATATAGGGTCCACGCTGGTCCCTGTGCCGGAGATCAAACGCGGGAACGGATGAGACCTCCAGTTCTGAGACACGATTGAGAAGTAATTAGAATGAGACAACCGCGGAGACTGCCGATGACATTTTACCTATGAAGTCATTTAGGCCCAATTTGAAGTTGCCCCTTTGAGTTTGTTTGAACTTACCAGCGAAGCCATCTTTCTGAGACGCCTATAACAGGCCGAGTAAATCATTTTATGCCCGGAAGACAAATAACGAGATGGTTTATGGAAGAGTCACCTCACGTGTCTTGGTCACACCAGGCTTCCAATCGAGGTGACATTGGTTACTCGCTCTTGTTTTCAAACGATCAGCATAACGTTGACGTTTGATATCTACTTCCCTTGATGCCTCGCAAACCTAGAAAGATCGAATCCCAAGCTGTTCAAACGGCTGAACTGCCTGGCTCGCGCGTCGTCCCGGCCGTCACCGATTTCGAGCCGTCGTCCGATGAGGGGACCGCTGACCACTACCCTCGCAAGTGCCGCAAAACTACAAGCGTGGCTTCCGCTGCTGAAAAGGAGAAGCGGCAAGCAAAGCTTCTGGTCAAGACCGCGAGCTTTGGCCCGAAATGGCGACACACCAAAGGCCGTCGAGGCTTGATGAAGAAATTCGTCAGCAATGCGCCGGTCAGCATTCTCTTCGAGGTGCGAAAATTCTAATCTTATGTCTTTCATTTCTTTAATGCCGATATATCCTAGATTTTCGCTCACCTTGGCCTCCATAACCTTCTTGCGCTGACTCAATCATCGAAAGACCTTCGTGGACTTCTCCCCAGCAAAGCCTCACCTGGGACGGAGGCTCTCTGGAAGCACGCCAGAGAGGCCGTCATCGGGCTCCGGACAAGCCTGATAACATGTCGGAGCCTCAATTCGCTAGTCTCATGTTAGGCAAAACGTGCATGGTTCGTTGTGACTATACTTGATCCTTGTATGAGCATCACCGTTTCCAGAAATGTGGAGGCAACGGACCTTTCACCATCGTCATCACACTTTGTTATACCCGCCCCACTCATCCTAGATGTACACTTGTGCTCCTGACTATATCTTCATTAATACGGCTATTATTGTCGAGCGCGTTTCAATCTTCTGCCACAACGACAACTGCCATTCCAAGATTCTCTCCCCTTCTGCACAGCCAAAATGATCTCTCCAACCATTCCAGGCCATATGAAATATCCCCTTGACTTTAAATTCACTTGTCGCTGCTTTCTCTGGAACAAAAGTCCAGAATTTATTCTACCATTTCTCCGCCAAATTACGGAAATGGATGAATCCGGAAATGGTTATAGCCTTCTCCACGATTTTGAGAAGGTTCTGGACATGATACGGTGTTGAATTGTAGTCACTAATCATGCCACATTCCTGTAAGACCGAAAAACCAACAGAACATTGTTCCAGGATGCAAAACGCAATAAATATGAACTTCTCACAATAAAGCGAGCTCCATTCTTCGCTGTTTCTAATGCTGCCTCCAGCTGCGCACCTCCTACATTATCCCAAAACACGTCAATCCCTCCTTATCTTTTCAATACTTCTGCTGTGTCCTCCTCTTTATAATTAAAAGCTACATCAGCACCACATTCTTTGACAAATGTTACCTTCTCAGAAGATCCTGCAGATCCTATGACTTTGAGGCCTTGGGCTTTGGCGAGCTGGACGATGACCGAGCCGACTGCGCTGGAAGCTGAATTGATATAAACAACGTCCCCTGGCTTGGCATGCGAGTATTTATTCCACCCAGCGTAAGCAGTTTTACCTGACGGGATATAAAAGATAAATGATTGGTGTTAGATTTGAGCACAAGGTTCATGAACTTACCTGGTCCACCAAGAAGACCAAGAAATAGAGGCCACGGCAATTTGTGGGGATTGTCAACTTTGATGAATCCATCGGTGAGGATGGAGTACTCTCGATGAGCTGTACGTGTTCACAAGAGATGAGCAATGTATATGTCAAGGATTTGGAAGGAAAAAGACATGACTGACGAAGAACCCCCGTAACATGGTCTCCTTTGATGAATCCTCCTTTCTCAGACCTCAAAACAACTGCAACAGCACCAGATTCAATCTAGGCAGATGGTGGTGACGCTGTAAGGCTCTAAGGCTAAAGGAAAGGAATACTGGACATACGGTTCGCCAAGCGGAAATGCAGGAACGTAAGAAGGAATATGTGCCTCTCTCATACGACCACGAAAATAAGGTTCAATGTTAATAACCAGAGTCTTCACTAGAACACCACCATTGAGAGCAACAAAGTCAAGGTCGATGGTTTCGCTGTCATCATAGACGGTCGTTTTCCCAGGTTCAGGGTAACCTAAGGGAGGGGTGTAATAAGTGCTTGTCATAGGGAGAAGCACGATCCAATACCTTGTGGGATGGAGTTGAAAATGACTTTTCCATTCACTGTTGAGGCCATTTGTGTAAGGTAGTCATGACCACGTTGGCTGTTTCTTATGTAGGTTTTTGAGAAGTCCCGTCCGGTCCTTGAATGTCGCAAGGCTTGCGTTCGTGGAGGTAGTCACTTACAAATTCTAGTTCCAATTTTGCTTGCCGAAGACTGCTTTGATAGTACGAAATCGGATAATGCGGATGGGCCTGGAAAGGCGCAAGTCTTTTAAGCTCGATCTGGGTGTAGGAGAAGTTGACTCTTCTGGCTGACTGGGTCCTGGACATTCCCATTCCCATTCTCACCCCTTCCCTCCTGATTCCTAGGTTACAAGTTTTTTTTTGCTTGGCATATGAAACGGTTATAAAACTAGGATGACTGATGCTAGTTGCGTGCGTGAGAACTGGGTTGAAGGGTGTGGTAAGCTTGCACATGGGAACTCCAGCAACAGATCACGTACCTGAGACATACCTATGATTCCACCTAGTACAGACCTGTAGTCAAGGAATCAAGAGAAAGCCAGAGCCTGAAAGAATTTTGGTCTTAATCCCACTATTTCCAGACTGGAAGAAAAATGGATTAATGATACTGTAACGTGCTCAAGACAGATAATTATGTGGGCAAGAGTCCAAGTCAAAAGTCATGAATGACAAGCCACTCATCTCCCTAATCTGCTTTCCCTTTGACCCCACCAGCACGCAACACACTTGGGAGTTCAACGGCACCCACGGAACTCAGCAACGTCACACTCGCGGTGACGAAAAGGAGGAGAACGATGGTGATGCCTGCGAGGAGGACAAAGTCACCGCTGTAGTCTTTCCGCTCACATGCTTGTCCTGCCCAACGTGTAGTCTTGTTCCCGCTAAGGCCACTGGCAGCAGGCTCAACTGTGGTCCCACAGGAGCAGACGTAGCAACTTTGAGAACCTGAAGAATATTAATGCTATAATCAAAAGAGAAGAAGGTCCGAAATTGAAGCTCACCTTTTTGAGCGAGCGCGCATTCACCGTGGCCCGAGCAACTGTCGGTGCCATCAGCACAATCCTTGGCAGACGTGAAGCAGCCAGAAATTCCAGAGATAGGCGCGTGGGCAGGAGGCGAAGGGAATGGGGCCTGGCTTTGTTGTAAACCTGTCGATTCTGCTCTCCTGTTTGCATGAGCAGGAGGTGTAGCCAGAACGACGAGTCTGGCTGCAGGATTGGCAGAGAGAAGAGCAGCGAGCTTGGATTTGTCGGCTTCCGAGAATGAGGAGACAGTCCATGTTGTGAAGGAATTGTAAGGAAGGGAGGCTGACGATGGTGTTCCTGTATGCACAGTCGAATATACCTCTGCTGCGCGTTGGACGTAGAGGGAGAGAAGACCCGTTGGGGTCAAGTCAGAGGGAAGGGGAAGCGAAAATGTCTGTCGTGAGATAGTAGAGGGCAAAAGTTCTAAGACAAGAGATTAGTAAAAGGTGATACTGAGCCAGTTTGAGGAAGAGCACAAACGGTCGACGATATCAGCATCTCCACTAAGGACCAAGACGCTTGCACCCGCCACTGTTCCAACAGGTGCATCTACTCCAATAAATGCGTCCTGTTGCATAAAAATGCCTTTGGCCTTCTCAGGCAGAGTTTCAAATGCATCCAGGCCCATGAACTTGGACAGTTCAGCGCGGGGACTCCATTCGTCATCCAATTGAGCTTGTGACAGTGCTGGCGAAGGAGAGAGATGAACGGTAACAGCACTACAGAGTGCTAGAGTTGCACTGCAGAGAGCGGGAAGAATGGCCAGAGACTTCATGATTGATGGGTGTCGGGAGAGAAGGGTGGCAGGTGCTTAAGTAATCACTGACCTTCTCCCCAGAATGCACTGTGCAGGAATTTGATTGTTCCACAATATCAAAATCCTAGTTCTCGACTTGGAATTCGCCTCCTGCTCGTTCCATATTTTACTTTCCTCGACCTTTTCCCTTATGTTTTGGCAATCCCGCAGCTATGGTTTCGCTCTCCATACAAGATTTATGGTGGTAGCTTCTAGCCTCTTGGGCATTTGGTATAGTACACGCGATAAAAACATTACGCATGAAAGACATATAATTTCTGTTTGGATGACATTATGCTCCCCAACCACAAAATATTCTCATACTAGTATGCACGGGATGTACGGCGGAGTGGGGCGTGACATTTCATTCCGCACTCATTTGCTTTCGTCCTCCATCCAGCGCACCTAAAGTCAATGGCAGAATCTGAACTCGTCCTTTTAGATGCTAATTCAGCTGAGAATCCTCCTTTTCTTGCTGAACCTGCCGCTGTCTCCAACACCGATTCAGCACAAGGAGATTTCGAACGAGGTTTACGAGAAAGGTGGCCTCCTCCTCAGGTAAATGGACAATCAACTAATATTCCTATGGCAGCAAAAATATCGAGGCGGTATCTTCCAAATCTGCTGAGGTTATCGCGTTACACAGACTCAATTCGCTTGCTACGTAAGATTCGTTGCCGGGGTATCTAGATTTCTCTAATTAGTTATAGAGCTAAAGGGGGCACGGCATTGTACGCTGAAGCCTGGCAGCATGATATGATCGCCCTTCTGAGCAATATCAAGGATGAATTGACGATGGGGAAGTTGTCGAAGATGGATCCCGTCCTATCATCATCCCTCACAGAGAAAATCATCTCAGTTCACTTACCTGATGATGTTAAACGTGAGGAAGCCCGTCGCTTATTCGGTGTCCTTTCGCAGGTAGATTCTGTCAAGGCAACTGGTATGGATATGGGTTGAAGTTCCACTCAGGACATGACACTTAGTCATGTACATACTAGGCGGCAAGACATATAACTATGAAGAAAAGTATCCCGAAGATGCTCCCGGAGAGGAACTAGGTGCAGATGCCCGTGTTTTCAAAGTATACAACGACGAGGCTGAGAAATACGACGCTGATATGATTCGGGGATTTAAGGACTCGCTGGACGGGCTGCTAGTTTTTGTCTGTTTATTTGTTATTCATTCTCGTGTGGCATCTGAATGTTCCTTTTAGGCCTCTCTTTTCTCTGCTGTCGTCACGACGATCCTCACTCAAACCATCCAGGCACTTCCCACAGACCACCCCCGGATAACAAATCACCTGCTCTACGAGACGACTCTCCTCTTACGCGCACATGGGGATGTAAATCTTATAAATTCTATTTCTCGCTCACCATACGGTCCTGACAGTAATACATTCGAGGCAACTGATGTCTGGATCAATGGATTGTTTATCGCTAGCCTGGCCCTATCCCTCACTACAGCTCTTCTATCGGTGCTCGCAAAGCAATGGTTACAGGTTATTGTTCCGTGTCGGAATCTCTATCCCCCCCTTTTTTTTTTCTAAAATGCTACACGTAGGCTTATACGACCGTGACCTCGGGGTCAGCGCGCGATGTTGCACTCATCCGTCATATTCGTTTCACGGGTTTCGAAAAGTGGAAGATGGATGAGATAATCGGGACCCTTCCCCTCATCCTTCATACCTCTCTTGGAATATTCTTTGCGGGTCTCTTTGTCTTCATTCGCACTCTATATCCAGCCCTTGGATGGATTATCATATCTATATCGGGTGTCACATTTCTAGTCTATCTTGGCACAATTCTCCTTCCCACTTTCTATCTCGAATGCCCTTTTAGACTCCCCGCATTCCACCGATCACTAGAAAAGGCGGAGCGATCCGCAGTTGCTGAAGATTCGGCATCGCGCCACGCCAATCCGCTTGGGAGTATCACTTGGCTCAGCCAACTTTCCTCGAATGCTACAGTCAAACATATCACTGCTTGGACAGTCGCCTCCGAGAAGACTTGGGCCTACAATGGGATTTGGGATTATCTCAATCCTGAGACCATTCAGATGCTGTTTGATGTAGTCTGGACGGTTGACCGGCAAAATACGGTATCTGCTCGCGCTTTTAGTCAGCTGGTTACAAATGCAAAAAGATATAGCTCATATTGGACACCCACCTCCGATACACCTGTCTCTTACACCCGTGCAGCGGTGGTGCACGACACATGGAGCTCCAAATTCGAGAGTGATCTCTGTCGTGCGGTTGAAGAGGGACGAGTCCATTATGTCCGCGAAATTCTCGGCACTTCTCAAGTAATTGCGGATACCATGTTGGGTGAAATATCTATTCTTCAGTTTACGGTCATAAACGGAGATTTAGAGATGGTAAAGCTTTTGGTGACTGAGCTGGAAGCTGATGTCAACCTCTTGACCACTGGTCGTGACGGTTCTGCACTTGCAGCTGCAGCATATTTCGGCCGCCTAGAGGTAGTGAAATTCCTAGTGACGGAAGCAGCGGCCGACGTTAATTTACTGTTGCCAGCCAGTGATTATGGTTCCGCGCTTGCTGCTGCTGCACGTCAAGGGGAGCTGGAGGTGGTGAAATTCCTGGTGACAGAGGGAGGAGCTGATGTAAATATGCATCTTTCAGCTGGTGACTATGGGTCAGCTCTTGCAGGGGCTGCATATTGGGGTCAACTGCAGGTTGTGACGTTCTTGGTGACAGAGGGAAGAGCTAATGTCAATTTACTTTTGACTGCAGGCTCCTACGGCTCCGCCCTTGCGGCTGCTGCCTGTCAGGGCGAGCTGGAGGTCGTGAAATTTTTGGTGATAGGTGGAGGCGCTGATGTTAATATGCGCCTGAATGTGGGTCCCTATGGCTCGGCACTTACAGCTGCAGTGTTTGGGGGTGCCTTCAGCGTCATACAGTTTCTAGTCCAAGAAGGAAACGCAGACGTGAACCTTCAGCTGTCCAAAGATTACCCTTGGCCCACCGCTTTGCATGCAGCTACGACAGGCTACATCTCTTGCAATACTCTCCGAGACTACGACACAATTGTAGAATTCTTACGTGACGTCGGTGCTCGACCGGATAAGTAAAGGAATCCATCGTTTCTAACCAGTTGTTTATCGACCAGAATATTTGATGTGTTTTCCAGAGTGCCTTTTGGTAGACTGAGCGTGCGACTGTCTACACATCTCGTAAGAACGGTTACCATGGAGGGATCCATCTTCACCCAAAAACCAATTCTAAGTCCCAAGGGCCAAATAAAATACAATTACTAGATATTGGGAAATAATCCAGCCACAATCCGTACAAGCAAAGACTGTACAAAAAATGGATGAAAGAAAGGGGGTTAGTGCGTAGTAACACACAGAAGAGAAACATTGCTAAGGTATCCAAGAAATGTCTGAGGATGAGAGGAACACAAAAATCAACCGAAAAGCCCAACTATCGTCATGGTCTTCGGCTAGCAGCCACAAAGAACCCAAGTCCTAGACTCATCCCAACAACTAACCAACTCACAACCTCAACTCGTCTCGACGCCGCATTCTTATTTCCACTGCCAAACGAAGTGCTGAATTTCTTGTCAGCAACGTTTTGATGCCCATTCGACGTCGCAAGTACATCGTTGCTAACAACAGCAGTATTGCGAGTTTGAGTTACGGCAGTCGTGGCATAAGTGGAAGACGGATAGGCAGCGGTGGGGTTCGGGTCGCCATTCAAGAAGACGAGCGCAAAAGCAGGAGCAGGGACGGGGATCGTGCAGGTATTGTCGTTGTTGCAGGTAATGGTTTTGACAACTTCATCACCTTTGAGGCGACCGTCGGAACCATATGCAACGCCAAGGGTCTAAAGGGAAACAGACAAAGTGAGTACTTGCCATGGTCATACAATATCAAAACACACACCTGACCAGCCCAAGTAAAGTTACCAGTGTCCGCAACACTGTTACTCTGCAAGTACTTCACTTTCACAGTCGCGGGCGTTCCATTCTCAGCGCCAACTCCAGAGCCGCCAACAGCAATGGAGACCGTCAAGTCGGCATTGCCTTTTGACTTGTCCATGTAATTGAAAATGCCGACCTTGCTAAGCTGACCATTCTCGTAAATGGCATATGCAGGAGTCTGAGGGCTTGCGTTGTTGGCGTCAAGGTCGATGATCTGACTAGTATTGGTAGTGCCCAGGACTTCAGCCATAACGAGAGCAGAGTAGTACATAGAGCCAATAGTCCACCCATGGAAGATAGTCTCGTTGGTAGGAGGAGCAGTGAAAGGCTACACCACTGGTTGTAAGAAACGATATTCTAGCAGAGGAATAAAAGATACGAACGTTGTAGAAAGTCGTCTGACCACCGACGTGATACATCGCACCAGTAAAATTGGTATAGGCCATCTGCATGGCATAGTCCAAACCCCAAAGCGCAGCACCAAATGAGTTCGAAACACCCTGGAAACCTCCACACGACGCGGTATTGGTTTCGAACATGATGAAGCCTTTGCCCACGGACTGAGCGTACGCTGTATGAGGGGCGTAGTCTTTCACGACGTTCTTCAGATAGACATCGTGGCTTGATAAAAAGGAATTTAGTTTAGGGCTAAAAACTTGAACTGCCGGAACATACTCCATGTACTTGGTCATCTCATCCTGCGGGACTCGAATATTTGGGTCATTCGATCCTCCCCAAATTGCAGCGCAGTTGTCAGCTGGGTAATGTTCGACTGCGAGGTACTTAATGTTATCATTGAACTGAGGAACCAGACCGGCATCCCAAACCTACATGGAATAAATAAGCCACCAACAACATTGAAAATCAAGGTACAGGACATACTTGTTGAAGAGCCCAGCCATCGGCACCAGCTACCGAAGGTACTATGAACGATTTCCTCGCGAAATCATATTTCGGGTCACTCATCGCATTCACAAGCGAATGCAACTCTGTCATCCACTCCGCAGGGCCGTAAGGTCTTGTACGATGACCATGCTGCGCGTAGAAATCGGGTTCGTTTGCTGTCTGGAATCCGAGAAGGCGGTCGCCTAAAATTTCGGGACCCATAGTGGCAATGCCGAGACGCCAGTTGGTGTCGTTGAAAGGAATGCCGAGGTACCAGTGCACGTCTGTGAAGGCTGAGATGTTCGATAAGAGATAGAAAAAGTCTCTAGAGAGGTATACAGGAGGAGTCGCAGTGGGATTGTTAGAATTAATGTTCGACTTGTCCTTGTACAGGATCCTGTGCTTGAGTTCTGGGTGCGTTCCAGCCTCGTCTACTGTCGCATAATCCTGCGTATTTCCACCTACACGAACATTCACTGTCCCAGATCGTTGAGCAATATTATGCAAAAGATTAAGCATGGTTGGCCTGGAGGGGCAAGTTAGCCAAGGAATGTGATACAATAGCAAGCGACGAACTCGACTAGCGAAGAGTTATGTCCAAGAACTTGATTCGCGACGGACATCTCGATGGAGAATCCCAGAAAAGCGGACGGAAGTTTAATAGAGACACCGCCAGGAGGGGCTTTAGAAAGTTGAATGAAGGGTGCGAGATTGGGCATGGGGTTGGGCAGAGCCGGCGGCTGTAGTGCAGTCGCATTGTGAGCGCCAGTAGCCACCATCGTCTGCTGAGCGAGATACTGAATGGTAGGGTCTGCGACGGCGAGGCCGACGAGCCATGAAAAGGCGAAGGTAAGGACCGGAAGTCTCATCCTTGAGGGACGCGAGAGGAAAGGGAAGAAAGATATCCTACAAATCGGGACCCGCCATTTTGAGTGGGACAAATATGGAACATTCAGAAACAACCTGGTTATCGAATGCCGCGGGATGTGGCTGCTAGCGTTTTTTGATGTTTTACGGTCTGAGCTGACCGGAAGTGAGGGGAAAGAGCGGCTCTCAAAGGCGTTTCTCAAAAACGCTTTCTTCTCTGCTTGAGGAGGGCTTGCCTTTGTTTAGCGCCCTCCTTCCGAATTTAGGAGGGAAGTGAGTGACCTGTGTTCTGCGGTGGTGCGAAAAACACGATCACCATCATTCTGCGTCTCAAGTGCAGTACAGTTCCCGGTCGTGGGTTGGCCTGGGGTTAGCAAGGAGAGCCGTGAGAGTGGTTACTGCGGACAGATGAGCCAGACAAGGAATAGATTTGCGCCCATGCAGACGGCCGGAGAAACCCAATTGTCCCTTTATCAAGTGGTGAAAACAAGAGGGCAACCAATGTCGCTCAGCCCGAAAGAATAAATCAGGCACAGGACTGCAGAGCAAGGCAGAGCCGCCGCCATATACTCACGAGACCCTGTGACAGCATGCGGACCAGGTGCGAATGTAAGAGGCAAGACATCACAAGGCGATCAACAATCGTTGCCCAAATAGGAAATCAGGCATATCTTCCGTCTTCCCGTCATGGCGACGTTCGCTAAACCAGCATTCAATGCTGCTATCTATGCTGGTTCCGCTCTACCTACTCTAGCCTGTCAAACTCTTCATTGAATCCTTTCCAAAGCAAGTCGTCCCACTTACCCCTCACGCCTTTGGGAGTACGTCGTCGCGAACCATCTTTCTAAGCCAGCAGCCAAACTTGATTTGGCGGTGGATATTGGCTGTGGAACTGGTAAACTCTGATTCCATATATTTGATTCTTTAATAACTGAACACATTCCGAAGGCCAGGCAACTGCACAAATTCCAAACTTCTCCCATGTCATCGGAATCGACCCTTCTCAAAGTATGATCGACAAAGCTCGCGCAGCTCACCCCCAGACTCTGGATGGAAATAGGAAGCTCGAGTTTCGTCATAGCTCAGCAGAGGAGCTCTCTTCATGCGGCATAGAAACCGGGACAGTTGACTTGATAACTGCAGGTACGTTGGCATTTCGGTTCGCAAGCATTAGTCCTCAATCCTCGTTCAGCTCAGGCTTGTCACTGGTTTGACTTCTCTAAGGTTTGGCCCGAAGTCGCCAGAGTCCTCAGACCGTCCGGGACCTTCTCTTTCTGGGTAAGTCTGGCCATGTCAACTGTGTAACGCTATTCTGAGTCATTTTCTCCTCTAATAGGGTTATTCTGAAATGAGAATCACAAACAAGCCGGAACTTACACCTCTCATCAATGCTTTCTGGCAAGGCTCAGACCCACGCACATCCCTTGCCCCACATTTCCAAAGACCAGGTCGAACCATCGTCGAGACGCACCTCACTGCTGTTCCTGAACCTCCCGAAGATTTATTCGAAGATTTCAAAAGGATTTATTTTGTCGGTAGGTTTTCTCCTTGCTTCCCTTATGCTGCCATATGGTTTGACTGATATTCCTGCCTGGTTCTTAGGTTCACACCATCCCGAGCTCCCAAAACCGCATCTTCCCGTCATCCTTCAGAAGACAATGCCGTGGGAGTCTCTATTTGCTTATATTCAAAGTGCATCCGCGTACCATACGTATGAGGAGAAGTATGGAGAAGAAGAGGCGAGCAAGTTTGCCATGAAATTTGTTAATGATGTGAGGAGTGCCGTAGGAGATGAAGTAGGAGTTGAATGGCCGTTAGCCCTGTTAGTTGGGAGAAGAAAGTGAGGCTTTTTTTTTGAGGAAGTTCGTTACCCTCATCCAAAGAATTTAGAGCTTCAGAATGAGAATTGTATACAAGCGTCAATCTTTTAGGAACAGGAAATTCGAATGATTTCAATTATTTCGATAAAGTCAAGAAGACGCAGCCTTGGAAATTCGAACATGAGATTCCAAAGCCAACAAAAAAGGGAGAGGGCCGACCCAGAGTTATTCTGATTCCCGAAGATATAGAAGGCAAAAACTCTGATTGACTTGGATAAAAACCCTTGTCCACGGAGACGAAACTTCTTTGAGCCCTCAAAGAAAACAATAATGCCTGGACTCCATGCCGTTATTTTCTCAGAGACTGCCTAAGAGGCAAATCTCAGGGTAGCTCTACCTCAGTTACATTTTTCTCAACTGTTCCTGAAAAACATCGCGTCGAAGAAGAGAGAAACCAGGGAATCAAAACGAAAGATGGACAACGACACAGCTGATATGAGCGTGGATAGTGGCTTCGAAATAATCGAGGGATGGGAGAAGTCATCCTGCTCGAAGTGCAAAGGACGCTTCAGTGATAAGGTTCTTCCACTCCATACGAGAAATGATGACTGGCCTTCGGGGATCTTGACCATAAAACGAATCTTTGGGTTCAGCGTCAGAGATTTGGACACGACTCTCTCAAGCCTCGTGATGATGTTGTGGTGGGGACCCTTGATTGTGGGGTTGGAACTTCCGTTATGGAAATGTGGAAGTCCTTTGACGAGGCTAGCCAGAACGAGAAGATTTGCACCACAGGTGGAGTCGCGGCTTTATTTTATCATGTCATGGTTCTTTAGTAGCAAGAGATAAATAGAGCGTGCTGAATCAGCAAAGCCCAAGATTCGTGAAGGGTGCAGAGCAGGGGTTCCTGAATGAGGCTTTTCATTGACCGCGAAATTGGAAGCGATTGACTGTCGAAAAGGTTACTAGTCTCGTGGAGCTTTGGTGTACCGGTGATGGTGGCCAGTGGCACTACGAACCGTGCAAAAAGGAAATGCCGCCGGAGCTTCTGTCATCTTTCAGGACACCATGCTTTATCGTTCCTGGAGATACAAGCAGAGCAAAGAAATGAGCGTCAATGTTCTCAAAACGTCCTGGTAGATGTTGGCGAATGGAAATGAAGTCCACGACGCTCGCAACCCCAGTCGGGCTCTCATATCCGGGATTTGCTCTCATAGTAAGTGCACTGGATGTGCTTAGACATTGAGGATGTTCCATTGTGGAATGCCACGCGGACGATGACGGAGGTCACAGCGGACAGAAAGCGCCAATTGAGTTTTTGATGCAGACCATCACAAGGAACTCTCTGCACCGAGGACGCGATATTGTGCCGTCTTTTCTCTCCATCTCCACCGACATCGGGAGTTATTCTGTCATTAAAAAGATAAGTAACAGATCATAATTTGACTGCCACATTTGTGGGAGTTGCGGAGCTGAGAATGACACAAGCTATCGTATGCTTCGCGGGAGAACTTGAAAAAAATGCTTAGATCGATACTTTCACCTCGTTTTTGTGACCCAGATGCACTGGCAAACTTCTAGTTCCAACGAAATTTGGCTCTCTTAAGACTCTAGCTTCCCCACTTTTGCCACAATTTAGCATCCTGGCGCTGCGCCAGATGCGCTCAGCTGGTTTGATTTCTTTTGCTCGGTTGCGACTCCGGCCCTTGCTTGGCATGGGAACTCGGTGTTAGATCGAGCATTCAGTCTGTCGTTCGCCGTAGAGTTTTCTAGGGTGCATTTGCGAGATGTTACTTATTTGGTGCAAAAAGTTCTGCGACTAAACCCTCTGCTCTTTCTTCTCCTCCACCTCTCTCATTCACTGTTCACTGGGATCATACCATGGGTTTACCAGCTAATATGGATACAACGTCAGCTATGTTATTTTCCTCGAGTTGGATTCGTTTCTAACAATTTTTCAGGCTTGGTGCTGCGTTCATTGGTGTTGTCGTTGCGGCCGTGTAAGATCGTATGCTTATTGATTTTGTTTCACTAATAAACACATAAATAGTCTTCACGGAGTTTCATGCGTTCAAGCGTGGTATTATTTTACTCACCAACGCGATCCATCGTACCTAGTCGCGCTTGTCGTTGCGGTGATGGTTTTCGACACTGTCCATCAGGCTCTCATTTCCCACACAGGTACAATCGTCTGTATTTATCCCATTTTCTTCAGTTTTTGAACCATCTCTAGTATACACGTACTTGGTCACCAATTACGGCAACCCAGCGATTCTGACACAACTCACATGGTCCCTGCTCACAGAAGTCATCTTCAACGGCTTGACCGCCTTCCTCGTCCAAACTTTCCTCACTCTTCGTGTATGGAAACTGAGCAACCACAACTATCTCGTCACGGCCGTCATCTATTCCCTCGTTCTTGCCGAATTCGGCACCGTGACCGCTTTCGCCATCAAAGCGCTGGCCAACTTTACCACGTTCGCACAGCTAGCTACACTACAAAGCCTGAGCGTGACGGTAAATGCCCTCGCCGCGATGGGTGATGTCATGATTGCTATGACACTCTGTACTTTACTGCACCGTAGCAGGACGGGATTCCACAGGAGCGACACTATCATTAACAAGCTCATCTTGTTTGCCGTCAATACTGGCGTTCTGACATCTCTGTGCGCCATTGCCTCCCTGATCAGTATCCTCCTCGCGCCGAACACGTTCATCTACATCACGTTCTTCTTCATTATTGGCCGCCTCTATTCTAATTCGCTGTTGGCTACTTTGAATGCCAGGAAGATGATTCGGTCAGCGGCAGATGGCATTACGACGAGTGTAAAGGGAGAAGGCTTCAGTTTGAAGGAACTGAGTTACACTGGGAGCGGCCCCCAAAGCCCTCAGTTTGTCACTCAGAGCGGGTTGGTTAGTCCATTGAGAAGTAAAGGAAGCGTCTTGTCAATCGGCTCTAGGAGGTCAGTCAATACATTCCTTGACTTGACGGCTTCACTCACTGTATTCATTTCTTCTCTGTTAGAACTGTGAGACATACTACATCGATAGGCGGTGGTATATCAATCAAAATTGATACTCGACGGGAATGTGCCGTGGATGCTGGAGCAAATTCTCCAGCTGAAGCTGAAACCCCGACGCCAATGGCTGGCCAAGCATTCATTTTCCCCCCGCCGGCGTTATACGTCAACTCTCGATCCCCACAGGACGGCGGCTCAGCTGTGAGCCCTTCATCACCCATGGTACGTGATGTTTTTTTTCTAGCTTGCACACTTTATTGACGTGCTATGTGGCAGAGCACTCACAGTCTCATGCGTGTTGCACCTTTTATTTCGGCACCTACCCCTCCGGATAAGGACGGTCGCAGACTAGATTCACCATGCTGATAGAGTATATGAAGGATTGTTTTTTCTCCTTTGTCACCGTATGGATTTGATCTTTCAACTTTTCCTGTCAATGAATACATACCACTGTCTTTTTTTTCATCCCAACACGCGTCATCTCTGACTGTAATTGAATCATGGTAACTAAGAACTCCGCTTGCAATACTATGGTTATTTTGAATGCAGACAAATCCCCTTCATCTTAGCTTGTGAGCTTGAACAATTAGGAGGAGACTGCGTAGAAGCTAATGGTGAATTAGAAATATCTATTTAGACAACAACGACTGAACTACATCTTCCGTCGAAACAACCTTAGCAAACTCTCCATTCAAACTGGCTAAATGAACATCATGTATCATTTTAGCCTCAAAACCTCCTTTCGCACAAGTCCCAGTTGCATCCTTCACAATCCAAACCTCTTCAGCAACATGCAGATTGGCTGCCATACGAGTAGTAGTGGATACACAATGGTCAGTGGTAAGACCAACAATAATAAGACGACGGATTCCCTTGGCTCGAATCATAGCTTCCAAGTCTGTCCCAATGAAAGCGCTGTTCACATCCTTCGTGATAACGGGTTCACCATCTTGAGGCTTTGCCCAGTCAAATAAAACATAACCTGGGTCAGAGGGATGAAGAGGGCAGCTTTTGTCACGGGAGGCATGTTGGACGTGAATAATTGGAGCTTTAGCGTCGCGAAAAGCAGTGAGGAGAGTTGGGATGTTGTTTTCGACGATAGGAAGATTGAAAATGGGAGCTCCGAAATAATTAGTTGGGTCATCTTTGAATCCTTTTTGAACGTCAATCACTAGAAGAAGAGATTGCGACGAGTCGGTGAGGTTTTGTGAAACGGAGGAAGTCATGACCGTTGTTGGGAAGGCACATTTGGAAGCGTGCGCAACTTGACTCGAACTCATCATCACGGGCTTTGCTTAGTCACCTTATCATCATTCTGAACCTCTTTTAAGTGGACTATTTTGGTTTCTTGAAAACGATAGGTTCGAGAAGCGTATTCAACAGCACCGCTTTGCAATAGAGGACACCTACAAGTTTGCGAGTCAGGCTGGACAGTTTTAAAGGTCATCCCACGTACTTGTGAGTGATACCATGCGGTTTATTCTATAAAATTCTTTATAAAACTACATTTATCCACTCTCTTTGAAGGTTAAAGGGAAGCATCATGGCCACCCACGGATTCGACTTGATCAAATCCGTTGATCTGGACACTTCTCCCCCAATCTCCTTGACCAAATATCGTAGTCCACGCACAGGACTAAGTGTCATGCATATATCTGACGATTGTCCTATTGTCAGAGGCTACTTTGCAGTAGGCACTGAAATTTTCAATGACTCTGGATGTCCACATACCCTCGAGCATCTCGTATTTATGGGCTCCAAGAAATATCCGTACAAAGGTGTTCTCGACCGCCTAGCCAATCGTGCATTTTCCGGTGGGACTAACGCTTGGACTGCCACCGACCATACTGCATACACTCTGTCGACTGCCGGCGAGCAGGGATTTCTCCAACTTCTGCCCATCTACCTCGACCACATTCTTAGCCCGATCCTCACGGACTCAGGATTTATTACTGAAGTTCATCATATAAATGCAAAGGGTGAAGACTCGGGTGTCGTGTACAGTGAGATGCAGGGAAGACAAAACACCCCTGGAGACCTGATGAATCTTTGGTACGTTGGTCAGCGTGAAAGGTTCCAAGAATGTAACGAGCCGACCCTCTAGCACCCGACGGGTTTTAGAGCCCCGTGAAAGCGCTTACAGAAGTGAAACTGGAGGACTAATGGAAAACCTTAGAATTTTGACGATCAATCAAAGTGAGTGTTCTACGTTTGCCTCTTGGAGATTAAATCGCAACCTACCATTCTCAGTCAGAGAGTATCATGCAACAACTTATGTCCCTCACAATATGTGTATTATTGTGACAGGTAACTTGCCGAGCGGAACAAGCGCTCTGTTGCATGTGCTTGAGGAACATGTTGAACTTGCTTTGGTGGAGCAAGGCTTTGATAAAGGGTTTCATCCACCAGGGTGGAAGCGGCCATTTCTAGAAACTCCTAGTGCAATACGCACGATGCAGAAGGAATCAATCGAGGAAACAGTAAAGTTTCCTGAACAAGATGAGAGTGAGTCGTGAATCTAAGCTACTCATCTCCTTCATCGCTTTATTGTGAAGCAGGTGTTGGGGAGCTAATGATTGTACTGGATGGTCCACCTCGTACGAATTTCCTCGAAAAAGACGTGATTGCGTTGCTTTCCTTTCTTTTCATGCATTCTTACTCGTGAAGGCTCTCGAAATTCTCGGAAACTATCTCACGTCGTCCAATGCTGCACCCTTGACCAAAGAATTCGTTGATATTAAAACTCCTCTTTGGTATGTTTACATTATTATTCTCTTTTTCCAGAGCTGAATAACACCATGACTTCTCAGTACTTCCATCGGCTTCGGTCAAGAGGACAGAGGAACAATGACCAACTTATCAATATATGTCAGCTCGATACCCATTGGAGTGATTGATCGCTTCCCTGCCAAGTTAAAGTCTACTTTAGAGCGCATTGCTCAGGAAGGCTTGGATATGAAGCGGATGGAAATAATCATTTCTCGTGAATTGCGCTTGGTGAGACAGGTTCATTTTGTTTACTCTTATTTTGATATCTTTCTAGTTTCACAATCAGCTCGAGACTTCCAAGGGCGATGCATTGTCTAGCGAAGCTATTACTGATTTCCTTTATGGAGATATTGAGGGAGTCGATCTTGAACAATCGATGAACATATTCAGTAGAATTCAACTCCTTAACGAATGGAATAGTGATCAATGGGTGTCGATGCTACGCCAGTGAGTTCTTATCATTTGTTTTGAGCCAGCCTGAACACAGCTAACTTACTGTAGGTACTACATTGGGCGTTCATGGATTGTCATTAAGGGTAAACCATCTGCATCGCTTGCGAAGACCATCGAGGCAACAGAGAAGAAACGTATTGCGGCACAGGTGAAGAAACTCGGCCCGGAAGGTTTAGAGAAAGCAGCGGCACTTGTCGAAAGCGCTAAGAAAGAACATGACGAACCGGTTCCATCTGACATTGTTACTTCATTCTCAGTTCCAGAAATGAACAGCATCTCTTGGATACATGTGCTGTCCGTGCAAGAACCTGGCGAAGGGAGAGACAAGGCGCGGATATCTGCCGAAGCGAACAAACTTAGCAGACATATTCAAGCAGATGGGGTAGAGCTACCTTTCTTCGTTCAATATGTGAGATCATCAGTTGGTTTGTGATAACTCGCTAAGATGTTAAAGGACCATGTCGAATCTCAGTTCGTCGAAATCACAGCCATGTTTTCGCTCGCTCGTCTTCCTCCACGACTTCGACTGTATGTTGGGATCTTTTTTTTTTTTTTTTGGACAGCTGAAATGACTCCGTCTCTCTACAGCCTTCTCTCTCCATTTATAGCGACTTTCTTTCAGCTCCCAGTTCATAGGCTATCTGGGGCGAGGTTGAATCATGAGGAAGTAGCTAATGCGCTCAATGATGGGACAGTCTCATACTCTGTTGACTATGGCTATAATGGCAACGTCGGGGAGAACTTGACGATTAGCATTTCAGCTGAGATCGCTCGCTATGATGATGCGGTTGCCTGGTTGAGAGATCTTGTGTATGGTGCCCAGTTTGACCAAGACAGGTTCGTGCACTTTCGCTTGCTCTGGTGTTTATTTGAAGCACTGTTTCATTTTTCATAGACTCAAAGTGGTCTTTGCCCTGATCCAACAGTCATTACCTGAGCTTAAGCGCGACGAAAATTACCTCTTGAGCTCGCTTCGTCACAACTTGCTCTATGACGAGTCTTCATCGTACAGAGCTGGAGGCGTACTTCAACAAATTGATGCCGTTCCGGCATTGATTAAAGCAATAAATGAACGTCCAGTCACTGTGGTGACTGATTTTGAGGAACTCCGAAAATTAAGTTAGCCGTGTTTCCATGATTATGTTACATTGCTCTGACTATGTGAGATAGTAACAGATCCATCTGGTGTAAGGTTCTCTGTGGCCGGTAACATTCTCGCAGTCAAACAACCTCGAAGCACGCTGGGGCGATATTTCAATGCTTCTCTTCCAGTCAGATGTCGATTCAATACTTTATTACTCCAAACTCAATGGAAATTGCAGAAATCACCTCTATCACCATTGAAGTGGATGTCGGATGTATTGAGCCCACTTGGACGAAACCCAGAGAAACAAGTGAGTTGTGATTTATTTTGCTCCTAACTCGGGCGTTCAGCCTAGAGCAAGGTAGTCGTCCTCAGCCTTCCGTCCTTGGACAGTGGGGTTACAAGATTGATTTCGAAGTGTTTCCTTAGTCATGTTCATCCCGACAATCCTGCTATGTATGTCACTTTGCAATGTCTAAACGCTATCGAGGGTCACATTTGGTAAGCATATTTCGATCGCATGTGATCTGAAGATTCTTTCACGCTTCTCATTTCAAGGCGTTCTATACGTGGATCTGGATTAGCGTATGGGGCCGATTTCTCAGCAGATAACGAGAGCGGCTTCCTTTCTTTCAGTTTGTCTCAGGTAAGACCAGATATCTCCGAAATCCTTTTAATCGGTCTCTTTGCAGAGTTCAAATACTGTTGGTGCCATTAAAGCGGGCGCTGCTGTGATCCAAGGACTCGTTGACGATTCCGTGAGCTGCGCATTTCGGAGGAGACAGTCATACACTGAGAAATGATAGCTCGAACTAGATGATCATGCCCTCGATGCTGCCAAGAGCTCTCTCATATATTCGGCTGCGAGCGGTCTTTCAACGGTCCAGGCTGCGGTAAGTTACACAAATGTTCAAAGGGAATGATATATTGAGTTTTAATATTTGACTGTTAGGCGAGTGCTTCTTTCGTATATCAAGCCATTTTTGAGGTCGCTCCTACGTGGTACCTTGATCGACTCAAACAATATCAGCAAGTAACAAAGGATGATGTGATTCAAATCCTTAAGAAATACTTCCTTGCACTCTTTGACAGCACATCATCTATTGCAGTAGTTGTGACGGCTCCAGCGAAAGCCAAAGAAATTGGTGCGTATTTCACAGAGCAAGGGTACACAGTAGAGCAGAAGAAGTTGGAGACTGAACACCACAGTTTGAAGACTGTCGTGAGGAAACTGATAGGCGGATATTTGTCAGATCACGTGCACGCAGCCGAGCAGAAGAAGAGTGAGATTGAGAATCATAGTTTGAGAACTCGAATTGTAGAAAAGCTGAGCCGGTTCTCAGATCGTGCTCGAGGCAAACATTAAGTCATTACATAACCAGTTGATTCAACCCTATAATACAACATGAATGGCAGTATCTGTGGAAACCATTGTAGTGAATTTTCCTTTAAGGATGCAAAGCGAGCTTCAAAAAAGCCTTCACAATTCTAATCTGCCTTCGCCGCTCGTCCCAGCTGCGTCCTTGAAAATCTAACTGTCCTCACTGACAACCATGATCAATTATCTCTACTAAATACGTAACGGTAGTCCGTCGACAGTGGTGAAATAGTAGCTTTTGATCAGTTTGCATGACTACTCTTATTTGTTTTGGACTCTGTGCTTGTTTTCTTTGCATTGAGCAGTCTTTCCGCCTGTAACCAAAAGTTATCCTCTCCTCTCCACCTCTTCTTTAAATCAGTGGCCCAATGATCTTGCTCTACATTCAAACTGATGACTTTCGGATGATTCAACGCTTCAACCATATTCAGCGGCTGCGGAACTGGAGATGGATTAAGGCCTGTGAAATCCATTATAGCAACGAGCGCAAACTGCTCAAGTGAAGCTATGGCAGGTATTCCATCCCAGATGAAGTCGTGAGTGCCGTTCCATTCGATCTTGAAATATGCCAAAGCTGGTAATAGCTGTTTAATGCGGGCAGGGTCGGGCATAATCCAGACCGTTTTCCAGTCGCCAGCCATCGCCCAATTAATATGAGTCAATGTTCGAGGAATGTGCCCTGGAGTATGCATCATCGCTGTCGTGAACTTATATGACATAAACTCATCCAGCTCGAGGTATCGGAGTTTAGGATATCTAGAGAGGTTTGGGAGAACGGTAACTTCATCGACGTCGGCGAGTAGCACCAAGTCGGTAATGCCGACGCAGAAGCTAAAAAAGTCGCGGCCTTTGGAACATTGGTCATAAAACAGATGTTTGACATGGCGTGCGAGAAAGTCTGAAGATTTGGAGTGTAGAAGGTCCCGGTATTCAAGGTAGTTGAAACCTCCCCCAACTAAGAAAAGAGTTCGAAACCGTAGGGGATCCACCCTGTTGAAATAATTAAAACGCTGGAATCAGCCTTATTATCTAACAGGGACTTACCATTCGTAAGTTCGACGACATACACTCAAGAGGTTAAGGGGAGACAGGGAATAGATGTTGGCGTCCTTGGTGGCTGCAAGAAAGAATATCTTGTATTCAATTTCTGGAGGAAAGAAGGGGGAATCAGGTGTGGCCTGGGAAGGCATGGGTGACGGGTAAAAAAGAACAAACTTTTCGATCTCAGAAGCAAAAGTTTTTGTAATTTGATATGCATCGACAAGGATGACTTATGATGCGATTCACGGGCCTAGATTTGGGCCAAAGGCAAACGTCCAAGAGCTCAATAGACTGTTTAAGCCTCACCCTACCTGCTCCTCACGAGTAATTAGCTTTGCGGAGCCCGAACACCAGATAGTTCAATTCCTTAAGATGCACTTCCTGGCACTCGTGATAGCACACCGCTCATCACAGTCGTTGCGATGATTCCATCAACAGCCAAAGATGTCGGTGTGTATTGACTGAGCATAAGTACGCACAGCAGAAGAAGGGTTGGTGGCTAGGCTTAAGATCTTGAGGATGATAATAGGGATACTCATGGCGAGATATTCGACAGAGCGCAGGTACATAGCTAAGCAGCAAAGCAGAAAAATTAGAGGAAGACAAAAGGAAGACAAAGACCGAAAGGCATAGTTTGAGTACCTGAGTTGTCGGTGCGCAGATCGAGCCCCGGCAAACATTGAGCAGTTGTTTTACCAGGTGATTCAATCTTGTGATACCACACGAATGACATCATCTGTGGAAACTATTGTTGCAAATTCTCCTTCCAGGCTAGCCAATTGAGTCTCATGAATGGTTTGACCATCGAATCCGCCCTTGGCACTCGCCCCAGTCGCATCCTTAACAACCCAAATTTGCTCGCTGACATCCAAATCACGGGCCATACGAGTGGTAGAAGAAACACAGTGGTCTGTTGTCAGACCTATAATGATGAGGCGGCGAATACCTAGCTTTCGAACGGTGGATTCGAGGGCAGTCCCCACAAAAGCGCTATTCACGTCTTTGGTAAAAACGGTCTCTCCTTCAATGGGTTTCGACCAATCAAAAGGAGCGTGACCCGGAGAAGAGCTGTGAAGAGGCGATGCTTCCCAGCGAGATTCATGGTGGACGTGAATGACAGGGATCTCGGCCCTGCGGAACGCGTCAAGAAGGGAGGCGATGTTGCGTTGGACGGTGGCCAGATTGAAAATAGGACCACCGAAAAAATTGTAGGGGTCGTTATCTAATCCACTCTGAACATCAATGACAAGAAGGCCACACTGAGGGGGATTGATCTGGGAGGACATGATGGTTTGAGGTTGGTCCGGATGTTATTTGTTCTTTGGCTCTTGCTTTCATCACCAAAAGGATGAGGGGATACATACGCACATTTAGGCTTTTCGTCTATGTCTTGGCTTCACAGCAGACACAGCAGCACTGTTTCATCGACTTCTGCTGTATCGGCGGGGATTCCCGGGTGCCTTCCTAGCCCCCATATTTCCCCTTTGACCTCAGGCGCCACGAATTCTTTGGCCGAATGTGTTACGAAAAACACATCTTTTGTGGAGCACAACCCCGCCCCCGGCGACACCAACCCAGTTTCCTGAACAAGGAATGCATCGTATCGAGCCCTCCTTCCTGATTCGCCACAGAACGACAGGTAGCCACCGCCTTACCTAGAGCCCATTCGTTCCAAAAGAACATTCTTCGAACCGCTTTCAAAGTTACGGCGTCGTGTTTTCTGCGTGCGACTGCGCTCAATGTTGCTTATTACAAAGCGAACCCAAACACAACAGCGAAGATTCAGCTGAGGATGACGTTTGGGAGACGCTATTGGCTACTAATTGTCCCGGCGAAGTACGTCAGAATCACAGCTTTTTGGATTGAAACTTACTGAAAACCGAACCCGTCTAGAGACTCCCTCCTCTTGCCTTAGACCGCCATCTCATCCTGCGAAACATCTTCTCCCTCAAGTATGCCTCATTAACGCGTTGTATTACGTTCCTAAATCATCCGTCCAGACTTACGACCTGATAAACGTTGACGACTGGAATTCCAGATCGTGGCACCCCGGACCCCACATCTCCCAATCCCCAGTTCTATCACGGCTTTATGACTCTCAACGACACCTGCCCTTCTATGATGAACTCAATCGACAAGTTCTTCGTGGCTTTGCCTTCCCAATCCTACGATCGTACCTTCCGTTCTCTGCTGCCTGTGGCAGCCAACATCGAACGACCAGGACTTTCATGTGCGTATATGCTGCTTCATATCACCCCTCATTTGAAAAACTAAGTCCTCCTCTTGTTGCAGTATTTGCTTTCATATTTTTGCTTTGGAAGCATATGGAGACGCCTTTCAAATCCATCCCGACCTTTGAAGTTCCTGTATTCCCACCACAAACCGCCCGCCACAGTCTCGCATCTTCGTTGTTGTACGGTCATCGCTCCTCCGCTCGTCGTCGGTTTAACGAGTCGCTAGTGTTCTTTGTCTGACATCTCCCGTTATCAACCCCCCATGGCTCTTTCCCAAGCGGAGTGCCAGCCCTACGTCAGCCCCACTTGACTGGTTCATGGTTATTTCTTTTGTTTTTCATGGTGTGCACCATTTTATACATATGCTAGCTTCTTGTATGCTTAAAGTCTATAGGTATCGTTGTCCGTCCCAGTAAACTCCCCTTTTCGAACCGTGTGTTAGCACCTCACACAAGGACACCATCCTGTCCCAAACCCTCCGAGGATATCTCCTGCGCCGCGAATCCTGATGTCGCTCGAATGACAAGTTTCTCCCCCTTCATGGCAACTATGATGTTGCTGTTCTCTCTTATTACCCCCACCCGGTCAGCGAGTCTCCCATCTGCGTCGTCATCGTCAGGTGAAGGAGAACGTCTGGACCTAGGCATGCATACTTCCACCACAATTAAAATCACTGTTGGTTGTAGTAAGTTCCTTTCACTATGCCTTCTCACTGCCACCGCTGACCTACGAATGTTTCAGTTCTGATTTTGGGGGCATTGTGTTGTTTGTGCCTTGTCGCGCGCAAACGAAACTATCCCTCATGGTTTCCGATACGCTACTCTCTCCCTCGCAGCCTCAATCCTACTTTTCATCGCCGCAACCCCCAACCTCCTCGTACCCCTCAGAACGATGACGAACACGAAGTGTATCCTGGACCTCCAGCCTATACACACAATGATACCCCCACTCATAGAAATATTTCTCTTGGACTCGTGAACACGTCCACAACGCCAGGCCCTAGTCACCCTGTTGCTCAGGATCTACCCCGCTTTCCTCCCCCAGTCTATATTCAGACTGCGTCTTCCTGAGCAGCTTGCTAGCGTATCGTAAGAGAGCTATCACAATTGTTTCATGAACTATTGTTCTTGATTGTTACTTAAGTCTCAATGTTTACTACAGAGAATCTGTCCGCCTACTCTCCTGTCTTTACCACGCATCCCTTTGTCTCTTCATCTAGCTTCCTCATCCCTAGTTTTACATACTCCACTTCCCCGCGTTTCCCGTGTTGTTGTGTTTCCTGTATTTGAGTTTCTTTGTTGATCATCCTACCTGGTTCCCCATTGCTCTCATTGGGTCTTACTTGCGGCAGGGTTAATTTGTTGATTTTATTTCTTACCCCCCGTCTCCAACGCCTAGTTACTTTTCCACGTACGGGCTTTGACGGTGGTGGTTTCTTTCCGCATTTTATCTCTGTCGTGTTTTTGACTTTTTGTGTACACTCTGGGATTTTGGTTTTGTCTTAGCTTTCGTTGTTGCGAAAACTCTGTTCGTACATATCTCTCTGGTCTTTCTTAGCCTTTCGCCGTTGCGAAAACTCTGTTTTTCACCTCTGATATCTTCTCTACGTCTTGTCTCTCTTTCCACTGATACATCACCTGCCTTGCGCATTTTATCCTACTGTCCTTGGACTCATTTGAGTCTCTCCCGAGTCTCATATCTTACCGTGGGTCCTAGCTCCAACAGAGTTAACTGTTGACTGAAATGTTACCTGGTTCGTTCACTATGTTTTACTCATCCCTTTCTTTGTCTTCTGTATTTCCTCCATCATCTTCTTTACCTTGGGTTTGTCTTCGTAGCTTACCCATAAATTTCAAATTTTTTGGCTCTTTTGGTAATGTTACGGCTGAGGCATGTGGGTTAACGGTTTGGAGGTTCGTCGTGTCACTGAGTGTTAAGGGACGCTCCTTTGGGTGATGGCAACGCTTCATCCACCTGAAGACCTCTGCTTTCAACAGTTCCCCTGAAGGACCATGGAGTATGTTGTTTTATTTCTGCTCTTAATGTGCGATGGGTCGGCAATCTGGTGTGAGAGTTCAACTCCGGACTTGGTGACGGATACAAGGGCCTAGGTACATATGCCCTAGTATCCCCCATCTGAGAAGGTTGAACGCCGAATTTTTAAAATACCTTGACCTCGAGTGCTGCCAGCTCGGTCAATGTCTTGCAAGCGCTTGGAGCAGAGTTATATTTGCTCACGCTGTTCAAACTCACTTTACAAAACTGAACCTTCACTGGAAAATTGGATATGAAGTAATTCCCCTTTGCATTTCTAGGAGAGTGACTTGGTCCCTGAAAAACTTTCCCTGAAGTGGTTTGAAAAAAGAAGCATAGAGATAATCATGATATGTCTGTTTTTGGTGGGGCTTCGTGATTGGAGGTCACGCTCACACCCTTGTCATTCATGCCCTCCTCTTATCCGGTGCCATCATATTTCCCATTTTTGCTTCCACTGCACGCTCCGTTTTTGATAGCAATGACCGAGGGCAGCAACAGATTACAACACATGCCCTCTCTTTCCTTTTGACCTCCACGATCCTTCACTTGGATCTTTTTTGGAGCTCATTGGGTTCCCTCTGCGTTTGTGGAACTGGACTTTGAAAATGGCTACTAAAGCACCCCCAGATGCTAGCTATGGTGCCTACTTTGTCGGCGTTACCTTGTCGCTGGCGTGAGTGATTTTTAGGATCGAGACTGCACACTCGAAAACTGAGTTTTTGGATTGGTTAGGATATATGGTATCGTTGCGATTCAGGTTGTACAGTACTACAAGAACTTTCCCAGGGATCACTGGTTCCTCAAGTTTCTGGTACTTCATCTAGCTTTTCAAGATATTTTCCTGTCTTACACTTCTTTTTTGTTTTCAGGTCGCCTTCATGCTGTAAGTTCAGGATAATCCACGGATCATAAAGACAAGGACATCGCATTCTCAATTCAGTTTTAATCAGGACTGTGGAGACGGTGAATTCAGGCATTCAGACATACACTTTATTCTACTTCACAATACGACATCGAGGGAATATGGACGTCTTGCAAAATCCTCCATGGTGCGCCACTCTTGTGTAGTTGCTTGATGTTTTAAGGCTAATTCTTTGTATAGGAATTTGAATGTGAGTCCTCAAGCTAACAAAGTTGATATATTTGGCTAATATGTTCCCCAGGCCGTCGTTGCGTTGAATGTAAAACTCTTTTTCCCTGTGTGAGCTTCATCCCGGTCTGATGCAGCCTTGATAGACATTATCCGGCACAATCATCCAATGCTTCTTTGCCCGAAGAGTGTACATTTGTAGGTTCAATTCTTATTGTTCTCTCCAGCTACTGTAGCTCACTCATTTGGAAAGTGAGCGCTCACAACTGGATTCTCACCAGCGTAATAGTGGCTTCATCAATGTCGCAACTTGGTACGGGTCCTCTGATTTTCAGCGATGAGTACTCATTTAGAGCTCCAGCACTTGGCTGGGCCATTACAATTCAAGCCATTCGATTTCCCCGGATGGAGGATATAGGGAAATATTTGTTCCTCAACATCCCTGCTTTCACTATGACTGCAGTAACCGACATTATCAACGCCATCTCTCTGGTATACTATCTCCAAATCCGTAAATCAGGGCATTCAACAACGAACACTATCGTCAACAAGCTTATTTTCATGTCCATCAACAATGGCTTGCTGCCGAGGTGCGTGGGTTTTCTGGCCGCATGGATAACGAGTTTATCCCAGGTCCTAGTCTCCTTGCATTCGGAGCCCTTGTCGCTGTTGTTACTGGTCCGACAACTATGGTCCCTTATGCCATGTGCTTTATTCTCACCAAGAGTCAGTCTTGCCCGATTTTCAGTGTTAAAATACTTCAATACTTATGGTTGTTATTTTTGTACAGCTTATACGGCGACTCTAATTGTATCCCTCAACGCAAGGTCCAGTATTAATAGAGGCAGGACGGATATGTCTTCTCATGGACGAGATCATATCAAGCTACAAGAGGGAACATCAAGAGGAGCTGTTGTAACGATAACGACGGAAGTCGATGTGGTGGTTTCTTGATAGTGTTTTTTTCCACGTGTATAGGTGTACATTTTCTAGGATATTATGTAATAGTTGTTTGTTTGGAGGATGGGATATTCCGAGCTGAAGGGACGAGTCGGAGTTAATATTTGTTATCACCGAGTGCGAGAAAGTTGCACGCGTCAGGGAGCACGTCGTTTTTGACCGAAACCACGATGTCATGTTTTACGGTCGAACCTGCACTTTTTTCTCCCTTCTTATAAAGAATTGAACGCACGTCAACTTGTACCTCAAAAAAGCCATTAAGGAGCGCGGTCATCGAAACTGTGGTTCGCCTGTTTCTCAACGCAGGCTTGAAGTACATAGCACTGATCCTCCTTACCTCTTAGCTTAACCGGCATGGATTCCTATTCGTCATTTTGTTCTCCAGTTCAAGCCGAAGTTACAAGTCCTCTCGACTACTCTCTTGAAGAAGTTCGGATTCGTAACGAAGACCTCGAGGACGAACTTCTTCGGCAAGAAATACCTCTCACTGGACGTGTTATCCATGTTACGCACTACCTCCCTATCTCTGCGTCCCTCCATAGGCCTGGATTCGTTCCTCCTGGCGGGGTGCTAACAAGTCCACCTCCAACACCACCGTTACCCAGCCCTTCACCTCCTCCTCAAGAGATTTCATGGGAGCTGGAATACCGTTATGGCCACGATGCAATGTATTCAGGCATCAAGTCAATATGTGCTACCCATGAGCAAGTCATCGTTGGATGGACTGGTGACATCAGACACAAGCACCATCCATCCATTGAAGTCGATCCTACCACGATTACGCAAGAGGAGAAAGATGCTTTCAGAGAGTCTTTAGAAGGATATGCTCAGGATGAGATACATGGAAAACATGGACCAGAGTGGAAAGGACTTCACTATGAGCCAGTTTGGATGGATAATCAGGTTGCTCATGGGCATTACGATCGCTATTGCAAACAGAGTTCGGAGGTTCCCATTTTGCCCATTTGAGTCTTCTTTTCTAACCTTGTTTGGTAGTTTTATGGCCTTTATTCCATTACCTCCTCTGGCAAGATGTCGCACATGAATATTCTTCTGCTGACTCTGGATATCGTCCATATGTAGAGGCTAATCTTGCGTATGCCAAAGCGGTCCGTCCACGTTTGTCTATTTTCGTATGTCTTTCTCAGACTCGTATAGGTTGCTGCGATCTGGCGTCCTGGAGACTTGGTTTGGATCCATGACTATCACCTCCTCATGGTACCAAAAGCATTGCGCGAAGAAATCATGCGAAACCCGGCTCCATCAGCAGCGGCGACACCAAACCCTATGATGACTGCCAAAGCAGAAGATGCAGATCGTGGTGGGGGCACTGAATATTTCGTCAATCATAGGGACAGTCCAGGAGCCGACGGGATTGTCATCGGATTGTTTGTTCACACACCATTCCCTAGTAGCGAAGTGTTCAGATGTTTACCCCGTACGTTTACTCGCTTGGATCTAATATGTAACTAAGGCACAATTCTAAAGGTCGAGGTGAAATCCTGGAAGGTATGTTGGGTGCTAACCTCATATGCTTCCAAACATATTCCTATTGCCGGCATTTCATTTCGACGTGTCTTCGAGTCCTTGGATATGAAGTTAGCAATGGTGGAGTTCATTCTTCTTCATCTGATCCGCCGGGAGGTCAGTGCCAATATCCTGTTTGATATCAACATATTAACAACTCGCTCATCTCCTAGAGGTGGGCATTGTCGTTCAAGGCCGAGTCGTTGGCATAGTTCATTGTGCTGTTGGCATAGACTTCTCTCGAGTTACCAGTGATCTGTGAGTAGTGCCTGTTTAGATTTCGTCTTTCTTTGTGTGCTGACATGATGGATGTTAGATCTCGTCCTGGTATTCAACCCAAATTAGACGCCCTAAGAAATCTGTACGAAGGCAAGAAGATCATTGTGGGTAGAGATAAGCTCGATGCTATAACAGGTTTATCACAGAAGGCAGGCATTTCAGGTTCATGACCTCATCAGTAATAATCATTTTTGCCTCATCCAGCTTCGTGGATTTTCTTTTCTATTGAGTCGCTATCCCGAATGGCGCAATCGAGTGGTGCTCATTCAGGTCACATCTCCAGCGCTGACCGACAGTTCTAAATTAGAGACTGAGATCAGTGAGCTTGTAAGCTCCATTAATGGGGACTTTGGAAGTTTGGATTTTACTCCTGTTCATCACTAGTAAGCCATCTTGTTAGTTATTTGGTTCCAGTCTGACATAGTTCAACTAGCCATCAGACTTTGAAGAAGGATGAATTCTATGCGTTGCTCTCTGTCGCGGACCTTGGACTCATGACCCCTCTGAGGGATGGCATGAATACTACCAGCATGGAGCTTGTCGTTGCTCAACATACCACAAAGAAATCTCCTAGTATCCTGAGTGAGTTTATGGGGGTGGCACAGGAATTAAAGGATTCCATTCTTGTCAATCCATACAATCTGGGCGTATGTTTCTCTATCGCCCCTGAAGCTGCCAAAAGTGTTTATTAATTTCACAGGATTTGGCTAATGCTATTCATCGTGGACTGACTATGTCCGAGGAGGAGAAAGCGGAAAGACACAGTCGGATGTACGAAACTGTCATGAACCATACAAACCATAAGTGGGGCGCAGTGCTCATTCAATATCTTATGTCTTGCATGCGTAAGCCTCTTATTGTATCGTCATCTGAACTATCCCTTATGAAAAACCCAGTTACGGCGCATGTTCGCAGTGCCCGTTCTACACCTCAGTTGAAAACGGATCTTTTGGTGCAGCGTTATCGACAGGTATCGGAAGACGGATGTCGACTGTTCATGTTCGATTACGATGTTAGTTCTGCTTTTTTCTGTTATTACTACAGCGTTGGAGACTCATGTCGTTTAAACAGGGAACACTCACCCCAATTGTCCGCCTTCCTCATCTTGCTGTCCCATCCTCTACCACTCTCTCTGTTCTAGAAAAACTCTCTTCTGATCCTCAAAATAAAGTCTGGCTCGTTTCAGGACGAGATGGCGACTTTCTCGACCAGCATTTTGGACACCTCCCTCGTGTTGGGCTCAGCGCTGAACACGGTGCATGGGAAAAAGGTATTCTCCCGTCAGATGCATCATCCGACGCGCAAAGAAAGTGGCAATCTAACCTGTCGATGATTGATATGAGTTGGATGGCGGAAGTAGAGGAAATTTTCAAATATTATACTGAGCGGACAGCCGGGAGTTCCATCGAGAAGAAAAAGAGTACACTAACTTGGCATTGGAGGGCCGCGGATCCTGAGTGGGGGTGCGTTATGATTATGGCGACACCTTTTTGACGTTGAGCTGATTGATGCTTTAGAGAGTTCCAGTGTCGGCAGTGTCAGGATCTGCTAGAGAATAATTTAGTGCATAAGCGGCCGATTGAAGTTGTGGCCGGGAAAAAGAATTTAGAGGTTCGGGCAGCGGCTGTGAATAAGGTTAGCGTTTCGTTTCGACCTGAATGAAACCGTTATTAATGTTTACTATGTTAGGGTGAAATCGTCAGAGGTATTTTGTACAAGAATCCTAATGCCGAATTCATCTTTTGTGCTGGTGATGACAAGGTATAGTTTTTCCCTCGAAATGAATGACCCTCAGTTTAATGCTACTGCCCTTTAGACGGATGAAGACATGTTCCGTGCACTCAATTTGTTTGTCCCACCTCCTCGTTCAAACACGTTCCTCTCCCCTTCCTCTTCGACCAATCCAACGCCAACGTCAACACCCTCCATGCGCTCTAGATCCCTCAAAGCCTCGCCGTCGGCGGCTTCGTCAGTTCGATCTCCATCGGTTGGTACACCGAATATGAATCTGACAGCCAGAGGATCGAAAGTACTCATGCAAGCACCGTTAAGTATGACGTCAATGGAGTCTCCGCCTGCAGGTACGTTCTCTCCTCTTGCGTGCTCCTACGTTCGAATGCGGACTAATATTGGTATTCATTATTACAGGTCAAGGATACGATTGGCCTCCTGTGGAACTGGCGGTTGAACCAGAAGGTATTTTCGCTACCGTGGTAGGACCAGCGAAGAAGAAAACTATGGCTGGGTGGCATGTGACGACATCTCAAGCGTTAGTAGAAGCTATGCTGATGTTGGTAGAATGAGTGAAAGTTTGAAATTGAAATATCTGTACTTTGTTGAGGGACTTGCTGTGCATCAGTTTGCAAAATGAAAGGGTACCTTCACAGTCGTATTGATGATGAACCATCAATTTTGGACGAAGACCTATTTAATGGCTCATTGGGTAATGGAGATGATTTTCCGGTACACCAGATAATTTTTGCTGTTGCCACTGGATGCACTGCATTGACTCGGTTTGATGTCACGTTTAGGTCGGAGCTCGTGAGTGTGTGACACGTGGCGCGTCGGCACCAAGTGAGGCGCGTGTTTTTCATCCATAGTTGTTCTGATACTTTCATAATCGGTTGAAATCCATCAGCCATTGCCATTTCAGTGGGAAAAGCGAAAGAAATTTGGGAACCTCGCACTCAGTCCATCCTATCAAAATCCGAGTCATTGTGTTTAGTCCCCAACATGGAACCTTCCTAATAGGGTTATTGCCTCGCTTTTCCCTCCCCGAAACGTTTGTCGTATCTTATCTTTAGCCTCTCCATAATGCCACATTGCGCCTGCGCGCCGCATTGCCCGTTTCGCTCTGACTCGTTTTGGTCGGAAGCGCTGGGTATAAAGCTGACGCGTTCCGGATATGGCCGACCTTCCTTGCTTTTGAACCTCCATCATCTCTCATTCTTGGTGTTTTAGTTATTCTTCTTTCCCACTCACAAAATCCTGTCCTGCTTCCCTTCCTATTCAAATGCCAGCTTGCCCTTCCATATTTTTCTTGACCATCTGACGTCCCTCAGTTTCGCGTTGCTTGCTCAACAGCAGCTGCGCAGTTTTGCCTCTCAGCCATGCCACCAACAACTGTCTCATCCCACAAGAAATCAGGGCCATATGTGAAACGCCCAGAGAATGCCTTCATCCTGTTTCGCAGACAACGTTGTCTCGAAAAAGCTGCTCCCACTTCCACCGCTTCGAAGACTGTTAAACGTCCTCGTCAAGCTGACTTGTCTAAAGTGATTAGTCAGGAGTGGAAACGTCTTTCTATTGACGAGAGACGCTATTGGGAAGAGCTTGCTAAGGAAAGAAAGCAAGCTCATGAAAGGGCGTTTCCTGATTATTCTTACTCACCGAGGAAACCTGCTGCTAGCAGGAATGAGGTGAAGTGGACCTTACAGAAACACGATGATGACTTGTCCTCGCATAAGCGCGAGGTTGGTGATACAAGAGAGAGGCAACAGCATATACATGGTTCCGCTCCACCAATACGAAGACTCGAGGAGAAACATGCTGTAGAGTTCGGTAGGGTCCACGTGCCTATCGTAAACTTTGATAATATCAAGTTAGAAGAATATCAGGTAACTCTCGATATCGGTCTTTTTCATCCTCGGAGAACAACTGACGATTTTTCGTTTCCACAGGCCGCAAAGACACCTCCCACACCTCCAAGTGTGGCACCTACCACCACTCATGCAGGTGTCTCTCATGCAGAAGAAGATAACACTTATACATTGCCCACGTCATTCTATCAGACACCTCTTCCTCCACCGCAAGAGGACTGTTTCTGGGGCTACGGCCACCCAGCAGCCAGCTTCTCCGACATTCCTTTATACGGGGCGCCTCCGGTTGCTTCTAATAACCCGGAATACTGTGACACGTACAGTCCACAGGCTCCCATGTTCGAAAAGCAGATGACCATTTCACCTGCTGAACTCGGCTTTTTCGAGGAGTTCGAGGGAGGCAATTTTGCGAGTTTGTTCGCGACTGGCGAAGAGTTGTTGAATAGCAATAACTATGGTCAAGGACAAAATATCCCTCCTTACTAAGCTCGTTTCTTACTGAACTCTACTTCACATGTGACTTCCACTGTATGCCCCTCTCAGCTCTTTTTTGCTCCACCCCCACTCAAATTTACTTACATTGCTGGCTCTAAGACTCTCTACCTACATATGCATGCCTTTTTATTTATTGTACGTACCTCTCTCATCTCGCTCTTCTGTTTGATTATGTGACTTATGGACACGTCAATGAGGCGCTGGGGCTAAACGGACCATTGGTTATCCTTCCTCTACGCAAGCCCTTGCGTGACCTTTAGAATCGGCTAAAGGTTGCCGTATGACGATACAAGCTAAATTTTCAAAGAGATATCGACCGGTTTAACCGGTATTTTCCTCGGTACGCGGTGCTCAGTGTGGTGCCGGTAAAAAAAGGGCCGTTTTCACACCGCCCCGCCCTGAATTCTTATCCAGTTAAATAACTGTGACATCGGAGGGTGGTTCTCTTTAAGTGAATTCGTTGCCTGCTGGATCTCAAAGGACTTGGCACGTTTTGGGCTGTCATCACCTTGGTTAGTTGAGAATCAAATACCCTCATAGAACCCAAGACACAGAATTTCCCTGTTTCCAAATTCTATCTTACTATGGATAGATGAGAAGAATAGTCATCTTTCAACCCTATTGTGTGATACCAGAATCATTGTTTATGGCCAACATCGTCACAGCGGCTTGACGGCAGAAGGTCTGGAGTTGCATCATGAAATTATGGTTTGGGCCTATGTTGCCGAGTCAGACCCTGAATACTGGCATTGTGATTTCATACCGCAGCTTTCGATGTGGTCGTACAGAGAAAGACTTGTATTGTCGAGATAAGTTCTTGGAGAGGGCACACTCTACCAAGGAGGAGCATGCTAACTGTTGTCACTCCGCTATTAACACCTCCCCGAGACTTGCTTTGACTGTGCACTCATTTCCAAGAAGAGTGACCAGCAGGAACACTTATAATCAAAACAACATTCATTCAATTCTATCGCTTTATTATAACGGTACATGTACTTGGCCTATAAAAGAAAGAATGAAAGAGGAAGGTTTGCAGTTGTACGAAGTACTATAGTTATCCATTATCAAAGTCACACCACGCTGGGATCGTCTCCAAATTTTGGGGATTTCCCAGACGACGTAGTTTGATCGAACGCATGGTGAAACTATAATGTTATAGTCAGAAATTGATGACGGGTAGGACAATACGGACGCACCTGAATATGTTTTCTTATCTCAGTGTGGACCCCAATGCCACCTAAACTTTGTTCTGGATCCGTGCGAATCTATACAACGATTAGGGATACCTATACAATAGACTGCGAGAGCCACTCACCCCAGCTCGACGAGACATTTCATGGTTGGAGCCACTTAGGACAATATCATTTGAGCCGCCGTAACCCGACCGTAGACTCTGTCGGGAGTTTAGCATATACATCATGGAGATGGCCTATATAGAATCTATGAACAGGGGCTGTGATGCGCATTGTTATCCCCAACTCACATAAAGCTTTGGCAAAGCCTGGTTGAAAGCTGTCGACATGAGGTTAGTTGTTCCCTTGAAAGACTTGGAAGAGATATATCAGCGAGGTCTCTCCTAATGGATATTTTAATTAGTGCCTTGCATACCTGGGACAATGCTAGATTGATCATGGCACAAATAGCCGCTGGTGCAGCAGAGAGCAAAGTCAATCGAATGAGAGCACTCATTAGTCCAGCAGTCCTGTAATTCGAATCAGCCCTCTCAACTTTAGTTGAAAGAGCAGAACTCTCACTGGGGTATTACTGTTTTCCTAGCTCGCAGCAGATAATAAATCATTGCCATCGTCATGAGCATGTCACCAGCTACATTGGATAAGACTCGCGGTCCAGTCTATGATGGAAGAAGTGAAACTGACCGAAGACTGAACTCAAGTGAGCAGCGAACCATAAGGCAATTTCACTCTCATGTTTCTTCGAGATTGCGACAGTTGCCAAGACCATTGCAAGAAAAGCAAACAGAAGAATAAGTGCAATAGGAATCACAGCAATCCATCTTTTCGAATAAGGCATTTCTCCACGAGTAATGAACAGGGGAGAAACGTACGACTTAGAGAGTGCCCGAAGCCGGTAAAGGTAATAGGCTTGCACGTAGAGCCCTATACATGCAACCATCAACGGGTTTCCAGACTGCCACTGGAAGACGATGGGAAGGTGATTAAAATTGAGATGAGAGCGTTGGAGAAAGAGACGGGACGAACCCATGTGGTGTAAGACAAATTGATGGCACCGGTCTGGTCATTGAAGAAAATAATGTTCTGAATCCACACAATTGCACTGAACACAAAGAACGCGGGGTAAGTAATAATGGTAAAATATGAGACGCACAAAAACCCACACACCATGACTGGATCGTCTTCAGACAAGTAAGAATGACAAGCCCGGCGACGATTGCCTTCAAGATCAATCGGTCACCTCTGTACCAGCGAAAGTAGCTAGCAAACTGCGAAAGGAGAATGCCTTGAAGTAGGCAGTCGGCAAAAGCACCGATAACCTTCAAACATTTGAGTTACACTGCGCTGTATGATGGTAAAGAAAGAGATATAGAACCGACCCAAGGCCCAAGGACAAATACCGAGAGATGCTGATAGTCCGTTAAGGCCATTTCGAAGGCTGCCTGTAACAGGCCAGGTTAAAATGAATGAGCAAGACGCAGGCGGGGGGGATTCGATCACGGAAGGATAAAATGCCTGTACATATATAAGAGCTCCGCGTGGGATACAACTCTATTTCACCGTCAAAAAGAGGGCCTTTGGTAGGATCAATATTTTCAATGGGTCTTAATTCGTGAGGCAGCGACCGGCATAGACTTTGAAAGCCAACCTCCTAACTTTCGTTCTCGCTTTCACCGGCATGGAGGGCCATCCGGGAACCGAAGTTAAGCTGGATTTAAAAACTAAGTTTTCTCGACTGCTTTTTTTCCATTCAGTCCCATGAGGTCCTCAAAGACTCGACTAAGTATGAGTTCTGGGCCATGAATTCTGCGGGATGACACTTCCGATTGGCTGGGCAGTGTCTCAGGAAGCTGAGGTTGAAAATGATGTAGTTTGCGGGAGTCGAGGTTGAGCTCAATTGAGTTGTCATTCGGAGTAATCGAAGCAAAGGGTTTCCAGGAACCACTTCATGATGGGTCCGGCTCCACATGGGTAGCTGCAAATCAGTACGGTAAAGGTAAAACCAGCCAGCAGATGAAGCTATAGTCCAATCGCTACCCAAGAATCCACCGGGTAGGAATATCCCAGCCATTAAAGGGGGAGAGCTGTTGAAGCAAACTGACTATTTTTTCTGATGCGACTTTGCGGACCAGTTAAGAGCTAGCCTTTCTTGGGTAGAAGGGGCACCGTCGCGAATATCTAAGATTCAAAGAGAAAGTGACACACTTTTGAGATGGGTTTGAGGCGGGTGCACGTGAAAGCCTGAATATTGATGTGCAGAATAAATGTCGAGAAGCAAAACGGTCTTGGCGCCTACTTCCTCCGAACTTTGTGATATCTTGGTCCCTTGCGCGCATGACGCAATAAGAGCCGAATCATCACCCTTTTCCATTCAAACGAGATCATGAACTGGGGTAAAAAAGAGCTAAACTTCTTCGACAAGACCTCTTCATTTCCCTCCTTTTCCGTCATCTCCTTCCGTATTTTCTTCGCCATTTTCAAAACTTTAAGGCACACGACCAAAATGGGGCACGTTCCCCTTAGCTCTTTCATAAAATCACTGATCCAAATTTTTCCACTTCAACCTACTATCTCGCTCATAGGTGCACGCTCTTGAAATTTGCTCTCCTCAATACATTTCAATATTTCATCAATCTAATCAAACAGAGTCTTGACATGCTTTTGAAGATATGACTGCTGCGTGTAGCCAAGCTGTGAACAGGACGCAAAGTTCCGGAACCGCAAGATGGAAGTGAATTGGAGGACTACCTAATGATGATAGGTACATGAAGGTTAGCTCCGATATCAAGGAGATCTCGTGGTCAACTTTGACTTTGACGTGGGTATGGTGGCGCACACTCGTGAGGTCCAGATCATTTTTGAGGGTCAAGGGCTATTGGCTTGATGGGGACTGTGTTTCTAAGGATGAGAAAGATGACACATGTGGGTGAAAGCCTATGTGGATGTGAAAGAGGATCAGTGGAAGAGAGCTTAAGGTGTGTGGGTAAAATGTGTGAGTTGAAGCTTGTTCTCAGTGAGAAAATTGATTGAAGTTGGGCGGAGATAGGACGCGCTAGACTTCACCTGAACTCGAGGACGGGCGGTGTGGTGTTCCTGAACTCGAGGACGGGCGGTGTGGTGTTAGGTGTCTGGAAAGGAGAGGTCCGTTCACCAACGATGAGATGTGAGCGAATATTGCTCTCCACAAAGTTCAGGGGTCAGAGTTGCGGTGAAACAAACACGACATGTGTAGGGAGATTGGCCACAGAAAAGAAATCCGTGAAGCCAGAAGTAAAAGTATAAAGAAAAGGAAACCTCCGGAGACGAATTTAAAAAGAAAAAGGAATCTAGCTATGCATTATGAGCCAGATTTTACAAGAATATGCTCGTATAGTCTTTGCCTAACAATCATAGCACAGTCCTGCAGACAGACACCCGGACAAGGTGACTATAACTGAGAGAACAAACATGACGGGTGTCCTCTGAAAGTTCAATAATCACGCAGTTCGTACCGAATATCGAAGAAATTGAATGAACATCCAGAGAGGGTTGCTAGTTGCTTCCAAATTAAATAGAGAAAGAGCCTCTTTGGGATAACTAAGTCTTGCCGACGCTTCACGAAGCCATGACCCTTCGCAATGGGGATCGATGCTGGTGGCTCAAAGAGGCAGAAAATCAACCAAAGGTATCCCAGCGGCATGGGTGGTGTTGAAACTTAAAAAGATCCAAACAGCCCAGGTTAGCGCATATACTGGTCCTATAACTCAGCGTATGCTGACCATGGTTTTAGAGGGTCTATGAACGTGGGCAGCGAAATTTTCAGGAATATAAACCTGAGTGGAGGCTACCAACAAAAGGTGGGGGGGATAAATATTCAGAGATTGCCAGAGAGTATCAAGATTCTTGGCACAGAAGAACTGGAGAATATCATGCTGATACCATCCTATGGTCACAAGTGACCGGAGGACATCGTCTAGAAAAGAGATTTGACAGAACTGGCCACTGAAAAAACGTTGAAAGGAGCAATGAAAGGAGTACCATGCTGGGATATGACTCCAGATATATTGAGCACAGTGACGAGAGCATAGAAAACCATGAGACTGGACTTCTAGATAAGAGCAAGAGACTCGCTGCATAAATTCACGGCGAGATAAGAGACGAGTGTGAAAAAGAAAGGCCAATCCAGGGCGGTTCTATCCCTAGAGGATAGAAAAGAGGAAATAGCGGATCAAGACCACATCTTCGGGAGTCCACAGAATTTGGCGGAATGTACCTGCGATTGATGATATTAAAAATCCGGAACGAATATCATGGTTATCGTACAATGCTTTGCCGTAGGATGGGAGTGGGGAAGTGCTGGGGATGAGCACGAAGGTACGTCAAGGCTATTCCTAAAGCAATGAACCACATCTTATGTCTCTGCCGTGACATTGAAAATTATTCATAATCGAGCGTTTTCAGAAGCTTTTTCGTCTGCAAGGTTAGGAGTCGGATACTGAGAATTATGGCCAACCCATTCGTTGAGAAGAGGTTCTTGAGGAATATACCAAAGATAAATAAATCACTTTGTTTGTAAGAAGCAATGGAAGATGTTCTGCGACGTTGAGAGCCGCCAATGAATCAGATGTTGAAAGGGATGAACGCGTTTGGAAAGGCAAACAGCTCCCGCAGTTTTCGTCTCTCTATCCAAACCTCCATCATCTCCTCCCGTCATCCTGTATGGCATCTCTTTTCCTCCTTCCAAGCAAAACAGAGGCGAAGGTTCGGCTACATCAAAGTGCTTTCGCGCTCGTCCTGTTATCCATCGCCACGTTTCTACTCCCAACGCCGACCCTCCTCTACGCGTTTGCCCATATCTTTCTAGGATATGACTCGAGCCGAGGAAGGCATATAGCTACAGTATACGATGACGACGATATTCCGCAGCCGAGGGACAGCGGACTCAATACTTTTCTTTGTTGGGCCGGTTCGACTTTTTTGTTGGTCGTGTTGTATCATCCAGTCTAACTCTTCAATTAGAAGTGGCACTTGCCAGCGTTTTCATACTCTCTATGATACAGGGAGCATATGGTCTTCAATATTCTGCGCCTTCACATGCACCACCGCCCAAGAAAGGCCAACCTTCTCTGTTTACCCCCGTTAAACAGACATCCTCTGGATTCTTGGATTCATCTCCGGGGAGACCTTTCGCTATATCACCCAATGTACGTCTTGCTTTAGTGACATAATTATCATTTATTTATACATTGTCTTCGACAGAGCGTACCCCAAGTCCAACGTCCTTTCTCATCCTCCATCTCAATGTCTTCCACACCGAATTCCACACCATCAAAGATTCTTCACTACTCAACTCCCCCTCTCACGTCCTCCGTTACATCAACTAGCACAATGAGCACGCCCAGTCCTAGCCCTTTGGTTAGCGCCTTCCGGAGTCAGAGGACAACAGCAGATCTTTCTAGTCAGTTCAGCTTTTTCCCTTCAGGGGATAAGTTTTGCTAATTGACAATATCTAGGCCCCCTTGATGCAACCTACCTCTCAGAGCTGAAGAGAAGCATGGCAAGTTCTGTATCTTCTTTTGAAGGTAGCGGAGGTGTCTCAGGGATATGAGAGACTGGGTACCGCGGTTCTATCCTCGGAAAACACGTACTTTTTGTTTAGTTTTGGAATTATACTCCTTGACTGGCATTTGCACGCAACTTTATTATACCAAGTTTCATTTGTTGAATCTCTGCAATAATGGTCGGCCATTGGACCATTCTACAATGCATGCCAACTGCTTACTTGGCACCTTCATTGTAACAATAGTTTCATTCCGTCCGAAGTCTGAATTTCAGATGAAATAAAGTTCACGCTCCCTTGGGGGATGAGCTGATATGCAGGCGCTCAAATATATTAATTCCATCACTCTTCTTGAACAGCCATCTCTTCAATGGCGCCCTTCGTCAGCTTGCCTGTGGAACTCCAGTATACGATCTTCCAACTTGTAGCAATTCCAGCCACGAATTCTGAACGTTTGAAACTCCTTCACATATCAAAAATATCATACTCAAGGTCAGTCAGCTTGGGTGTTCTTGGGATGCCTATCTTTTTTTATCATGTTCTTCTATTACAGCGTTATTCCAGTCGTTTACAAATTTATTTCTCTTGGCGATCGAAACTTTTACACGATACTTCGTTGCATAAGGTTCCGCCCACGGCATTTTTTCAAGACACACCACTGGCCTCACTGTCACTTTACTCCTTGAAAGGGAATCCTCCCAGCTGATTTGGGCAACCGTTCTTCCGAGACTGCCGAATCTTATTCGTCTTTTCCTTTTTATTGGACAAGTTGGGGATGAAAGTGAGGCTTTTAGATCAATTGCAGAGCTTAAGAATCTTCGCCATTTTGCCTGGGATAAGCCATACTCGGGCAATGATGAAAGTAAAAATTTCGGACCTGGAGCATTTCCTACAATTACACACCTTTACAGGCCTGGTTCCTTTACCCATGATGCATTGGAACTCTGCCGAATCTTCCCTCGCTTAACACGTGTCGTTCTTGAGTTCCCGAGCGCTCAATTCCTATCCCAGCTATTGGACCTTCCGTCTATGCAAGTTGTGTTATTGATGATCCCGTATTTTGAAATGGGGGATTCTACTATGGTTCTTCCCCCTCCACATCCACGTCTCATCACATACTATTGGAAGTTCTCCGAGGGCAAGCCTGCTATGCACGAATTTAAGGATTTCAGGGGAGAATCGATCTGGTGCTGGGCAGAATGTGTGATCAGAAGACGAAAAGAGTCTGGGAATCAATGTAATAACCTAGATGGTAACCTTTCCATCTTCTCTTCAAACGATGCTGGACTCTTCGAAACTTGGTATAGCGGCGATTCCATCCACAGTTAAGTTATCAGTCAGATTTGGATGTGTTAAGATGTATTTGACATAGAATGACACAACATCGATATATACTACTTACCGCGGAAGCCTCAAACGAATGTTTGATACTACATGACCCTCTACTTCTGTGTGCAACCATACGAATTAAACTTGACATTCCAATAATAATGGGTTGGATGGAGCAAACGAGAGATCGTAGAGCCGGAATGAATATTTAAATTGACCTCGTACAAGTTGACGACCTCTCTACTCCTCCCAGATATTACTCACTTCTGGTGACACCTCCAAGAGGACAACTTGTCGTTGAACTTGCCGTCATAGAGTGTACTCAAATCATTCACATAGCTCGGACCCAAAATACCAAATGCGTTGTCACCATTCTCGCAATTGACATCTCTAAGTAGGGAAAGGCAGACGAAATGTCAACGAGAAGAGTGAGGGACGAAAAAAAAAAAAACCTACACGAAAAAATAACAGTCAAATCCTGACAGAACATCGATGGAGGAGATTGAATCCGCATATGGGTCACCGAAGTTGTGGCATGTCGCTGCTTCAGACCAGAGTTGTTGGTGCCAACCCCCTTTGTTCCAAGCTGTATACGCCGTTCCAGTTTGAAGCTTGTCTCGTTGAACAAGCTCGACGTTCTGGGAGAACCATATTACAGATAAGCCAACATGTGGGAGCGTAAGAGAAAAGGACAAACTGTCATCGGTGCAGCTAATGCGACGAGAGGAAAGAGGCTCGAAGTGAAAAGGGCAATACTAGACAGTTTGAAATGCATAGTGTATGGACGTGTGAGTAGGTGTGAGAGAAATGAGGGTCTTGAAGGTGAGAATACGTGTTCGCTCGACCGTACTAGATATTTCGCTAGTTGCTGTTATACTCCTCTCAGTCGAGAGGATTTCTCAGAGCCTGTGGGATACCCCGAGACGTGCGAGCATCGCTGGAGTCATCAATGACCGTGGAAAAGATGTTGTGCTGAATCCCAGTGCAAAGTCAGTCACCGAAAAATAGTCATCTGCAAAATGAATCTAATACGGTAATCCCAAGATTGAACTCACGACATCCAAAATCACGCCGATCATCTTTTTAGTTACTCGAGTCCGAGAAGGACGTGACCTTCATTTCAGATGATACTGGAACGAAAGAGTGGAGAGCAGTCCGGAAACGCTGCAGAGGGCAGAGGCTTTCCTTGCTCGTTAGAAATGAATAATTCATGCGCATAAACTGTCTTAGTCCATAGTTCGAGAGCATTCAATTTCCCAGAAATCGAGAGAAGACCCCGCCGGAGCCTAAAGCTCCGCCTTGGTCGCATGGGTTTGCACATGAGCTGATGATTGGAAGCACGACCTCCGCATATCAGAATAGACAAGAAAATGCGAGGCGAAAGAAGTATCGACGCAAGAAATAATTCTCGAGACGAGGGAATAAGAGAGGGAAATCCTCTCTATAGTTGTGCTTGAGGCTCCTTTATGGTGGTAAGAGTGAACGGGGGTGTTATTACTATGTGAACAATAACTTTGGGACAGATCATGAAAAACTTGATCCAATAACTAAGGTTGAAACCACGATGTGCTTAGGCGCGCCGATCGTCTGTTTAGTTACCCGAATTCCAGACCACTGAGAAAAGAACTATTCTGCCATTGTCCCATAGTAACAATACTGCCATATATATTCCGTCGTTTGCGATGTACAACGGGAAAGAGCCTGAAGGACTTAGGATCTCCCCGCTTGGGCGATCAATTAGCGTGACATGGGTAAGTATCAGGTTCAGAGAGCGACGGGACTACCAGCCAGACAAACAGGAACCAGGAGTTAACTGCCCAGAGGTCTTCCACCTTCCACCATCCCAGTCGGATTGTTGTACTCTGCAAAATGCACAATCATTTCCTTACATGAAGCAACTATAAAGGAAACGTGATCGCCTCCCTACTAGTCCAAGTACAAAAGAAACCAGTGAGAATATATCAACTTGAGAACACCCTCCGAAGTGCATTTTCTTAAACCACCCAAATATCAATGATACCATATTTCATCAACACTGCAGCAACTCCCTTCACAGACATTCCCAAATAATCCAGAAGAAATTTGATTGCAGGTACTCCGAGACAAGATCAAAACAAAAATGTGTTCTATAATGTCCAAAAGATGTCCCTAAGTCTAGATGATGCGAGGATGTATAAAAGAGGTCTAGAATAGCGAGGTCCGAGGGCGAGGATGAAACTAGATAGGTACGAATTCGTAGGTGATGGGTGCAACGGGAGCAGGGAACCTTGCACCGAACGCAGCCATGTCTCCACCATACAAAGCGTTGCTTTGAGTGAACATTTGCAACGCGAATTCAGCTTTGGGGAAATTGAGTTGGTCTCGAATGTGCAGAAGGGAATTTGTGACTGACTGCCATCCGGTTGAATCCATGTTTGAGTGAATGTAATAACTCCAGCGTTTATGGCAGCGTTCCACTATGTTCAGTGGTTAACAAAGTAAAGGACAGGGGTCTTACGAATGGATAATAACAATGACGGATTCGGCTGTGCGTGGTGCGCCAATGAAGTAGGAGCTGGCCACGTTTTGTGGAGTCGCATCAGCAGCAGCTGCAATGTCATGAGCCCATGCAGAAGGCGCAAAATGGAAAATCTCACTCACTCGATTTGGTACCGGCAGCGTACACGTACCTGAAATGCTAAGGACAAACAAGATGACTGATGTGATGGAAACTCACTCGTAAGAACAAGAACTCAAGGTAGAGTCAGTGTTAGCTCGCCCCTGAACGAGACCAATGAATTCCCACGAAGGATTGGAATTCTACGAAGGGCTGAAGCAATGACGAAGAGTAGTAGAGAAAAGGAAACGAACCAGGGCATTCATTTCAACCCTACCAGAGGTAGCACATGATGGAAGCTGGAAAGTGACGCTAAGGGCATTGGAGATGACATCGAAACCATATTGTGCGCCTCCATTGACAAGGTTCTAGGCCACGTAGCCAAGTTCGTTACTGTTAACAGCGTTCTTGACTTCCACATGTCGTCGCAAGCGGGAGACTGTTCGGTCATAGCGGGACGTGAGACTAATAAAATACTTTGGGAAACGTTGAACGGTCGATCTTGGTTTCAATCGAGCTATGGACAAGGGACTTGCAGGAATTCGATGTATAAATAGAGCCGAAAAGATAGATAAGGAGGGTATCCTTTATTATCAGTAGCAAGGTTCCTGTTGTAGTTACTTAGGTCTCTATGTACGTTCATTGCATAGCTCTGCGTCTGCGCGTCCCAGCCCAGCCCTCTCCGTAATGCAAGTACATGGGCAGTCGGTGGAAATACATAGAGTTCAATACAGCCTCCAAGGTGCATTTTCTCGAAGCATCCAAATGTCGATAATACCGTATTTTACCAATACTATGCTGGATCCTCCTTCATTGACATTGCAAAATAATCCAAAAGAAAATTTGATTGAAAGAAGTTAGGAAGAACATCAAAATAAAAGTATGTTCTATAATGTCCAAAAAAGTCCAAAAGTCTATGTCGTGAAGATGCGTAAAATAGGAATGGAATAGGCATTTAAGAAGGTCATGATGAGGCTAGGTTGGCACAAATTGATACGTGATGGCTGTAACGGGAGCAGGAAACCTTGTATGGAAGGCATCCATGTTTCCGCCTGCATATAGACCAGTGCTTTGGGTCCACAATTGAAGTGGAAACTCAGCTAATAGGATAAAATTAGGCGTCGATTAACGAGAGAAGGGGGAATTGTCGCTGACTGTGGTCCAGTTGAATCCATGTCTGAGTAAATGTAATAACACCAGCGTTGACGGCAGCATTCCACTGTGTGTAGGCCATTGAGAGATGAGATGGAGAATTAGGAATTGATACTGACAACTACAGACTCGGCCTTGCGTTGTGGACCAATGAAGTAAGAGTTGGAGTTTAGTAATGGGGGTGAACCAGCGGGGGCTACCAATTGATCAGGATATAGATTGAAGATAAGTTGGGAAGCTCAGCTCACTCGATTTGGTACCGGCAGTATAAAGATACCTGGAATAGATAAAAACGGATGGCGACAACTAACACGGTAAAAACTGACTTGAAGGAACCAGCCTCCATCATCGTTCGACCCGTCATCTCGGCCCTGGACGAGGCCAAGGAGAGGCCATGAAGGATCCGAATTCTATGAAGAAGTTGAAGAAACAAATCATAATAACGAAGTAAATGAACTAACAACAGCAGTCATTTCGACCCTGCCAGAGGCAGCGCCTGCCGGAAGCTTGAAAGAAACGACAAGGGCATTGGCAAGAGATGGGTCGTAACCAAACTGAGCTCCCCCGTTGACGAGGTTCTTGGCCACAAAGCCAATTTCATTGCCATTGTCAGCGTTCTTGACCTTCAAGACGCCAGTGTGCGTGACTGGAGCGCCTGCGGATGGAACAGATCGCGTGGTCCTGGCTGCGTAGGGAGTGAGAAACGCAACGAGGCAGATTAGATGAAAGCAACTCACTGGCCCGCATTTGAGGGCTCTTGAGAGGAAGGCCACGAGCGAGACGTTCAGCATTCGTCATCCTCCTCGCAGGCTCATGAGGAAGCTCTCGACTAGCAACTGCGAGAGGGTTACCTCCACACATTTCACTATCTGGATCGGTACATTCTGCCCGTTGGAATACTGCGTTCGAGGGAGACGCAACAATAGAAGACGCCGCTATAAGCAGTGAGAATATGCCTTTGAGCAGCATGGCGACTAGAAAAAGATCGTAAGAATAAGAAAAAAGCGTGAACGTTTCAGGGAAAGAAACGAACTAACCGCAAGCTCTCCTCATGGCCTTTATAAAGGTCCCCCAGGCATTAGTTTTGTTAAGGTTGGTGTCGATGTTGACAGGTGTTATTGGAGTGTGGCGGTGAATTATGAACTAGAAACTTGGCTTAAGAAACAATTAGACGTGGAAACTGAATGATCATGAATAAATCAACATTGTTACCGGAAGAAAGGAGCATGAGACAGCAATACGGCCGTCCTGTGAGAGTCCTAGGACCTCCAGCAACGAAACTCTGGAAACATTGGATAGCCCATCCTCCTAATCAAAGAAGCATAATGTCACACTGCCAGAAAAGGAATCAATCACTACTTATTATAGAGCAGGGTCTTTTGAGAGTATCGTGCGGGGAAAGGAGAACCAAGAATATGCGCATCCAGACGCCAGCACTCGTTGTCGACAAGTCCATAAAACTTCTCTGCTGACATGGTTTCAAGGAGGCGGGTACAATGACCAGTGAAAATTAAAGCTCTTGGCATGAATTCTCCAACTGAGAGGATCCTGGAGGTGCTTCAGGGTCTTGCGGAGCGCCGTTGATATTGGGATCGACGAAATCCGAAACACTGGGACATCCTGAGGTGCACTTGTTGTTGTTTTATATCCTTTTCGACGTCTCAACTGTGTTTGCGGAAGAGAACATGAAATGCATACGTGAGGAGTTGCACGCCGGAGAATTGTGTTTGGCCGCAGAACGTACCAGAGCGTCGATTAAACCCTGACATACACTCCGGGACAATATTCTGCAAGATTTGGAATTCATGGCATTGAGATTGATAACAATGGTGTTCGCGAACCATTCTATGTTGCTAGGTTGGTAGTGGGAACGACCTTGAACAAGAGCGCATGTAAATGAATGAACGAAAGTCATAGCGTCCTGCCGCTGATTTTCTGTCCGCCAAGATTGTCAAGGATAGTTAGCAACGGTTGAGGAGGATAATTGGCCCAATATAATAGGTTTATGGTGGTCGGAGCCAAAAGCGACCAAGCAAGCGCCCCTGTTCTCCAGCTCAACCACATTGATACCAAGGGTCATGCCGCCTACGTCAAATTCTAAATTATTGAAGTGTAAACCTCCCGCATGATCGGCTTTGGCTCGATTAATTTCCAGGTTTAGTTTCTTGTCATCATGATTGCGAGATTTATACTCCGCCTTCCTTTCTCTTACTTAGACATCCTTCTCTACATCATTTAATCCTTCTCCCATTTCTCATGATTCGCAGTCACTCAAACATGCTCAGCGCAATAGTATTCTGACTACTCCTGCTGCAGATGAAACGCCTCTCATCGACTTTGGTCCGGCCAATAGGACCATTTCGCTCCAAAGCAGAGGTAACAGCCCGGTTCAACCAGTTGGGCTCTCGCTTATCGACCTTTATGGTGGTGCGCCTGAAGAGATATCTCGCACAGCTGAAAGGATGCTCTAATTCTACCTTCTAAATAACACTTTGCTGTTCGAACAATTTGTACCGTTCCCTTACCCCGAGCGTACTACCTACCCAGCCCTGTGTATCGTCAAGCCTATAAACTTGCCTGCGCCAGGACGTCGGGAAGCCTACTTCCGACGTAATCATGTCAATGATGCTACATTGTTCAAAACTTCCTTTAGATTCTTGCGAGCGATTGCTGACAAGAAACTTCGTCCAATCATGAAGACTAGTATCTCACGTACTTACATTGTACTAGCGCACTCGATGACAGTGATAGCATGTACCGGGAGCCTTCTCCAACTTAGGCCGAACAAACGGCAACTAGCAATCGCCACGGACGTGTGTGTTCAATTCTTCTCACAAACCGGCATTGTAGCAGTTAATCAAAGTAAGTAAACAATACCGGTTTGTGACAGCCGTTCACCGATTTGTACCCAGCATGAACAAGAGGTGAGAGAAGTTTCAGTTAGGCGACTGTACGAGAAAAGAAAGATCGAGGAAGATGAAGAGACTGGGAAGATTCTTAATTTAATTTGGCCCCATCGCTCAAGGCTATTTGGTTGGTAATATACTATTTCTAGTAGGGGTGGGAACCAGTTTTACTAAAGCAGTGCACCTTGTCAGACGCCATTTTTGCCTTTACTTAAACCACGGGTTCAGTTTTTAACATGGCCAACAAACGCGCCGAGTCCGCGCACTTTGTTTTCAAAAAGTCTATTTTGTTCTATGGCCGAAGCTATCCCAGTCATTGGCATTGGTCTTGCCATAGCTCCTTTCGTCAAAGCTGTCTCTGACCTCGTCGGCGATTCACACATCCGGACGAAACTTGCGGGTGCCCTGCGCCTTTCTTCACAATCGCAGAGTACTCGCATTCTGTTGCGGCTGCGTCGGACGATCGAGGAAATTCGTGTTGAACTCGTGCAGAGTGGCGGAGTGCTGCCTGCAGAACAAGCTACAGAATGTATAACCAAGCTAAATGGGTACGCCACCTTCTTCTTTCTACTCTCTTTCCATGGATTGACATGTTTTCTGAAGCACAATTCAACTGTACAATGACTTGGTCACCACGCACCCTGCTGTAGATGCCAAAACCCGGTTAGATGCTATTCGCATTGCGGGAAAGGCATCAACTCGTCTCCTTCAAGAGGTCAAAGTCAAGAGTCTTTTACCATCGGTCACTTATCTGATTCACTGACACGTCTTTCAACTAGAATCTTTCCCGCAAATATGCCAATCAAAACCTTGCTCAGTCTGTCAAGAAATACCTGCACCACTCCCAAAACATTACCGTGCATGACGGAACCATTGCTACCTATCACCGTGATATCACCCACAACCAACTACCGTCAAGTCCAACGGAATCTCCAGAGCTTCATATGGTGAAGGCAGGACCTGACCCTGCGTTGCAGTCATTTTTGCAACACCCTACTGCCTCTGAGAAGACTAGTATCCCCCCGGCATCAATAGGCTCTCCTCAAAGGATCTACATCCCTATCGACATTCTCGTATCCCCACGGGTTGTTCCAACCTCATCCCATTCATTTTCCGTCCCTGACAAGCCCCAGATGTTGAGTGTCAACAACCCTCATGACCTACTTGGATCGATTTCCGCTGGTGTCAATGAAGAGCCGCTCATTGACTGTAGTTCAGCCGGTGAATGTGCGTCGCTTCCTGGCGGTGGCAACGTTCCTGACCAACCAGTGGAGTTCTTCTTCATGGACTTTTCTGATGGTCGCACTCGTACGGTTGCCGAGAATGTCTAGCCTCGTCCTCTTGGCCATGATGTCTTTCTTGTTTACTTAATTTATTTTAATGTTGTTTTTCTTCACTATCGTGCCCGTCTACAGCGATTTCTGTTGTATCCCCGATTCCCTACTCCCTTCACTATTTCCTACTGTTTCGTTATTTGACGTGTATTTTGTTCGAGTAAATTTTGCCTTCATTAACTACGAGTGAGGTCATCTCATATCTACATCGTTCTGTCTAGTCTTTGGTACTGCGTATAATTGTTCCTTTTCACTGGGTCATTTTTTTCACATGTTATACTGCTGGTTGGCCAAAATCCCTCATTCATGCAAACCAAACGCAGGTTCAAAGTATTTTCTGGGGTAGTAGAGAATAGAATAGGTGGACGTCCAATTTTATGTCCAGATGATTCGCTTTGAGAACGGGTGTCCTCTGATCAGCCCACCCGCGTATGTCTCGAGCGACATTGTCTAATGATTCAGACCAGAGAGTGAGCAGTGTAATAGGTCTAAGAGGTGGCCTTGGATTCAAGGGAATACTTGAGCATGATCGTCATTGGGCTCGCATAGATGTAGGAAATGACGTTTGCGGAGAAACGAAATAAAGAAACATAGTGGCAAGTTGTCAGAAAGAGGAGGGATTCGCGATCCTTGACTCAGATTGTTTGGGATCGCACGTAAATAAAGTGCACTTTACCAAAGTTTCTGCTCATCCTTTCGGGATGATTAGAATTTTAATGTTTAAGCACGCGGGCTCCAGCCTAGTGCAATATTCAGACAACTCACGTTTCTATTCGTGGCATGCATAAGGAGCGGTCTTAAACACAAAGACACACAAGCTAAGAACACAACAGTGACTTGAAAGTCCGCATGCAAAAATTCTCAAAGAAAAAAGTGGCCCTCCCCTTCTTCATAATGTTTTCGGAAGACTGCAACATTAGTGAAGTCTTGAAGCTCGACATCGCTGGAAAAAGGCGAGACTCCATGATATTCGACGAATAATAAAGAGTAGGCGATCTCTAAAAAACAGGCAATAGCCTAAGGAAGGATCAGGTAAACTCCAAAAGAGGACTCGAGTGTGACCAGGCACGAACGTCAGAGGAGAGAGTGATTCGCATCAATCATCTTTCTCTTGGACTTCACTCTCACACAAAACTAGGCCCCCTGCTCTTTGACAAATACGATTGTGATTTCTTTTCAAACAGCCGCTGCGGGAAACGACAGTCATCCTCTCGAACTACTAATTGTGAATGCTTCGGGTCTGCCCTCGCGAAGAAAAGACGCGCTCAATTGTAATTCATGACCGTGGCGCAGAGTTGTGGGTGTGTTCAGCCTTGTATTATCTGCAATTTTGCAGTGGATATGTCACATGAATAGTGCGGGATGACTCCGGCAAAGAATTCCACTTCTATGAAGGATTGTTTGAAAATTTACTCACCTCTCAAATTGAAAGGTATGTTCACTTCCACTACATTTTTCATGCTTTATCACATCGTTATTTAGCCTTCTTTTATCTTCCCGCATTCAAGGGTTCCCAATACGAGGCACGACCTCAATTCGATCACCCTTAGCCCAGTGGCGGTTTTTCCTGAACTTCGGGTCTATGATACCTTGGATAATCGTAATTTTGGAGCCGCAAACCATTTCAAAACATCCACCAATGGAACTAGGTAGTCAGAGGGCGTACGGAATGGGAGTTTGTTTGGAGTCTCATAATGTGGTTGCGCGATCTGCTCGCCCAGCTCCAAAGCTGAGTTGCTCAGCCGTTTTCCATCCTTACTTCTTAAAGGAAATGAATGGCATTATATGTCATCTAGAGTGGTCCTGCTATAGAGAACGACCGGTGCATTTCGTCATTCAAGGTGCTAGTTTTTTCTCCAAGTTGCAGTGGCTTGATCCGAAAACTCTTTGAACCTCAAAGGCCCGATTTTGGCCTCACATCACAAGTATAATGATGGAGAGAGTTGTTTCAAGTCATATTCTTCTCACGCAGTCGACAAAGGTGTAATTTCCCCCCACGTGTACTCAATGGCAAGTCTTCTCGAGCCTTGGAGCTATTTATGCAGTGTTCCACGTTTTCATTATTATTGGCACCATCGACGCATCTGTCGATTCTCCGGCGGCCCATGGCAAGATTACTCTCTCATTTCTCGAACCTTTGAACTTTCGCTCTTGTTGGACACATGACAACAAGGGATCCATCGACATTGCTTCACCATCAGTCCTGTGCGAGAATTTTGCCCAGCTGAATCATGGGGATCGTAGTATGTGCTCTGAAGGGTCCCGAAGTTATGCTGGTATCTCGTGGTATTCACTTAGGATGTCAGTGTCACTTGAGCACGTCGATCCGTCTTCTTTTTGGTGGATCGGAACTACGTTGCTTCTTTTTGATTGTGCAGACAAGGCGGGTGCGTTGACAATGTTAGTGACGTGCGTGGCGGAGCTGTGATCGGTGTTGTTTCCTTGAACACGGACTACGATGCCCCTTCAAAGCGCGCACCTTGGCCAAATTGTACCATTCTTGACGGAATCACGGGTTTCCTTCTCCATATGTCTAAGTTGCAGTGCCTCGAGGCTTCACAGCACTTTCGCGTGAAACAATTGTCGCTATCCACGGGTCTGATCATTTTCAAACAATAGCTTACTTTTTTCCATGGTGACGAATGGCCGTGCGCAGAAACAGTAACTGAATCCTCCCTGTAGCATGGTCTTTCTATCTCTGTCTTCCGCTCGAGCACGGTTCTATCCCTTGCCTTGTTAACCAGACTCGACTCAAGGCACGATGTGAACCAGGATGCTTCCGGTGGACCCAAAGAATGATGTGGTTCAAGCCCAGCCGATGGGGTACGTTCAGTGAGTTTCCACAAAACAGCTCGAATATTTGAGCTGCTCACATTCTAATGCAGGCGCTGGATGCTACTCCGCTAGAGGAATTGGACAATCGGGGGCTCCCAACTCTGATTCTTTGAAGGTTCTGGACATTCTCATCTATGATCCCGCCGTTTCCAATTCTCATTCGATGTGAGGACTGTCGCTCAAGTATACGCTTGTGAGGCTGACGAGCGGGACCAGATCCAAATAAGATGTAATGGGATGTTTATCCCAACATCTCCCCACACCCGTCGAACTAGGGACCCCGAACGCAACAAGAAGCGTACAAAAGCACGCTTGTCCGCACTGTAACTTTGCCCGAAACTTGTAAAAGTTAAACCAAAACCCTCGTCTTGGTTACCTCAGCTTCACCCCAAACATCTGTATCAAAATTGCCCTCCCAGTCTGCTCAGTATGCGCTATTATCGCACTTCTATCCTGTTTCGGATGTTCACCAACTTGCACCCTCTTGTGAACTGAGCATTTATTTTACTATTCAGGACAATATGAAGTTGGTAAATTTCGAAGTTTTTCCTTTGGGGCAATGAGCCATTCCGGTGAATATGTTTCGTTTCATGGCTCAACAGGGCTACCAGCTGAAGGGCTCCCAAGGATCTCTTCACAAATGGTTTGAACATGACAGTAGCACTGAATATCCATCTGGATATGCCTTCATTTTCCCACTACAATGTTAGCTTCGTCCGGCTCTGTCATTCTAAACTCGGTTGAGTTGGACTTGATTTGAGTTCCAGCTCGCCAACTATTTCTTTCGCCTCATTAGATGCTTTTTCATCCATACGTTTGCCCCGCACTTTAGTTGCTAATTGGGACATTGCACACAGGAATCTCAAACGCAAATTTCTACTAGTAGTAATAAAACGTCGTCACTCTCGCTCACAAAATGAATGGCCGGCTTGACCATAACCGGCTGAATGGGGACAGATAGAGCTCGAGCGATCGCTACGCACAATTTCATGACCAGGTCTGAAAAGGGCGGCACTCCAGGGAAGATATTAAAGTTTTCCGTACCCCAGTTTCAATTATTAATATAGCGTTAGGCGGCAATGATACCCCGCCAGGAAAACGGGCCGGAAAACAAAGTTCAGGACTTTGGCCGCACGGGTCCCGAACAACAAAGTTAAGTACACCGATGCCGCCTGCCTATGGTGCCTCGTGAGTGGGGTAAGGCAAATCTTTGTGGGCGAGCTGTGCTGATGATCGCTCAACTGGGAAGCCACAGACGTAAATGTCTTTCAACGAGCGATGGCAGGGCCGCCGGACAAAGGACTCGTTAAAATAATGTTAGCATCCATGGGAACCGCCACGTTAAGGTCAGAAGAAGTCTATGAATGTTCGGTGCAGTGCTGGACGAGAAATATCTTGGAGGAGCCATAGCTCGAAACTGCTTCAGCAGTCACTACCAGGGGTTGCTTGGGCTCTACACTCCAAGCATCTGGACTAGGATCTCAGAGAGTAATAGGCGAACATCGAAGTCCCGAAGAACTTTAACCTCATTTTTGACCCTTCAATAATAATCATTCCTGTAATTTGGATCCTCCGCATTATGTGATTAGTGGCTGGCTACGTGTAGCGTATCAATACCAGCTGTGACGCCAATACAGGGGTGTGACAACCTAGTTCATGCGCTCCTGAGTCTGGGACAGGCCTTTTATCAAGCAAAAGTTTTGTTGCGTTTCATCACATTCCCCCCCAGAGTTCATTCTCTGTCTTTCAATACCGGAAGGCAGGACAATCTCTCTCTGAAGTATTTGCAGCCATTGTTTCTCCTGCAAGTTACTACCCCTCTCAGGATCAAGGCGGCCATGGAAGTACCTCATAGCACAAAAGCGTCAACTTTCCATTCAACCCAAGCCCAATTCACCGAATTGTCAACTAAAATTCGTGATGATCTCGAAAAAGTCAAGTTGGAATTGAACCAAGCCAGCTTCGTTGCACCTGAAATCCTGGTGAAAGATTTCATAGACAAGCTTTCCCGGTAAGAAAATCATAACTTTTCACATTCTTGTTAACATACCCTTGTTTTATAGCACCATCGAAATGCATAACCTCTTAATCACACCACACCTCCCTGCGGACACTAAAATTCGTCTCAATGGACTTCAAAAGACCGCAGAAAGATCAGCTGAGCTCCTTCAGGACGTAACAGTGTGTTCATTTAAAGATAAAGTGGGTTTCCTACCTCTGAACTTTTTTATCAGAACCTTTCCCGCAAATATGCCAACAAGATCATCGAACAAGCTATGAGGGCCCATTTATATGAAGAAAACATTACTTTCCGCAATGGCGCTATTGCATCTTACCATGCTGATAGTGTCCACCCACAATTACCTCCAACCCCAACGCTGTCTCGTTTTACTGGTATGACCGGTAACGAACTGGAATCGCAACATATTCTTTATCTATCACCCCTTTCGGGCTTTGACCACTTAGAAACATTTAGCGCTACTACAGTGGACACTTTCGACCGCCCATATAATACAGCCCCACCCTCACCCGATTCGCCCTACGGACGTGAAAACGTCCAGTCCAGGTGGTATTCCTAAGCCAGTCATTCGAGAAACAATACCCACCGCAGAGAATGATGCTCTCATCAACCTCGATGAGGATGTGTCTCCTCCTGAGAGGAAGACCATCCCCAGTCGACACATCAGCTTGTTGCTCAATGACTTCTCTGAACTTCGGAACGGGTACTTTACTAGTCTTTTTTCTCTGTCACTGTTTTTATTTTTGTTCGCGATGCCATGGACGTTGACTGATATTACTCCTTTTCTCATGGTGTTGTTGTTCTATCATATCTTATTCTTCATATACCCCACCTTTGCTTAATCTTTTAATCGGTCTACTACTTACTACTTCTTCTGGATTCGGCAGGACACATTGATCCGCACTAGTTTTATCCACTTGCATTTTCTCAGCTACGTGTATGGACAGATGATATCTGATATTTTGGTTGATTGTTGTTTCTTACCACAGATACTTTGATACTCTTCTACATATTAATTCTGCCTAACCTCGAGTATTGACTATCAGTCGCCTTCGAGGGGGAGGGAATTCCGGCACAATTGGTCTTGGAAATGGATTACCTTCTGACGACTAAGTTTCTGAACCCGAAAGCTCAACTTCATCGTGCAGAGAAACACCCGATACCTACATAGTTTTTCATCACTTTACCCTCACCGGGACGTTCAGCACTCTCCACCGCACCGAATCCAAGCAACAGTCAACTTTCAAGGCAACTGAAACAACAATAGTATTATGGAAGGTAGCAGGACGATATAAAAGAGCCATACAGGTTGGTGTATGACTGGAAAATATTGGTACAGTATGAGATCATAGGATAAGAGAATAGGCTGGGATATGTAGGAATGGTAGAATTAGCAGAAAAGAAGAGGTGATAACGGAAGAAAGGACCGTACATCTCGTATTCGAGACGAAATAAAAAGCCAAAGTACCAAAGAGAGACAGAATCACTTTCTGGGAACACGAGCATCACAAAATGACGCGAAAGATCACAGTACCTTCCGACGTGCCCTCAGGAGAAGTCGATGAAAGAGAATTCGGCAGGCTGGCCGTGTATGCTATCTTCCTCAGGAAGCCGCGGGTTCTGACTTTCAAAATGACTAGTTGAGCCGAAGTCAATCAAGGGAGGGTGTCCCTCCAAGGTTGGGATGGTTCCAAGAAGATGGAACTCCTTTGAAGGAGCAAATTGATGGTTGTGAGGACTGTGAGAACATGCGGATGTGGCCGGAAACGGGAGGAAGAAGAGATTGATTTTGGAAGAATCCTGACATGTGCCGGCTGACGTGGAAGGAGATGTCGTGGATGGTACCAGAGTAGAGGACATGAAAGAGCGAAACTCGTGACTACTCGCGTCAATTGCGTGAAGCGGAAGGGTATGAGGGTGGACATTGTCACGATCATAGGCAGCAATAGTGCCATCCGGGTAGATAATGTTTTGGTCGTAGTACAAGCACGTCTTCACAGCCTTGACAAGTTTTTCGTTGCCATACTTGCGAGACACACTCTAAGCAGATGGTATGAGGGAAGATTGGGTGTAGGTCGTTGGAAAATCTAGGCTAACCTTAATGTCCTCAAGCAGACGGGTTGATGCCTTCTCAGCGGTCTCAAGGGCACCCAGACGTGTCTTGGAGTCAGCGGCGGAGTGTTCGGTTACCAAATCATTATATAATTCAATTGTCCTTGGAAAGGATTAAGAATCAAATCGAGGAAAGACGAATTGACCCACCGATTCAGCTTGTCAACACACTCTCGAATGCGGTCTGGAGGCAAAACCTTCCTCCCCTTCTCAAGCTCAGCTCGAACCTTGTTGATAGCTCGAAGAACACGGTACGAAACAATAGAGATTTGTGCTTGAGACGACAAGCGTAACGTTCCGGCAAACGTTGCCCAAACATTCGCGCCTGGGGAAATATCCATAACAGCCCGGATACAAGGAGGACCAGCAAGCGCGAGAGCGGCAACTGCAATGGCCTCAGCCATGCAGAGAATATTTCAGCATCGGATTAGAATACAGAGCTTTGACGATGGTATCGACCATCATGGGAGAGAGCAAGACTTTGCGCTAAGACATTGGCCAGTCGGCCATAAGCCTCGTGTCCTACACGTTTCGTCGCGTCGTCCCCTGCACGGCTCGGCTTTCGCACGGATAAAGATTGTGGGCGTCGTAATCCTCTAGCATCTTCTCAGCTCCTGAAAAGATAGCAAGGGTCGAGGCCAAGAGGTTGCCGGTGTGGTCTACCAAAACACCTCTTCGTTGGACAGATTGATGATGGGTCCCCTTCCCTGAGTACTCCCATCTTACTATATTGGGTTGACATAGATGGGAATGGCAGAATTCTCCAGGGAAGCCTAAAAAATGCATGAATTCTACTTGCTACAGCTCCGAGAATAAGGTGAATATGGTCCATCTGCATGGATCCAAGTGCATTTAACTCAATGCCAGAAATTCTGTGATCAGGCGTTCATCGTGATCAATCATCTGAATTCATGTAGGTCCATGTTCGCCTATTATCGTGTGGATAGCTTATCAATACGCTCCGCCTTCCATAATCGCCCGATTCCGATGAAGCCCTAAGAGCAGCCCAAGAAGAGAGGCACTAGTTCCGTCTTCCGAAAGGACATCAGTCTCTTCTAATTCTCTATACATATTATCAATTTGCTCTGCAGCCCCAGACAAGTGGGCAACACGTGCGCATGAGGCACGAAGGGCGATCAACTTGGGATGCGGCAGCGCAGGAGGGAGGATGTTCTGCTGTTTGCACTCTACCAAACACCTTTCATCCACCATAAATGTGACGCGAGATGGGGGACGCGTTCCTGATCTGTTGAACACATCGGAACTGGCAGGGGATACAACGACATCGTAAGTGTTCGGCTAGCGGTAGCATTGAGTAGTTGGAGAGATAAATGAAAATTGAGATTGACCATGTCCACAACTTCTTCCAGCCAATACCAAAACCGATCAAACATATTATAGAGAGAGTATTCCATTGTCAAAATGTTTTGAGGATCGTTCGCGTCGCCGCCAAGGATGGCATTGACTTCCATGTCAATTACGCAGCTGTTTAACGTGTCTAAAGAAACCCCGTCCTTATGTTGTGCGAGCCCTGAAAAGAGGTACGCCACTTGGGTATCGCAAGAGAATCCAGGAATGTCTTGAACCTCGGCATAGCGGTTCAAAGAGGTTCCATCAATGTATCCGCAGAGCATACACTTGTATCCATCTCGAATTAACGCCTAGTGACGGTATACCAGGTGAGTGGAAGAAACATAGAGGTGACTCAATACGCACAATGCCCCGACTATCGGATTTGGATCTTGACCCTTGGCGAATGGCCATCAGTATGTTTTCCCTGTGTTGTTCAAATGACGGCGGAGGGTTGTCAGACCATGGAGACTGAGAACGACTACTCTCATGGCGAACTAGAGTAATCAATATTTTCAGAGAACCGTATATGGGCTGACATACACAATCGCATCACATAATTTCTATACATCAAGCCCAACTGCCAGAGGTTGTCGTGAAGGATCCGTGTCTCCTCGTCTGGCTCAATAGGGGCACTCGTCATCCCAATGCAAGATGCAATCTCGTCGCAAAGACGAACGTATGGCGTATGACCAAGAGACAACTTGCTATGGTCCCAGAAATCTATCAAGAAATAGCCAAGGACACGGGAGCCAACCAGATTGTCTTGAGTGCTCGTCGAGCAAGAAGCGGCTTTCTCGGCAGAAAGTAAAAATGGCCAAAGTTTCAAGCCCCGCTCGTCAAATGTGACCGTCGATAGTGGAGGGAGGGAGGTGCCATACTCAACGCTATTCATGATTATGAATGGGTGGAGAAAGGCAAGGTTGAGCGCTTATTTTCTTTTCGATCCGCTGACGTCGGACCACCACATAGGGTCTCCATCCTCAAGCAACATTCATCCTGTGCAATATCTGGGAGACGTGAATTACACTGAGGTTAATTCTTGCGTAACTTCAAACCTCTCTTTGAATACACATGAAATACAGATTCTGAATATTATTGCAGCCTATTGCCTCATTCCACCGTAGCCCTTCCTTCCATGTTGGTTCCTACAGAGAACAGATAGCTTCACACCAACCTCGTTCCTCACTTTTCAATTCCGTTAGAACAACTCTCCTTAATTATTAAAACTCATATTGCTTTGACCTGATCGACAACAGCTGCCCCTTCGATTTTCCGACACACGTCATGATGAACAAACTGATTTCCCTTTTCGAACTCCGCCATTCACTCATCTTGGAATTCAGTCATCAGAGTAAATCCGTCTAGATGAAGAGACTCTCTTTTCAGATATATATTTGCCACCCTCTGTGCTGGCAATCTGTACTTAAGCGAACGCTGACCAAAAAATGAGGATCCAAGAGCGGTGATCCACATCCCCCCCACCCTCCTCTCCACTCACGACTTTCTATTCAACTCTAGAGGAGTAGTTTGAGATGGATTCAGGTGTTACGTCGAAGGTCATCGGGCCGGATTTTACGGCTATTGCTGCCAGCCTCACTTCTACGACAGCAACGTCACCGGCACCTTCTCCTTCACAAACTTCGAGTGGAAATACGGGGTAAGTCATAATTTCTTCTGGCTAGGTCTAATTATTGGGTTCACATCCTGATCAAACTCCTAGCCCTCCGGATTGGGGCATTAGCGCTGCTTCTTCGTCTAAGATGAACCAGGATGTGTTCTGTACGTCTCCTTCCCCAAACGCATTAGTCTTGACTTAGAATACCTGTGCAGTGTATACTTTCATTGCCTTAATCATCATCTTAATCGTCATTTCTCTCGTTGTGATGTTCCGGCTGGTTTACCTCCGGAGACGTATAGCATTAATGTTGGAGGACGATTCATGGAGAGGATGCCCGAAACGAGTGGTGAGTTTTTGGTCTTCTGCTTACATGTGTCGCTCATTTTATTTGGTAGAATCGACCTCGGCCGATGATATGTGACGTTTACCTGCACGAAATACCGGACGTTACCGAAAAATGCTCACGAATTCAAGTGAGATAATGTTTCCACTTGCTGGCGACCGTGCTCATGAAACTCTACAGCCCCTCTCATTGTCTCCACACCCAACAAAACGTTCGACCGAAATTCCAAAAGACATGCTCCCCATCCCAATATTCAACCCATTCAAGCTTCCTTTCCGTTCTGTACCTCCATGCACAGAAACTCCAGTCCCGGACAGAGTCCAAATTGGGGTGCTCATTTCAATGCCTTCTCCATTCCCTTTGGGAAAGTATCCGACAGAATTTGAAGAGGAGGGTTTGGATGGGCTCATCATAGAGGTTGGTGTCTGCGAGGAACGGGTACCCATTATGAAGAAGAAATGATGAAAGATAAATACATAAGTATCGAAAGAAAAACAAAGAGGAGTTCACATGTGTTTTTACCCCAGCGGCAATAACAATCATTGTGAGGTTCATTGTCGCTATTGTTGTGCTACCGTTTGGAACTCTGTCCAAAAGGTCCCAACTTCCTTTGAACATGTAACCACTAATGGCCTGCTCAGATATTGCTCGACTTTAATGGAGACCTTAGAAGATGAATAGCATTTCCGGCACTTTGAAGTAGACTGACTTCCGACTCATCTAGACAAACTGTGAGAGTACCACCATGGGGTTTGGAGTTCGTTCGAGAAAGTCGAGATCCATTCCAGCAGATTCATGAGATTAAATAGTGTTGCCTTGACATGTAGGGAGGACCTCTGCGTTTCGTCCCTGTGTATCCAGATCTACTACGATATTGAACAGATGCCAGAGAAAGCTCGGAGGCATCTCATTTGAACACTAGTTCATATTATTTTACACTGTAACGAATCTAGAGAAAAGAAAGAAACCAAGGAGATAGATGCAATAGCCTTTGGTTCGCACTCGCCTCCACCAGCCCTGGGGTAGGATTTACCTCGCACATGTCCATGTCAAATTCGGTGGTAGTGGACGCTTCCAGAGTTCGGAAACATTTACTTCGGGACGAGGTGCGCGTTTCTTGCGCAAAATGAGAGGCATCTCTTCCATGGAACCTGTCCCTAGTTTGGACGACTTGTCCATGTTCAAAGGAACAATGTACAAAAGGCTGTGTCCTAGAATTAGATCCAGATTTACTTCCAATGAAAAAGAATCCTTACTCTCGTACGTCAGCATATTTGGATAGGGTATCTTGGGAGATTTTCGACATGGCAAAATCAATAAACACCACTCGTGATGTCGGTGTTATGAGGATGTTATGCGGACTGAGGTCTTGGTGACAGACATCGCAGTCGTGAATAAGATCGAGGGCACCCAACTAAACGATGAGAGGGTGCTGTGCGAAAGGCTGAATAACGAACCATATGTTCGAGCTTAACAGTAGGATGAGGGAATTGAGGATATTCCAACTGGTCAAGCGTGGGGGCATTGATGAATTCCATGACATGGATAATAACATCTTCTACGCCATCAACGAGTGACTAAGGAAGGAGATTTAGAGGGAGGGTCTCAAGATACAATAAGTTACGCACTTTGAAGAATCCATAAGATTTAGGAACCACGTTGCCTGTAAATTTATTAGCATGTACAACAGACGTAGTATTCATGTGTACCTTGGAGGGCGATCATGGCGTTAAAGGCTTCCGCTTCATTGTGAGCTAGGCTCTTGGGGTCTATTGGGTGGGTTAATTCGAGTTTTTGTGGAAACATCGAGCCTTGGAAGATCTTGAGGACAACTGGCTCCGACGCGTCGCCTCGCACAAGGCAGCCCATCCATACTTGGGACCATAGATATCCTGTGGCGAGTGGAGTAGTTGGATGAAGTGTGGGGAGATCGTCCACCAAGACAGTCGATTCTGGCCAGCATCCTTTCACCTCTAACTTGGAACGACTTGTGATGGTAGTCCGTGCAGGTTGTTCAGTGTTTGTTTCCGACATGGGAGCCAAGAGAGAAACTTGAGACACCCCTATTCAAAACATTCTGCGGCCGAAGCACCGAATATTTTTATCCGGGATAAGCATGACTCGTCCTTTTGCTTCTCCACATCGCAGTTGACGGCCATAATTGCTAGCGACCCTTCCTTTTTTGAATTCGATTTGTGCTCCATTCAGACTGTTTCAAGACCTACAAGCGGTATATCTAGCTATTCACCTCCAGCGCTCACTGTCCCCACAGCGAATGAAAAAAAAAAAAAAAAAAGCTGCTGATTATAATGTACAGCGCATTCACCCGTCTCTTCCGTTCCCGAGTTCCATACACGAAAATCCTTGGTCCCGAAGAGACTGAAAAAATGCCAAGGACGAGTTTCACCGTGCCTCGCCTTGCCATCATCCTGGACTAGGATTTAAAAAGCACAAGTCCACTTCAAATCTGGTAGCGGGAGTTTCCAGAGCGCGTCAATATCGACTTCGTAAGGAGAGCTAGGGCTCGTGCGAACGGTATCAAGTATCTCTGAAGGAAAATCTGTCTCCAGCTCAGCTGGCTTGTGTCCGTGTGAAATCACAAAGTGCAGAAGGCTGTGACATAGAATCTAAGAAGGCAATCTGTGTCATGCGGAACGGGATCTTACTTATGCATGTCGTCGTCTTTGGACATGGCGTCCTGGGAGACTTTCGACATGGCGAAATCGATAAACACGACTCGCGACGTATGCGTTATGAGGACATTGGATTGATTTAGGTCTTGATGACAGACATCACAGTCGTGAATGAGTTGGAGGGCGGCCACCTAAACGATCAGAGAATGATAAGCGTCACAAGGAATGGCGAACCAGAAGGTCGGGTTTAACGGAGGGATGGGACGATTGAGAGGAAGATCGAGGGCACTCCAACTCTTCAAGTGTGGGGGCATTGACAAATTCCATAACGTGGACAACGACGTCCTCTACGTCATCAACAAGTATCTAGACAGGAATATGAAAGGGGGAGTCTTCCGAGAAAAAAAAGGGCTACTCACGTTGAAGAATCCATAAGATGTAGGAATCACGGTGCCTATAAAATTTTATCAGCATGTACAACAGACGTAGAATTCTTGTGTACCTTGGAGGGCGGTCATGGCGTTAAAGGCCTCCGCTTCATTGTGGGCCAAGTCTTTGGGGTCGATTGGGTGAGTCATTTCGAGGTCTCGTGGAAACATCGAGCCTTGGAAGATCTTGAGGACAACTGTTTCCGACGTCTCGCCTCGTACAAGGCAGCCCAGCCATATCTGGGACCAGCGATATCCTGTGGATATTGGAATAGTTGGATAAAGTGTGGGCAGATCGTCAACCAAAGCAGTCGATTCTGGCCAGCATCCTTTCACTTCCAATTTGGAAGCACCTGTGATAGTGGCCCGAACAGGTCGTTCATTCTCTGTGTTTGACATGGTGGTTAAGGGAGAAAGTTGAGCCACCCCTATTCACCACACTTTGCAGCCGTGCCACTCAATCTTTTTCTGTGATGAGTGATCACCCGTGCCGGGGATCAGACGTGAAATGAGACGAAAGGACCGAGTCAGAGACAAAGAATGGAGAGCCCTTGGGACGAGACCAAGAGCAGTGGCCGCCGAGCCACTCTTACCTGATATGGGTTGCGAGACTCATGCCCGAGACGCGAGAATCCAACGATACGAACAATGCCAGGTTTGGCTCAGACCCGACTAACGAGAATAATAAACCACCAGAGCAGTCGATTTCCGACCAGAAACACCAAGGAAGACGCAACCACGAGCGAAACAGGACAGACGACCTTCACGCTCACGTGACTTATAGGCAGCCCTCTCCGTGGACTCGGTGGTGTGCTCTGACCCAATTCCACAGAAACAGGTGACCTCCGAGACAATAAATTTCACTTGAAGCGAGCTGTAGGTCAGATTCACGAGGGGTTGGAGTCAGTAGGACGAGGGAGAAGTGGTATTTGGAGGAGAGGCTGCAGTGGCGGATTGGTATAAAAGGACGCGTAGTTTACCTTAATGGACAGGTTTTTCCTCGCCACGTTCAGACTCGAGATTTGAGAGCCCGTTGTGTTCTATTCTGCTGCGAAATTCTTCTTATTGTCCTGTATTCTAACATTATATACAGGGACCGCTCGGTGAGAGCTTCCCTTAGTACACGCCCGGACTCACATCCTCACGCCTCGACCTTTCCCCCATTATGTTAGAGCATCTAGAGGAGGAATAACGATCACCATCGCCCTGGACTGGGATTTACATAACAGAGGTCCATTTCAAATTTGGTGGAGGCCGTCTCCAGAGTGCGTCAATGTCTACTTCATAACGAGGCCTGGGGCTCGTGCGAACGGTAGCGAGTATCTCTGAAGAAAAACCTGTCTCCAGCTGAGAGGACTCGTGTCCATGTGAAAGCATAATGAGCAGAAGGCTGTGAGGTAGAATTTAAGAACACATTCTGCTGTATATGAAACGGCACATTACTTGTGCATGTCTTCGTCTTTAGATGCGGTATCCTGGGAGACTTTCGACATAGCAAAATCGACAAATACAACTCGCGACGTAGGCGTTATGAGGACGTTGGATTGATTTAGGTCTTGATGACAGATATCACATCCGTGAATAAGTTGGAGGGCAGCCACCTATAAAATCAGAGAATGCTGAGCGACACAAGGAATAGCAAACCAGAGAGTCAGGTTTGACGGAGGGATGGCACGACTGAGAGGAAGATCGAGGGTATTGCAACTCTTCGAGGGTGGAGGCATTGACGAACTCCATAACATGGACAATGACATCCTCGACATCATCAACGAGTATCTAGGCAGGATTATGACAGGGAGAGTTCTGCAGAGCAAAAGAAAGGGCTACACACGTTGAAGAATCCATAAGATAGAGGAACCACAGTGCCTATAGTTTTTGATCAGTATGTATAACAGACGTAGAATTCATGTGTACCTTGGAGTGCGATCATGGCGCTAAAGGCTTCCGCTTCATTGTGCGCCAGGGTTTCGGGGTCGATTGGATGCGTCATTTCGATATCTCGTGGAAACATCGAGCCTTGGAAAATCTTGAGGATAACTGTCTCCGAGATCTCACCTCGTACAAGGCAGCCCAGCCATATTTGGGACCAGCGATATCCTGTAGCGATTGGAATAGTGGGGTGAAGTGTAGGCAGATCGTCCACCGGGACATTTGATTCTGGCCAGTATCCTTTCACCTCCAGTTTGGAAGCACCTGTGATGGACGCCCGTGCAAGCCGTTCACTCCTTGTTTTCGACATGGGAGTCAAGAGAGAAACTTGAGACACCCCTATTCACAACACTTTGCAGCCGAGACAATCTTCTTCTATGACGGTCACGATTCTTCCAGTTGATCGCTATGGTTACTAGAGAAGCATATAGCCGTCCTCTTTTGAAATTAGTTATTTTGTTCTATTCGAGTATGTTCACTAGGCATCAATTGTTTCAAGGCTGTTGTTGCCCAGTACACGTTTGACCAGCTTCTCAAAGACATGCTCATGATCCCAAAATGCAGCTCTCGAATTCCATGGACAGAAATCCTGGTCCCACACAGGATCCAAATTGGAGTACACATTTCAGTGCAGTTACTTTCGCTCTTCAAAAGTGTCCGATCGAATTTGAAGAGGAGGAACTGGATGACCTTGTTATATTATATGCTTTTCCCGGTGTTAAAAAAAGGATATTTGGGACACTCGTTTGTCGTCTGCCTTTCTGAGCCTAATTCTGTGGTACTATCAGCGCCGCTCGTGACCAAATGTCCGGCTTTCCCTCGACACGTAATCGCCATTCATTTGCCCAGATCGAACGCGACTTGATTGATACCTTTGGATGACTGAGGATCGGGTACCTTTCTAATATAGTGAATGGAAGTGCTTCGTTGGTAATCACAGCAAGCAGTATGATTGACATCTGGTCCATCTCAACAAGCGGGGTGAACGATTTCAGCTTGTGTCCCAATACCAGGTCGTACCACGATGTTGAAACACAGAGATGGGATAGTTTTGGGAGGCGTGTATGGACGTGTCGTACGAGAGCTGAAATCGCATCAACATTGACCTCCAAGAGTGTTATGTTGAGTCTCGACCTCGGGTGAGCAAGGAGAAATTGGCAAAAGGAAAGCGAGCTGAAAGAATTCAACGACAGGTAACTCAGGTTCGTAAATCTGAAGAGGTCGGGAAAGACATGGACGACTGGTTCTGACCAAATGGCCAAGTCCGTAATGCGTGGCAATGAGGTGAGGAATGGCAGGACTTTGCCGAGTTGTTTTCCCTGTAGATTTATCCCAACAAATTTGACGTGTTTTGCAACGAAAAGGTTGTCCATCACAGCCCGGCAAATATGTTCTTCCTTAGCTCTCAATGGTGGGTCCGCATCGAGAAAGTCAACGGTCTGGATAAGCAAGGAGCGAAACAGGATGGATTCAGCCCTAGTCAAAAGAAATTAAACGCCAAGAAAAAGGTGCATTGAATGAAGGGTCGTGGTTACCATTCGTGTACTCGATGAGAAACAAGAAGTAAGGAATAAATTACTCTCGAGTCTGAATGGCCGCGAGCACAAATATGATATGCTCGAGATCTTTGGGGAGACGAGGATACATATGATATGAAAAAAGAATGGGCAGAAGTGTTCACAAGGAGCGGATATGAATGCTGTGCCGAGAGTGGGAGACCTATGACAGAAGCGTCTAACGCAAGTTACCTTCAGCGCCTGTTAGCTGCCGAGCCTTTACGGATCTTTTTGCATAGATTGTAATGACAAAATGCACTCCTCAATGTGTTAAAATTTGCTATCTGTTCAAGCAAGGGGAATTTATTGATTCAATTTTACTCCCATGAATCTGTTCTCGTCCCGGGCCGGGTGTTTTTCTCAACACTTGCTTTCCTTCCACCATGGCCAACGCTAGGACTATCGTCGGGTCTCCCTCCTCTCCTCAACACGCAGCAAGGGATGAATTCCTCTCACGGCTCCCGTCTTCCCCATTCATTGCTCTTCCCGCATCACTGTGTATAAGACCCCTTCGTTGACATCCTCACGGACCCCAACGTCTGGTTGTCCTCTCCTCAAAACGCACCAAGTAATGAATTCCTCTCATGGCTGCAGTCTTCGCAGTCATTGCTCTTCCCGCACCGCCGTCCATTAGTTCTGTTGACGACATTCACCAGGACCCCAACGTCCCAACGTCTGGCTGAAAGTCGCTGGAACACTCTCCATCTATCCTCTCACTCCCACAGAGCGGTCCGTTCTCAATATGTAGCGGTTAGAACGTCTGCGTCGGCGAAGAAAACGGCAACATGCGATATGAGGCTTTCATAGTTCTCACAAATGGAGAAACGACTGCAGCCGGATTCACCCTTCTATTCAAGATTCGCCTCAGGCGACCATTCAGAGAAATGGGTTTTGGTATATATAGCGCGCTTTTTCGTGCAACACGCGTCTTTCTACCCTGATACCAGCGCCGTTGAATTTCCACCCCCACAACCGCCCCAAGAACCGTGGTTTCTTCTTCATGGATCTGGGTGTTATATTGCTACGATTTGCTTGGCTGTCGGTCCTGCCGTCGCAGCAGGAATCTCTATTAGGGACTTTGCGCATGTCGATAATTATCAAACTTTCTGTTGCGCACGTCAATAATTATCGAATTTTTGTTGCGCAACAGCGATAATTATCACATTTATATCTTTAAATTTACATATTAAATCTTCTATGTGAGCGCTGTGAATACAGGCTGAGTGGGTGGTAATGAGGAGAGAGGTGGAGCATTCTCAGTATTGCAGCTTTTCGTCCACCACAATGGTTGTAACACCGGCCAACAATCTTTAGCGACCACAATTACCCTCTTATTCTGCATCTAGACCCCACACGTCTTCTCCTGCTCCCACTGTGCCCAAGCCAAACCTTCATGGGCCAAGCAATGAGGAATTGGATGATGACGATCATGAACCTCCTGGCTGCCACTTTGAGCACAGTAACTGCAACCAACGTGCATAAAGTGGAGACGAGGATGAAAATAGCGATAAAGACAAAACATGGCATGACAAGGATGACCGGACCATGCAGCAACTCGTCAAATGCTGCTCAGCTCGCCAATTCCTCACAAACCCCGCTACCTTAGAAGGAGTACCTCTTTTTGGATCGCCTTTCGGAGGAACGCCCCTTCACCGCTTGCCACAGAATGTCTAGCCAGACCTCGTCAGCCAGATTGTGGGGACCAACTGGGTCATTTGGTTAGTAGGCCATTTTGATTTCATCGTGGAGCTCTGCAAGGGAGTTGAGAGTGAAAAAAATTCTCTCAAGATTGTTCTGATGTGGTGTGAGCAAGAGAGTTTCAGTTAACGTCATATAATGCTTGAAGACACAGGTGGCATTTCCGGACTCACTATGTCCCGTAGTGAGCTTGGCTCACTACAAACTCCCCAAAAACTCCCCAAAACTCTGGCAGGGGGTGCTTATTGTTGCAGCAAGGGGTCTTTAGGAATAAACGTGAGAAAACGGTCATCAAAAGTTAGGAAATGCCAAAAATGTAGTGGAATAATAGGACAATAGGTTGTCAGGGGTCCTTTGAACCGCTGGCAGCAGTGACTCACTGGCAGGACAGCGCAACAATTGTACGCACAAGGATGACTGGGTTATGGCCGGCAAGCGGCGGCAGTCGAACCTTTGAGAAAAATCAGCATGTGAGCGTGGTGGAATTGTGCGTGACAACACCGAAGGTATTGATGTGCATACGTACCGTCTACCCAATAAAAACGCATTTTAGACTACCTAAAGATGTCAGAAGTCAGAGGTCCCGAATCAGTAGAATACCGAAACGAGTACTTACCTTGAATGAGGCCTCCGGGTCGTCAAACACTGTGAGAGCCGTTAGGAAGTTCCCCGCTGTCGGATAAGCTTTGGAAGCCTGTCAAACTGGGCGCTTGAGAAAGATCTGCACCACGAAAGAGTCCCGAGCGCATTGCTCCGTCGTCAGAACACTTACTGTAGATAGCCTATCCAACATGTTTGTTGGCCGAAGGTCCGAGACTACGGAAAACAAGGAATTAGACAGACCCGGAGACTGAGACAATGCCTACCGATCAAAAGGAGGATCGTCCCGGATATTGAGACAGAACAAACCCCAATGAAAGAGCCCTCAACGGGCATTCAAACAAACTGCATTCAACTGCAGTAGACCCCTACTAACCCTCCGAAGACTCTCAGAGCGAGTCTTCTTACCCAATAAGGCAATACACGTGCCTTTTCTCCTTTTCCCGTTTCGTTTCGTTTCAGTTCTCCGCAATATCGGACATTCTCCTATATACTACTACATGTGATTCGTACGGTTACTACTCTTCCGGTTCGATCGAGCACTCAGTACCTATATAATCCAGGGAGGAGCGGTCAAGCATCCTCACGCTTGTCCCCGCTTCCTGCCCTTACCTACCCAGGTTGAGCGTTAGTGGAACATCGTCGGAGATTAGACCCAATCAGAGTTTTGAGCACACCTACCGCGCCCGAGTCTGAGTAAGAGCCACCCGAGAAAAGAGCCTAGCCGAGAACCCCGAGTCTGAGCTTTAGTACCGAGTCCCGATTCTATCCCTCCAAAGAGCCCCATCGTTTACATCTTTTGTGCGAATCCCTCGCTGGTGTGCACACTCACTGCAACCTTAGTTGTAGTTTCCCGCCACACAACCGAAATCTAGAAAGAAATCACAATTATATTTGTATCTACCGACTACAGTGTGATTGTGTGTGTGTTTGTGTGTCTGTTTGAGAGGATTCCGACTCCTCCATCTTCCCTGCATCCCCCGTACCTGAGCTCCCGTGGATTCCTTCCGCACAGCAAGAGGCACATCAGTATGGCCCAATGGAGATGAACATGAAATAATCTTCAATAGGGACAAACCCTCTGCCGAGGCGTTATCCAAAATCGAGGACTATCGTATGTATCCTTGTATTGTATTTATCCTTTCCATTTGCTTATTCTTCGGTATTTTAGAACTTTTTTCTCGCAGGCCAGGATGAGGCTGCTCAAGAAGCTCAGAATCCCCATTTCAAGCCCCTACTTCGACCTTGTCACTTGTTCGCCTGAAACAAAGGTACATATCAAGCTTCTTGTGCCTATTCTCATACTGATGTGTTTCCTGAAAGATGATGAGGAATTCGGATGGTACATTCCTTCTGGGATCCTCCTTTCGGACCCTGAAGCTTGTCGAAAGGTGATGACTCAGTTCCTTGATGGAAAGACATCAAGACCATGCATGAGCAAAAAAGTGCGTCGCCACTGCTGTCGTTCATCCACCCCTTCCTCTAATGCTGGCTCAGATGTTGAGGCAGACCATGAGACAAAGAAGGAGAGGTGATCTATGTACCACCGCGGGAGGCTCAAATGGCGGAAATAGCCCCTTGAGAGCGTATTGTCGAACCAGAAGATGCGTGATAATCGGTGAATTCGGAGTGTTCTGGGTAGCTCTCACTGAGCGGTCCCCAATAGATATTGTAGTGGACAATCCTTTTCCCCGTAGATGTAGACATAACTTAACTGAGATTTGTGCTCTTCCTTCTCTTCCTCAGACTCTGCGTGGGCGATAACTTGATGTATTATAGTAAACTGCCCATCCTTTTATACTAAATCGCTCCATACAGCTCCTTGAAACACCTAAATACTTGACTAGTACTGACTCGCAAAATACTATCGGTTTCAAACAAAATGTGTTGTCTCGGATGAGGATAGTAGTCGTGAGAAGTCCACGAGGACACGACGATGAAAGTTGAGCAATGACATCATATTTGCCATATTCGGTAAAATGGCCTCGGCTGCCTTCCTCTCACTTTGTTTCACTGCAGGCTCTCTCCATTCTCGCTCTCTGGATGGGAAGTGTTCCTTGCTAAGGAGACTGACGCCAGGGAGAGGATTTTGAAAAGGGCCATCAATCACACCACTGACTTTTCGGCTTTGTAAACTAGACATATGGTGGCATATGGCTAAGCGGGCTATTTCTCTGTATTCTATAGGCTATTAGTAAGGTATTGGTATAGTTGGTTAATCGAGGAAGTGCCCCTACAGAGTTGAGTAATTGGGACAAGGAGGAGCACTTGTGATTCGGATATAGGAGATAAGAAGGTCGCACTTTGTTGTACTGGGCACTCTCAGCCTCAACTCCAGGCCTAGTTCTGAAGCTACGGATACCTATGTAGACTACGGAAGACTGCATAAACCCATATATTACTACATATTCCTCTGTTCAGACTAGGAAGAGGCGGTATTGCCTCAAGAGCTGCGGAAGTCTTCGTTTAGTATATAAACACGTAGCATAGGTACTAGAGAATGAAAAAATCAGACTCCCCCGCTTCTAAGATTGATTTCTTAAGCCCTTAGACAAGTGTCTCACTTAGGAGAGTGGGCTGTCGTTTAGAACACACTCGCTTGATTCACACTTTTTCTTACTGTATCTTCACCAACAATCCTATTTTATAATCGATTTTGTATATACACGACCACCATGATGACTGACAAAGGAGAGGAGCTGGAATTGGGATGAGACCAACTGGTACTAAGAAGATAAGATGTAAGGAAGAACCTGATGCCAAGACCAGAATGATGTGGGAGGGGAGTCATCGAGTGATGGTGAGGTGCCTGGAACTAATGTAGAGGAGCAAAACTCTACAGATGAAGAATGTGAACTGGCTTCAAAACCACATCTTCATCCCAAAACACGTCAGGTCATTGCTTCTCCCAGTCCTCCAGGGTCGCCTGCTGCGTCCGTAGGTGCATCTGCCTCTGTTGGCCCTCCAGAACCTACACCCACCCGTGTTTGAAAGATGTTGACGACATTCCGCAAACGCCCCTTGGCTATGCATCTCTTGGGGGGAGTCAGCCGCTGTGCTCCCGTACTACCTGCCGATCATATCTTTTGTACTCATGATGTAACTCATCTTTTTTTTTCTTCCCAATGTATGTAACATCAAGACATACTTCATTGATTCTGAAGTCTGGGTTATTCATGATACTGGCCACAATATACTTTTTACAAATGCCTCGTCGCCCAAGCCAAAGAAAGAACTGGCAGTCATGGTTGTGTATGTAATTGTGACTCTGTCCTCCCAGTGAGTCACTGTTGCCAGCGGTGCAATGGACCCCTGACAACCCATTGTCCTATTATTTCACTGCATTTTTAACATTTTCTAACATTTGATGAATGCTTTCTCAGGTTTATTCCTAAAGACCCCTTGATGCAACAACAAGCACCCCCTGCCAGAGTTTTGGGGAGTTTGTAGTGAGCCAAGCTCACTACGGGACATAGTGAGTCCGGAAATGCCACCTGTGAGAATGATTGTTGTTGGGCAACCAAGCCCTCCAGGAATTACAAGTTGTTTGTGGGGCGTCTTCACATGCGCTATGATTTCATTTTATAATGTCTGGTGTGTGATATATTTGAGATAATTATCGCTGTTGCGCAACAAAAATTCGATAATTATCGACGTGTGCAACAGAAAGTTCGATAATTATCAACATGCACAAAGTCCCTATTGTCGAAAAACTTTTCCACTTTTATCCAGCTCCAGGAAACGGGAAATCGTCTCATATTCCTCGGCTCATTGATAAAATCCAGAAGGAACTCAGACGGACCAGCGAAGAGTTATCTGTGGCCCAGTCGAATGCTTTCGAAGACAGACTCAATGAGTAGCCAATACATCATTTCATCTTTGTCATGGAAAGCCAATATTTTCCCAGTGCCATCCAATTGCATAACGATTTGCTCACGGACCGCTCTGTCATAGACAAGAAAGCCAGAAAAGCTTCCTTGTTAGAATTGAAGAAATCGTTGATTTGCCTCCTTGAGGAAATAAAGGTGACTTCCTTTTTACCAATTCATTATATTCTTTCGTTTTTAAATCTTCCTTTTTACCAATTCATTATATTCTTTCGTTTTTAAATTCTTTACAGACTTGCGCTCAAGAACGTGCTCAGGATCGGCTGCTTCGAAATATGCAGACACATTTATGTTCAGATGAATATGTCACTTACCCGAATGGTACCAGAGCTGCTATTCAGCGGAACCACATGGTATCACAACCACTCCCAGCAAGAAACTTGCCAGGAACAGCTCAAGATGGATCAGATGTGACTGAGGTTCAAAGAAGACCTCTACCACAACACCCTATATACAACGCTCCTCAGCTCCGGCAGAGGCGATACTCTTTGCAGCTCCTTTATATTAGGCTCGCTGGCCCTCCACGTTCAACTTCCTGGGTTCATGCTCATTGGACATTCTCATAGTCTGTATAATTGTGTAACTAAAAACTGTATAATCTCAAAGCATATTTCTTTTTCAAATATGGCTAATTTTGTAATACCCTTTTATGATGGGTGGTTTTTAATATGTTGTAACATTTGAGTGTGATTCTTTGTTCTGACTATTGTCCCTACTTAATTTCCATGCTACTTCTTATTATATAATGATTCAAACTGCCTCCCTTTTGCTTCGGTCATCTTCATACTAAACTTGTGCTCTGTAACCAACACAGAGGGTGTTCTTTCATTCTCACATTACCTTTCTGCTTGTCTCTACGATAGCAAGGCTAGTAGTTTAAGCTCTGATTCCATGTTTTTTTTTGGGGGGGGCAAGAGGACTCAAGGACTTGTTTTGTCTACAAGGATTGCAATCTATCTATGAGATATCGGCATCTCCGATGGAGAATGAAAACTACAGAAGGTCAGCGGGCTCGGATGTTTTCATGTCATGAACTGTGGGTTTCAGTGAGGGACATTGGGCATCTGCTTATATAGTGCACTGGGGCAGTATCACAACTAGTTGTGATATTGTGGGCTTTTTGGCTTAAGGGTAATTACCAGTGCATTGTCCTTACATTTCATCAACACCTTGTCTTCTTTCCATCATGGCAAACACTAGGATGATTATTAAGTCTTCCGACTCTCTTTAAAACGGTCTAGGCAACCGGTACCTCTTATGGCTGTGCTGTTCACCAGCACTGTTGCTATACGACGACGGCTCAGGGCGGTTGTCGACATCCTCCAGGACCCTTGCGTCGGAGTAGAAAATTGCTGGAATCTCAAGGAACCTGAATCTGACCTGAGGTTCATCATGTTATTAAAGAGAATAGATTTGGACTCGAGAAAAGCTGCACCCTGGCGCTGGGCATCAAGTTCTACAAGACCATGCAACCAACTGAAATTGCTGTGGTTTTAGCCGCTGGCGCGCATAAGAAATCGCTTGTCTCGGGCTTAAATCAAAGGAAACCGAGGCCATCGAATAGAGAATATACTACGTAGACTACGAGATTTATCCTAAAAATCAAAACAAAACAATGAGCCATTGTGTAATAGCTCCCGAACCTCTGATTGTGAGCTTGCTCCGCTTGGAAATCCAACAATCGCATGCCCAGAGTTCATCGTTAATATCTCATGGCCCGTAGGACTAGGGCCGTGTATAATTAGCCCACCTCTGGGCATTGCTTCGCCAACTCTAATTCATGTTTAGACTCGTTGAAGATGACCCGAATGCGTAGACTCACTAACTCCCAAGAGATCAAGGTGAGAATTCTTTCATGCCTTCACTTTACTCTCCTGAGTTGATCTCTCAAGACTCGTTGACGAAGATCAACAAAAGGGATGAAGCCACGAGGCAGCGCAGCTTCTTGATGCGATCAAAGGTTAGTAACAAAAGCTCAAACCTTACAAATGGGGCACGCTACTATTTTTAAACTACTATATAACGATTGAATGGTGGAACTTGGGACTTGGCCTGGGGATTTTTGTGCGCACCCTGCTTCTTTCCACCATGGTCTCCGCCATCGTTGAGTCTCCCCAAACGAAAAACACACAAGGAAAGGTGTCTTTTTCATGGCTGAAGCCATTGCCGTCGCAGCTGTCGCTCTCGCCGCCCCTCCTTGCATCAGAGCCGTCATCGAAATCACGCACGATACAACCTTCTGGGTGAAAGTTGTTGGAACCCTTCGCCTCTCTTCTCAAGCTCGAGGAACCGTGATTTCATCTCATATTCTTGGTGCTATTCGTAAGATTAGAATGGAACTCAAGAAGAATAGAGCTGTGCTGCCTGCACCGCAGGTGAAAGAATTTGTCGACAAATTCAGTCGGTAAGCTGGGATTCCTTTCGACGATCACCACAGGATGTCTTATATACATTTCCAGGAAAATCAACCTCTACAATAAATTGGTCACGGAGCATTCTGCGGCAGACACCAAAAAACGTGTCAAAGCCCTTGTGTCGGTGAAAAAATCCTTGATTCGCCTCCTCCACGATATCAAGGTATAATCCCCCTCTGACATGTTATTGTAATTGGTTTTGAATGTTATTTTTACAGAATCTTTCTCGGAAATGTGCTGACGAGAAGCTCCTTCAAGATCTGAAGACATGCTTGTACTGTGACGAAAATGTCACTTACCCCGACGGCACCATAGCAGCTTACCATCGTGATGATGTTCAGCCGCAACCTCTATCAATGACAGGTGCACCAGAAACTGCTCTAGATGTATCGGATGTGACAGAGGTAGTCACCCTTCCACGGTCGGCCAGTCCACCACAATCGCGTACACGCCCGACCACACCGAGTGGGATCAGTTCTATGTCTTTGATTTCCCAGCAGCTCAGCGTTCCAATCAATGTCGTCTTCACATTCACTACTCCAGGGCACTCCTCTGCTGTTCTCAATAATCACCACGATAATAACTTCCAGCAAAGTTACTTGCTTTGGTATGCCGACATCTCAAGAAGAAGGTGTACTACCCATCAAGGGTAGCTCACTTTTCGTTGTCGGGAGTCAGATGTTTTTTCATCATCAGGTAATAAAGCTCGTTGTCCCTCACCTTTCTGGAATCCCGTTTCACGGCCCTCATTTATGTATTTTTTCACGATCCGGAAGGAGTACTCCATTCATAATCTGTTTCAAAAATGGTACTTTTATTATCCACCACCATCTACTTACCTATATTTTTGAAATTGGATGTGGTGCTTCTCTTCCAATTTTCCATCGTTCCAACCGAGTTGTATAATTTACGCCTTCTTTGTGTTACGTTGGTCAGTTTTTTCTCTCGTCCTTGTGTTTGGACGAACCCAGCTGTAGTTAAAATCTCAATTCCATGCTTGTTTTCTGGGGGGAGGGCTATGAGGATGTGGAATTTCCCCAAGGATTGCGGCTTAGGTGTAAGATACCAATGACACTCTAATAAAATGGTACCTGTGAACCAAATACTCTTTGGCAGCTTCAATGGTGAATCAAGACCAGGGAGGCAATGAAAGTGACTGACCATCTAGGCTTATTGCCGTTTGCAAAAATGTTGGCGGAACACGAATTCGCCCGAGAAGATGTTTGCGCGCGAAATCCATAGCGTCCTCCTTACGTCGAAGTCTAAGACCAAAGTTATATGTTCTGAATCGCATAATTTTCGGCTATCATCTCACGGTGAGAAATCCCGAAAATTCCAATTTTGAAATCTCAGCCATTTGGACGGGTTCCCTCCGTATCTCGACGAATACTCCACTGCAGTTTATGAATGTGGTACCGTTGGAATCACAGAGATGAGGCGAGTCCAATGATGCTTAGTTTATGGTGAAATTTGCATGTCTTAAATTTCTCACCATGGGCAGCCTGTCGCCTTTGAAGGACTTCACCAACCGCAGCTATACTACGCTCAAAATGCCTCTAAAATAGTGTGGTTTCACCTGATATAACATTTAAAAAGTACCCAAAACATAAAGTTTAGAGGTAAACACCCGCCAACAATTTTGCAAACGGCAATAAAAGCCGGCGCTGTCTTTTGAATTCCAAGACCATGCAAACAAGTGGGCATGTAAGCCTCTTCTCAAATTTCGTCATTGGAATCTCATCTCTCTGGTGTTGTACGATCAGCTCACTTCTGCAATTTGCGTCGTCCACCCAGCCCACCTTTGGACTCCTTGAAGGCAACCGAAATCGCGTAGACTTGCCTTCTCCCACGATATAAAGGTGAGGATTCTTTCATGCATTCACCTTAGTCTCCTGAGTTTATTTCTCAAGAATTGGTGACGAACATATGCCGAAGAGAGTGTCGGCCAGGCTGTCAAAACGCGCGATTGTATTGGCCAAGCGTCCACGCGTCACTTCTGCTTACCGCGACATTGCTGGACATCTCTGCAATGTATTAACCTTCAAGACCAGCGATATCCACGCGTCCAACATCTGTTCGTTTGCCTAGTATCGAATGAGGACATACCTCGTTATCTTTTCGACCTTACTCGCCCATTTCCCAGTACCACCCTCTAATCAGTTCCCCTCGGCCGTTTCCTCTCCCAGTGCACATGCTCTTACTCCGCCAATATTCTCCGCATCTTCGGATCCTTCTGCATTATTGCTTTATCACCTGCAAATATCCTCGGCTGGTCTTGGCTTAACCTGCCTCTTCAAGATCGCGTCTCTTCCTGATACGAATCATAACCTCCCTACCACACTCCCACTTCCTGACGCTTTCGAGTGTTTGCCAGATGGTCGTGCGCTGCGCTCAGGCCTACTTTCGTCACGAGCAAGCGCCGAGTCTGACCGAAGCTACGGCTTTGGCTCTTATTGAAGACTGTGAACGTGAAGGCTCAGGGGATTTAGATCCTATCCCACTCGAAATTCCTCTTGGACATTCCAAAACCACATTTTCTATCTTGGGTGACTGATAACCGCCGCATTGCAGGAAGACCCTTTGCTCCAATTTCTTCTCTACACCGTTCCACCGTCTCCCATAAACATCCACTTCTGGCTCCAACGACTTCAAGTTCGCTTGTTTATCCCTGGTCACTGTATACCCCTTACCGCCTAGAGTTTTATAAAAACGTCTAGGAGAGTTCACCGGTGAGAAACATCGAATTGGCCATAAATGCCGTTGCCTTGTGCTAGAGACAAGGGATTGTCGAGCGAAGATCAATGAGGATGTATCACAGTCTCCTCATCAGTTCTCAAATATGCTCGTACGTATGAGTAGTATTCCTGACAGGCGACAATTTAGTTCCAGACATGTTCTCTTGGTTTTCTTATGGACGGTCCTACCTTTACTTATTTTGTGTTGCCCTGAATTGAATACACATTCCCTTCCTTTTTTGGACACACTTATCCACATATTCTTACCTTGCATTTATTTGCGTCTTAGCACACCTTCTCCCTGTATTTCATCTTTTGTGTTATGACGATCTTCTACATTATGTTTTCGTGATTTCTCGCCACTCAGGTTGACCTTTTTTTATGTCATTTCCTTGCTTCCCAAACACATTGCTAAGATGTAGGGAGCCTTTTTTATGCTCAACGCAGAAGAGTCAAGCTGATGCATGCTGTACATTTCATTCAAAGCGTTTGAATATTATGAGACACTGGAATGCCAGAACTATGATTTTAGAGAGAAAAAAATAGCTATTCCATTCCATTGAAGGGGATCCTAAATTCAACACTGAGCTGCCTTCCAGCATCACATCTGTATTCCAAGATTAACATGAACAGCTTTCACAACCGTATAACTGTTTTCCAAAAGTTCAGCACAGCACATTGATGCAAAATGATGAAGAACTTACTTGGCTAGAGCATATTCTCCTTGTTCCCTTCCAATCCCACTTTGTTTGAAGCCGCCAAATGGAAGCTGAGCGTCAACTGTATTCGAACAGTTAACCCATGCGGTGCCTGCTTTCAGCTTATGTGCAGTGTTGAGAGCGCGGTTGATGTTGGTTGAGAACACGCCTGCAGCGAGACCGTAAATTGTATCGTTGGCTGGCTTGATAGCGTCCTCTTCGTCTTTGAATGGAATAATGACACCTAAAATGGACATATCAGCTTCATGGGGAGAGAGGAAGCAACAGAAATGCAGAGCCATACCGACGGGACCTAGAACATAATGAATGTAAGAGTCCAGTAACAAAACATGAGCAGTGATGTAATTCCACTTACCAAAAATCTCTTCTTTTGCAATTTTCATATCAGAACTCACATTAGTGAAGAGGGTCGGGGGGATATAGTAGCCTTGAGGCGATTAGAAAGATCGTCCCCGGACCAAAAAAGAAGAAATGCACCTTCCGTGCCTTGGCGTTCACCGCCAACTGCGACCTTTGCACCTTCTGACTTTCCAGACTCTATATATCCCATAACACGCTTTAAATGCAGGTTAAATCAAAGCGATATTTGAGTATCATAAGCCAAACTCACCTCGTACTGAGTTTGAGAGACCAATGGACCTTGGTTAATACCTTCTGCGAACGGGTCACCAACTTTTACTGAACTCGCAGCTTTAGCGAGAAGGTCTATGAACTTGTCATGAATTGTCTCTTGAACGAAGATTCGAGTGGTTGCGGAGCATGTTTGTCCGGCGTTCCAGCTGTAAATTCAGTTTAGCCGGCAGTACAAGAGACCATAGGGACAGACGAACAATAGTCCATGTGCGACCCATTTCAAAGCTTCGTCAAGATCCGCGTCGTCGAAAATAATGAGTGGACTTTTGCCGCCCAGCTCGAGAGTGACGGGCTTGAGATTGCTTTTTGCGGCAGCTTCCATAATTTTTCGCCCAACTAGGGTCGAGCCGGTGAAAGCCACTGCAAGAGAAGGCTATCAGACTAGAATTTGTCTAATAAAGAAAACCATACCCTTCCTGATATCCATATGAGAAGAGATAGCATGTCCTACTGTGGTTCCATATCCAGTAACGACGTTGACGACGCCAGGTGGGAATCCAGCTTCTTTCACAAGGTGGCACATTTTGAGGGCGGACAGTGGTGTAAGCTCAGACGGTTTCATGACAATGGTATTTCCGGTGGCAAGAGCAGGAGCCCATTTCCATATGAGCATAATGAGAGGGAAGTTCCACGGAATGATCTGGCCAACGACACCGATGGGTTCGTGGCGAGTATACCCCAATTTTGCTTCGCTGGTCTCAATGACCTTGCCTTGCAACTTGTCGGCCCATCCCGCATAATAGCGAAGAGTTTGGATTGAAAAGGGTACATCTACAGCGCCAGCCCACCAATATGTCTTGCCTGAAATAGATGTAAGACAAAAGCTGAGAGCAGGGTAACAATGGGGCTTAACATTATCGAGCGCCTCAATGGCGCACAGTTCGTCAAAGTCTCGCTGCATGAGATCAGCAAGCTTGGTAAGAAGGTCGCGGCGTAAAGAACCAGGGGCATTTAGACCCCAGACAGTGTCAAAGGCTTTTTGGGCAGCCTGAACCGCACGGTCGACATCGTTGGGTGTTCCTTCAGCAATTGCGGTCAGAACCTTGCCGCTAGCTACATGGATGCGTCAAGAAACAGGGTTTATAATAAATGCGATCACTCCTACAAGGATTAATAATGCTGAACTTCTTTGAGAAAGGGAGGAAATCGAGAACGCAAGAAAATAAACCCACTCGATGGTTGTGTTGTCCGACCCGGGACTCCATTCATCGTCAATAAAAATTCCGGTGTTAATTGAAGTTTCGCCCTTATAGACGGCTGTATCCCACTTGAACGTGAATTGAGCCATAATGGTTCGCGAACGGCGCAAGTGTTTCGACGCCTCTTGAAAGGTGAGGGTGCGGTGCCTTATAGACAATTCGGGTTAGAAAGGGCAGATGTGAACATATGCGCTTTTTATGAACAGCCGGGATGCCCCGTCCTTTCATGATCCCAAGAGGTGGTGACGCCTTGACTCTCGAATCTTCCACACCAATGAATCATGATGGTTGCACGAAAAGGGCTATTAATTGCAGCCGTAGGTAGAACTTCGATCTTCCACGAACATGGCAGGAATGATGGTTTGGCCGTATCACGTATTCAAAATTTGAATATACATAGCTCAAAATCACCATAAATTTGTTGACAACCACTGGAGAACTAATTTATTTTACACCATTCTTTGCCAAGGCCTGATTCGATGCATAGACGAGGAGGTTCGTTCAAAGTTCCGCAGCAGTGACTGAGAATTGGGAATAAAAAACGAAGAATGTACTCGGAGTATTGCAAACACATGAGGAGCTCGAGGAGAATCATGACGAAATACTCCCGTGACTCGGAGCTTCGCCTTGAAACTGACATAGATGCCTCGTATTCATCGTATTCATCTAAGACTCACCGCCCGAACCTAGTAAATGTTTATTCGGACTGATTCTAGGAGATCAGAAACAGAATTGGTTCTCAACTTCTGATTATTCTTTAGGTAATTCGCTGTTCCCCGATGGCTGCTGGGATTAGTTTTGACAAATCCACGACAATGACGACCAAGTAGCACCTCTGTCGACAGGTCACGCTTATTGGCTTCTCAAATCATTTTTCAATAAGGAACCCGCTCCTTTCAAAAATGGCCAAATAAAATAAATAAGAGGTCTAATATTTAATTCTAAAGGCACAGGAAGCATGAGCACCAGCATGTCATTTCTATGCATAAAGGAAAGGTAACCAAGAGAAATATGGAGGTCAGAGGAGCAGTTATGGTGCAGGAGAATGACGTTCAATTGACATGGATGCGCCAAAGCTCCCTTGCACAGGGTCTGAAGGCCGTGCGAGTATGCATCATCTAGCGAGTTCAGAAGTGAGCACAAGTTATGGATTCATTTGGAGGCTCTGCACAAACCTCGACGTTATCGGCAAACAGGTAATCTCCTTTAGCCCAAGTGTGAGCGTAGCAGAACCGACGATCATATAGCAACCTCGACAAGTGATCGCCAAAGGAAGTTGACTTCTCAGGAGTGGCATCATTAATGAACACATCAGCATGTTTGTATTTCGTGACATGCTGAGGCCTGTTAAGCGGCTTCAACATTATAAACTTAAAAGACTACAGGATAAAAGAACTCACCAATGCTCGTGCCAACGAAGAACATCGTGGCCTGTCTCGTCGTTTTTCATAATAATGGGAAGCTTCAGAAGATCTCCGCCAAACACCTGGTTCAGGGGAGTGAAAACGGAGTAAGTCCTGCTTTCTAACCAATCACGTTCAGCTGTAGTAAGACCAAACCGAAGGACGTGGTTTGTGTTCGTGAGAAGGGTTTGACCCCCTTCACTAAGTTCAGTGGTGTCTATGCACTGGAAGACCTGATACTTCGGGGGGTCGTGTGTTTTGCTTCCATCAGGGAGAACCTTAGTCTTGAAAACCCCTTGAATAGCACATTCAAACGTCAGAAGTGACGATATAATGACTTAGAGTCACTCACCATCGTAGTGCATTGGCATGGACTCACAAGTCAAAGAGCTATTCATATCAAGATTAGGATTTTCTTTGAGCTCTAATATGGCTCCAAATTTGGGCCACTCACTGAAACAATGAAAGGTTTGTTAATTTGTGGACAAATAATGAGCGCAAGAAATGAATCACTAACATGACTTCACCCATCTCATCGCACTTTGCCCTAAAGACCGCCCGATCAACGCTAGAAAAGCCACGAAGGAGGAGAGCAGAATGAAGGTTTGTCAAAATGCGAATTTTATCCATGGGCACATCTTGAAGGGAGAGGTTTATTTTGGGGTCTGCAACAATGACCATCCCAAATGGGTAGTTCCTCTCGAATGACACGTAAGGGCTGATGCGCTCCCCTAAGTCCGTAGCGGGGGAGAGCTCTCGAAGAAAGTATGGCCGGCCATACCGCTCGACGACAATATGTTTGACGTCCCTGAATGATTTGTAACTACCTATCGCTAGAGAACCATCTAATGAAGGATGAGGTCATAAAAGTGAAAACATTAGACATAAGGACTTGGGGCTTACCAGCTCTTTCGAGAATGGTGTTGTGCCACTGAATTGAAATCAATAAGCAGCTATTACATATATTCAGTACGAAAGCACTCACTGGGGATGCATTCATGTTGTGCCCTCGGAACAACCGAATTCCAAATTTGGGGCCTTGCTGGTTATGAAGATGGCAGCTCAGACGTACTCCTTGAGGAAAGCGCCTTTCAACAAGCAAAGAAAACCGCTATACGTGAATCAATAAAATAGTGAGCTGAAATTTGGAGAAAGCGGCGTACGGCTCCAAATTCGAGCATCTGTTTTGCAATACCACTTCTAACCTTCTCGGCTTGTGTTCTTGGAAGTGATTTCCCATCAGCAGTTTGGAGTAACTTAGAATTTTCAAGATCAGAAATGAGGAATTTGAGGTAGCCACGATATGTCATGAGAACGCCATAATCGCTTTTGAGCATGACATTCAAGTCCCATCCAGGAACGATGAGTTCAGTGAGCTTCCTGCGAGCCTCAGAGGCTGTGTGTAGGTATTCGTCTTGAGTCTGGTCGCGAGAAGCCAGTGGAGATCCTGGTGTATCGAAGAGGTCGATTAGACGAACAAATGAAAGATGAGTGAGGTTCAGCTCCTGGCAAATACGACGAAGTTCTGCATTGTACTGATAGACAGTCAAGTCAGAACGTCCCAAAATGGCTGGAAAAAAATTGATTAAGACAGTTCAAAAGGCAATGAGGGCCGATTATGAGCCAGACTTACCACCATAGACTACACCGTCGCTGACGATGCGGACCAATGCACCTGGAGGATAGATGTCCTCGATGCTTAGCGCCAAAATTTCGAGGCGGCGAAGCAATAGTTCATCAGCATAATCGGGTAAGACACCCAGAACCTTGTTGAGGCTTGGACTCTTGAACGGAAATCCTGGGAATATAAGCTCGATGTGTTCGTGGCGCTGAACCATATTGGCAATAGTGGCGCGGAGATGGCTTCGTCCTTTTTTCTCGAATTCGTGCGCGGGGCCGTCGAGGTATAAAAACTTTTCAACGACTCCTACAACAGCGTCGACGGTGTCATGCTTCGCGACCCATTGCGCGACGTGAGGGTTCGAGATAGTAGCGGCAGGAGCAATATCAATATCGGTCTGCTTCAAAGAACATTTAACCGAGAGGAGGGAGGGATAATTCGATTAATAGCTTACCATGGCTAGATTTTCTGGTTGTGAGATGAGGAAATTGTGCTGGAATATGAGAGAATGGCCCTGGTTATAAAGCTTCAAGATACAGATATTTACACATTTAGAATGGCGGGTTCAGTCCATGCGAGATCTCAAGGTGAGTTGAATGAATTTGGAGACTCCTTCTAACGATCTAACCAGGTGAAGCGAGAAAAATCTGATAGGATAGCGTGTAAACATGCAACCGCCAAAGTTTTTCTAAATGCTTTCGTTAAGCCGATGACGATCCTTTTGGAAAGACGTCAGCGATAATAGCTCTGACAGACTTTCTGCGACGTTAGACATATGTGAATACGAGTCGTAGAGCTCGATGGAATACCCAACCAGATGGAGTGGGATGGGCCTCCACGCATACACGTCCTGGGGAAAATGAAGGCTGCAGTGTCGAATAAAAGTGACAATCTCGAACCAGCGTCGGACGAGGACTGACAGAACGAAGTGGTCGGGGCCACAGCCGGTTCTCAGTCCGCTGGAGGTAAGCGCGCCCGTCGAAGATCAGAATACCATGACCGTCGATCCTCGTGGTCCTGTGCTTGGCAGCTGTGGGTCCAAAAACATAGGATTTATAAAAATACTACACTTTTTTGTGGTCATCAATACGGCTGACTCACTTGCGGTTCGGTCAAGGCATATTCCAAGAAGTGGTCAAAATTACTGGCCTAAACAATGAAGCACACGTATTGTTCTTCGGGAACCACATTGCTCTCATCCAGTACAGTCGTAAATTGCGGGCCGTGGAGTAAGCGTCGGTTGAGCAATAGAAAGAATATGATGGTGTAGAGGGATGAACGTGGGTTACAAGCTCAGAATTGGATCCGTCCCTCGGACTCAACACCGACTCCGACACCTCTCATTCTCGACTACTCTGCTCCTTATTACAGTGATCCCTGAAATATGATATTCATGGTTAAAATCGGAGTATGACGGAGGCAAGCTTTCCGAGGCAACAGGAGATCTGGCCATTCCCAGCGAAAAGTATCACGACAGGGTTGTGACGCACTGGACATGGGGTGACAATACAGGGCAGCCAACTCTGACCAACATGTTTTCGAGTGGTTCAATGGTGATAGTACCGCGAGCACCATCCCAGCACACCATAAAACGCAGAACGTTCCTGGTCGACAAACTGCCGGCGATGCATCGTCGTTCGCAGAAGCAGTGGCGTCAACGCGGATTGCACGTGTTCCGCAAACATGTCTCCGCTTTGCAGCTCCTACGGTCAACCACCTCGTTTAGCTTCGCACTCTCTTACTTCGTTCATTTCACATAATAGGGGAGCGAATGGTCGGGAGAAAGCTGGACCACTTGTGGACAAGGCCATAGTGTTCACCATGACCACCCCAGGCCCATTTTGGTTTGGGAAAGTGAATGCATTTTTAGTGTCGACACTCGACGGTGGTCATGAAAAGTGGTGTGCCTTCCATCATTTAAAGTGTCTCGTCATAATACATTACGTTGAACAAGAGGTAGCGGAGATGTTTTCCGGAGTAAGAATTAGCTTCATTGTCCATAGCTTAAAATGCATGGGGTATAGTCCTCAATTAATTCTTGGAGGCGCCTGATTACTAGATCTCTGTAAGACCTTGTGGGTCTATATCCACTCTCGCCTTTCTCTGAGCTTCTTTTGACCACAATCTATTCTTGCTGGACCAATGGACGGGGTCTGGCGCCCTCAGTCAGTCATTTCATAGACTCAGCGGATTTGATTCACCATAGAAGTGTTATGGATTCAAAAATGCCGTTTTATTCGAGTGTATTCGACATCTTGTGGTTAAGTAAAAAATCCTTTGGGAGAATTCAAGGATTTAAATCCTCCCCCGTAAAAACATGGAGTCAGAATTTAAACCCCAGCAAGGGTCGTCCAGAGGCAAATGTGAGAAAACCATAAAATTGGACCCAAGAGCACGCTATAAGGAAAGAATGAAGTATATAATACATATCAACTGGGTTGGAACGAAGAAATTATGGTAGAGAGGATCGACCATATCCAATTTCAAAGACACGGGTAAGTAGATGTTGGTGAATAGTCAAGGCACCATTTTTCGAAAGCAGATATGAATGGAAGACTCCTTCCGGGTCATGAAAAAAATACATAAATGAGAGTCGTGATACGGAATTCTTGGAAAGTGAGCGACGATTAGCTCAACTGCTTGATGATGAAGAAACCTCTGGCTCCTGGTGATGGAAAGTGAGCCGCGGTTAATGAGCAGTAAGCCTTCTTCTCGAGAGGTCGACATGCCAAAAGGCGTCAACTTTGCTGCAAGCTAGGACTGTGGTGATTATCTGGGACAGTAGAGGAGTTCCCCGAAGTAGTGAATGTGAAGACGAGGTTGATTGGGACGCTGAGCTGCTGGGAGCTGAAGGACATGGAAGTAAGCCCACTCGGTGAGCTTGGACGTGTACGCGACTGTGGTGGACTGGACGATCGCGGAAGGGTAGCTACATTCATTTCATCCGTCCTGGCTTGAGCGGTTTCTGTTACGCTCGTCGCTGAGAGAGGTTGCGGCTGAACTCCATCGCGATGGTAAGCAGCGATGGTGCCATCAGGGTAAGTGACATTTTCGTCACAGTACAGGCATGTCTTCAGATCGTGAAGCAGCTTCTCATCAGCACATTTTCGAGCGAGATCCTGTAAAATTAACATTCAATATCAATTAAAAACAGCAATTTGGAGAGATATTCTACCTTGATATCTTGGAGCAGGCGGATCAACGATTTCTTCACCGACACGAGGCCGTTAACACGTTTTTTGGAGTCTGCGACAGAGTGCTCTGTAACCAGCTTATTGTACAGGGTAATTTTCCTAGGAAGATATATAAGACATCTTGTGTAGATCGTCGAATGGAATGCTCAATTACCGACTGAGTTTGTCGACAAAATCCTTAACCTGGTCTGCGGGCAGCACAGCTCTACTCTTCTTGAGCTCTGCTCGAACCTTGCAAATGTAACGAAGAATATGGGACGAAATTACAGCCCCTCGAGCTCGAGAAGATAGCCGAAGGATTCCAATAATTTTCACCCAGAACGTGGTATCTTGTGCGACTTCGATGACGGCCCTGATGCAAGGAGGGGCGGCGAGAGCGACAGCCGCGACGGCGATGGCTTCAGCCATGAAAAAGACACCTTCCCTTGTGTGTTTTTCGTTTGGGAAGACTCGACGATGGCGGAGACCATGGTGGAAAGAAGCAGGGTGCGCACAAAAATTCCTTGGGAAGTCCAAAGTTCCGGTCGGATGTGATATATAGTGGTTTAAAAATAGGAAGAACAGGGCTTTCATTATCAATGACACCATAGGTTGATGACCCGTGATGGCATCAAGAAGCGTTGCGGCCTTACGGCATCATGTAATGCTCAGTGGGCCAGCAGAGACCAGGAATCTGAGAAGGAAACGAAATAGAGTGAACAAAGACAAATGGAAGAGGAAACAATCGTAGTAAAAGAGATATCTTTGAGGCCACGAAAGCCCAAGAATAGAAGCTCTCAGGGCGATCTGAATGGTGGTGGAGTGGCGTTTTATCGTCAGGAACACTGTTCCTGTTGTAGTTCCTGAGGTCTCTATGCACGTTCATCGCATAGCTCTGCATCTGCATTTCCCAGCTCGGCCCTCTCCACTCACTATAGCATCCGTTTTTGGATGGTTAGATACCCAAAACTAAGTAGTAACGGAAGGACTCGAAATCCAGAACTCTCCACGAGTCACTGTTAAACTCCAACTAGACTGCATTCGTCGATACACAGATGAAGATACAAAGGGTTCTGGTTCAAACTACAATCAGTTGTGGTGCCACAAAATATGAACTGCCGTGGTGGGTGGTAGCAGAGAAAAGAAAGAACAACAACCAGATATAGCGCTGGTGTTCGCAAGGCATCTATTGCTGCTTAGAAAATTTGGCTGGCCAGAGTTGGATAGGCTCATTCTTAACAGACGCCTTCAGGAGCAAATACAACCAGAAATACTGGTCGAGCCACGGTAAACGAGCGACAACAAGCCTGACTGACTCTGTTTCATTTGATCTAGCGATGAACAAGTCAGAATGTCCGCTTATAAGCACTGAGCAAGTAGCTGCACGTGGAGTCCACCACACTAGATGCAGAGATACTAGTACAAGGGCTAGATGACTCTGAAGGTCAACACTGCCACCCCTTGCATCGCGATCGCTCACTGATGCGCTGGTTTCTGCAATACCGTCGTTCTCCTGAGTGGCCCTGGTGCCATCTGGTAGATGACTCTATCATCGTAACACAAGCGTCTCTTCATGTTGAGAAGCAGCTGCTCTCTAGCAAAATCTGAGTGACACTCTATCACAAAGTTCAAAATGAAGACATATAAGAGATATTGGTAATCATATCTTACCTTGATATACTCAAGGAGGCGAATTAAAGTTTTGTTCATCACTAAAAGGGAAGCTCTCCGAGTCTCTGCGTCTACCACGGAATGTTTTGTAAGTATTTCATTATGCATGCGTATAACCCTAAGTGGATGTGAGATTTCCGGGAAGAAAAAGTAGAGAGATATGACTGGTTACTCGTCGCGGTGATCAACAAAGGCTTTCACCTGGTCTTCAGGTAAAATTCCAGGGGTCTTTTTGAATTCCTCGTTGATTTTGTCAATGTTTCGAAAAAATCCGAGATGAAGTCGCGTTTCGGAGGTAAAACTTTTCAGCAGTTGTGAGTAGAGCCGCGATACCAGGGGCAACAGCGAGGGTGCGATCCCCAAAGGCATGGAAGAAAAAGTACTGGGGTTCTTCGGCTGTTTATGAGAGATGAAGATTCAACGATGGCGCTGACCATGGTAGAAAGTAGCAAGCAGTTCCACGAAAGCCATTCACGCGCCCCCCCAACCTTTGGGGTTCGCCAATCACCATCATCTGGGAAGTGACAATTGACCCAAGCGTCCTCAAGGCACAGGTAAATCAGGACCGAGAGCACGGTCTTGGTAGACCTAAAAAGTCTAACGGAAGAGGAAACGTGTTCCCACAAAATAATGAGGGCCAAAAGATAGGAGAGTCTATCTTACTGCAGAAACTGAGCTGATTCACAGCGGTGGCAAGGGAAGAACAGCAGCGACTGCGTAGGCTGCAGCCACGAGCGAGACTCGTTCGTTCGAGCATTTGGAAGAGTAGAGGGAGACTCGACTAAGATTTTGACCATGAGGGAAAGAAACAAGGCGTTATGAAGGGAACGCCAGCTCCGCTCGAGGCGGATTTTGGCCTGTCATGTCAGTCATTGTCCTTGCTCCTGTGCGGAGTTTCAACACGCCTCTTTTTCCCTAAAGATCATTCGTTTCTCCCTCATACCCAAAAGACTTGGAAAGGAAGACTTAGGAAGCGTTATCTTGTGGAGTTGTTTACGCGAACGGGAGAGCGAATGGTAGTCAGATCAAAGGATTCGAAACCGGATTGACGAGATGTTGGGCAAGGCCAATAGGATAAAAGAAGTTGAATATATATAAAAATACGCGGATAGACGCAGGCCGCTAATAGACAAGTCAAAGATGCGAAGCACGTCGAACACATCCTCAACAATATTGCACGAAATGACCTCAATAACCGACTTCGGAAAGAGCGATTGAGTGAATAATCAGCCCATTTTGCATGATTTTTACAGCAGAATTCTGCTCAATCTAAATAGGATTAGTGATGTGCTCGGCAGGGCTTCAGCCTTCGAAGCTCTGCCAACCCCGCCCTACGGAGCCCTCAATACCTCGGCCCTACAAAAGGCTTGAGAGGGCTGAGGTCCAGGGCTGCAAGTCATAGAAACCCTCGGCCCTAGGCAGAAGCCCTAATATTTCAATGGATTAATTGTTTCTTTTTTTTTAATCGGTCGCGACCCGGACGGGAAACGAAAAGTGCGTGGAGCCGACAATTAATAAAACATCCACCAAAAAACTTACTCTCGACACCTACTCTTGCTGCAAAAATGCCCCGCGATGAACCTGACCCATCGTCAGTGCTTCCGGATGGACTGACACGTAATCGACGCCCTGCAGCTCGGCTGCGTGAGAATGCCAGCGATGACGAAATCGAAGTCTTACCTGCACCTGGTCGCAAACGGAAGCATGCGGCTGTCGCCAGTGACGACGAGGATATGTCTTCCTCCAGGCGACCTGCGCCACCTTCTTCTGACAACAGGGCAGAAGAATACAACGAACATCTACTTCCTGACCCAAACGAGACGGATGGCGCTGGAATGCTCAAGAACGTTACTGTAACAGAGATTTTAGATGACGGTGAAGACTCAACGCTAAATACCAAGAATCCAACTGCTGACTTGGACGAGTTCTACGACAATCCTCAAAAGATAGTCGCCACGTCCAAGGATCGAACAACAACGAAGGTTCATTACGACTGCAAGATATGCAAGTAAGTTTCTACTTTCCCGCTTATGTATTATGTACTCACCATTCATAGGAAGAAAAAGGTGGCCAAGATAACATTTGTCAAAGATACATCAACGCAACGCCGTCATCTGGCGTCCAAGCACATAGTATGTTGACAAACCTGGTAAAAAATTGAAACACTTACATCGCTTTAGGAGTCATACAAGAAATGGTGCAAGAAGAACAATTTTGCCTCAATGCTGGAGGCAGACGTGAACATGCGGAAGGAGGCAGCAAAGAACGAAGTGAGCAGACAGCACCAGTCAACTCTCGACGGTGTTGCGGTGCCAGTCGACCACATTGCAAAGAAGATAGTGTATTCAGAGGAAGCCATGAAGGCCTCAGCTGTTCAATGGATGGTCGCAACTGACCAGGTATGTGTCAGCTGCATTTTCGAAGCAATATTCTTACACTTTGTAAGCCAATCGATGTGTTTGAAGAAGAAGCCTTCAAAAAGATGATTTCCATGGCTGCTGCATGTCCCGAATCGCCGAAGATCAAGCTTCCAAATCGCAAGGCCACACGTAAGGAGATCCTAGATACTTTTGGCGAGTACATGAGGGCGACAAAGAAAGAGTTGTCGGTAAGAGTCACACGCTCTCCCAACTTGGTTCTCGCTGCCATAATTAATCCTTGACATAGACTGTGAAAGGCGACATTTCTGTTGACTGCGATGCTTGGACTGCTGGAAATACCGAAGGCTACTTTGACGTGAATGCTCATTACCTTGTTGAAACCGGAGAAGGATTTGACTGCAAATGGGAGAAGAAAGTCAAGATGATTGGCTTTGTTCATCTAACTCACCACAGCAGTAAACATCTTGGGCAGGCTCTGTACAAAATTTTTGACCGTGTCGGTATGGTTCATAAGGTATGCTTTATTTTTTTTTTCAACTCCTCCTCTGCTGATACTGGTACATATCACTCCCATCCATCTTCTCTTCCCTTCTCTTCTTCTCTGTTTACCTCCATTCTTCATCGGGTGTCTCCTGGGCAATTTACCCGATTACTATACTTATATTTAATCTTTCCCTGCTCGTTGGATTGAATTTGATGTGTTTTCCTCCCCTTTTACTCTCGTTGTTTGATTGTTGTGGGACATTTCACACACCTGTGGTTTATTGACTCAATTCACAAGGCTGGTCGAGTCGCATGTGATAATGCATCACCAAACAACATGATGATGGAGAAGCTAGCCAGGCTTATCTCAGAAGCTACAGGGGAGGACTATGATGCCGTCCTTAATTGCATTCAGTTAGTAGCTGACCTGCCTTGTATCGAGATGTACCTGATTTCCTTCTTAGTTGCACATCACATGTCATTAATATTGCTACTCAAAAGGTCATTACTGTGTAATCTGGCTCTCTTCACTTCAACCCCAAAGAGCCTGATGCACATCTTCCTGTGAATGGTGACCCTGTTGGTAAAGTCCAGGGTATCTCAGTTAAGGTTTGCCAGATACCAACCCAAAAAAATGGTGCCACTCATGAAATCTTGTAGGCACGTTCCAGCGAAAAGCAGTGTGATATTTTCAAGGCCACCCAACTCAAGGTGAAGGAAAAGGAGAGAGAGGCACGAGATACCTCGGCAGCTTCTGATGGGAAGGAGCAGCGGACTCAACCTCAGGCTGAAACGAGGGTGAAGAAGGAAATCCCAAAGAATCTCGTCTTGGATATGAAGGTGTGATGGTCATCCACCTTCTACATGCTCCACTGAGCTCATATGCTTCGCACTGTGAGTCATTTTCTCTTTCTTGTGCGATTTATTGAATATTTTTACAGTCAGTTGACGCCTACCTTCGGGAGATAATTTTTGATGAGTCCAATGCAAAAAAGAGAGAAAAGTTGGAGTGCTTGCAGATGTCTCCAGAGGATTGGAGTCGCATAAAGAAGCTTTTGCAAATTCTTGAGGTAAGAAGGTGTCGTGAAACGACCAGGAGGAAGCTCTCAAACAATACAACGTCTGAGGAAGGAGGAGAGAGTATGGCTCAAGGTAGTCAGATTGACTAGCTAAAAGCTAAAGAATACAACAGTAACTACAACTACTTATATAGTCCAAGAATGAGTCATACATACTAACATGCAAAAGGGAGTCATAAGTAATGAGGCGCAGCCTCCATAAGTAAAACAATGAGAAAGTAATCAGAAACAGTAAGACAACAGCAAGGATACTTCATGAAATAATAAGTGAAACATAATCGGAAACAACAATGAGGAAACAACCCATAGTCCATGAGAAAGCAGCACTGTGCGCAGCCTCAGCCTGCACAGTGATCAACACAGCCTTGTGACCCATGACCTAATCATATTACCTGACTCTTTAGATAAAGGAAATGAAAAGGAAATGAATAATGGAAATAGGTGTTCCACGACAGAAGGATCTGACTTCTCAGTTTTTAGCTAATGCACACCTTCCACAGGTTTCAGACGATGTGCAGCAGACATGCTCAGCTGAAAATTACCCTGTCCTTCACTTAGCCATTCCTGCTCTTGAGTGCATGCACTACAAATGGACGAAGCTGGCAAACGATGATGGATATGAAGAATTTCACGAGGCACTTAATGCTGGACTGGCATCTATTGTAGAGTATTACGACAAGACGTCTCGGAGTGATGCATATTTGATGTGCATGGGTATGTTTTATCGCTCTTCGCTGTCATGTCCTAACTTGTTTTAGTCCTCAAACCTTCAATGAAACTTGAATGGTGTAGAAAGCACTGGTCGAGAGCTGAATATGATGCTGCCATTAAAAATGTCAAGACTATCGTGAGTGTTACTCTACTTCCTTTGCATTTTTCCTAACTGTGTCGCAGTTCAAAGCCTGCTACGAAAAACTCTGGTCCAGCTCAACTGGGCCATCGGATGTTCATCATCAATCCAAAGTGGCAAAGAAAACACAGCAACTTCTTGTGCTTTCTGACTCAGAGTCTGATGACAACATGGATTCTGATGGCAACAATCCCCACAATAGCATCCCAAACCTGCGGATTGTTGACCTGCCTTTGTTTGTCCAGTCAGATTGGGAGAGGGTGTTCAATAGATATTTTGAAGGGGTGGACTCTTTAGGCCCCAATTGCAGTGTGGTAAACTGGTGGGCAGTGTGTTCCCTTTTTTTTCACACACAACTTATATGTCTCATTGTATACTAAGGTTAATGGACATCGTTATGACCCCACTTGGGATTCGCTTGCTTGTGACTATCTGGCAATTCCAGCATTGTCAGTGTCTTGTGAGCATTCATTCTCATCATCGGGAGTGACAATCACAAAGCATCGTAATCGCCTCAAAGGGGACATTGTCAAAGCCCTCCAATGTCTCAAGTTTGCATTCAAACGATCTCAATGGCAATGGGAAGTCTTTCATTGTTCTTCATATGAGATGGAGCTAGAGGAGGCTAAGTTTGACGAGAATAAAATGCAGGATGCTGTTGATACAGAACTTGCGGACAATTGGCAGATTGATTTTGATTCCAACTGCTACAATACAGATATAGAGTAGACACAGGTTGCTATTGAAGATATACGGTGGCAACGTCCAGAGGGAAACTCATAACACAACTAACACAAACACCTACCTGGGTGTTGATAGTTCACAAGAGTGTTTGTGGTGGTAAGAGTAAAGCAACTGTTATTGAATATGGAGGAGAGGAGCTCCTTATATACATGTAAGGTAGTGATGTGACAACATAATAATACATGTGAGTCCAAGTGTGATGACACTCAAAATGAGTCACAGAAACAAGTCATGAATAGCGCAGCCTCAGTGAGTCTGGAATTCATTCAACACTCCTCCTCGCAAAGTACAAGGGGTATATTGTGCTAGGCATACTGAAAAAATTAACTGCTATGAAGATCAAGGAGAGGGATATAGCATGCTTCAACAAATCAAGTAAAGGATGGACGTCGAGTGCCTATCTGTTAACCTTATGTGTTGAAGGTAAGACCCAACTGACTTCTAAAGCGGTTGAATTTAATGTGACCCAGACTCTTGGTCAAAAGGTCAGCAGGGTTGTCATTGCCAGAGACGAAGAAAAGCTCAACTTTCTCCTCCTCAAGTAAGTCACAGATGTAATGATATTTAATATCGATGTGTTTTGTCCGTTTCTCCGTGAGGGGATTAGAGGCTAAGAATATCAAACCCTGGTTGTCACCATAAACTGGTAATGGACCCATCTTGATGCCGAGTTCTGAGAATAAGGAGCGAAGCCATGCAGCCTGGCGTCCACAATCAGAAAGTGCCATATATTCAGCCTCGGTCGAAGATTGCACAACAGTTTTTTGCATCCTCGATGTCCAGTGGATTGCTCCACCTGCCAGCGTACCAAAAAATCCAGTAGTGGAACGACGCTTGATGGGGTCTGAGCCCCAATTGGAATCGGTATAGTGAATGAGTCCTGCTCTGCCAGCTCCATTATATGTCAGGGTATAATCCTTGGTACCAACAAGGTATCAGCCAATATGCTTGACACGATCCATGTGGTCTTGGGATGGGTTTGATGAGAACTGTGCCATCTTGGTGACAGCATAACAGATGTCAGGTCTAGTGCCGATCATAAGATACAGCAATGATCCAATAGCGTGTTGGTATTCCTGCCTAAATTGGGCAGTGGCAGTACCAGTGTTGGCCAAAGGCTTATAGCCCTCGGGCAACGGCATTTTTACAACTTTGGCATTGGTCAGACCAAGTTGATCGATCACTTTGAGGAGATATTCCTGCTGATCAATGGATATGACATTGTCTATGGACCGAATGTGCAATGCCAGGAAGGTAATCAGGTAAGGACCCGAATCCCTACATTCCCAGTGTGCTGCAACTTCAGCTTTTTTCTTTTGAACAAGGCGCTGATTAGGCCCACAAAACACCAAATCATCAACATAGACAATGAGGATAACAAAGTCTTTGCCAATCCACCAAATAAAGATGCCAGCATCGGACTTCGTGCGCTTGAAGCCAAACTTCTTTAGCGACTTTGACAGAGCTTTCCACCAAGCGTTGGAAGCCTGTTTAAGGCCATAAAGAGCCTTCTTGAGATGTAGAACTTTATGTTCTTTGCCTCGAATGACAAAACCTTCAGGTTGTTTCATGAAAATCTTCTCAGTCAGCTTGCCATATAGGAAAGCAGTGACAACATCAAGTCCTTTGAAGTGCCACCCTTGTAGGGAGCCTAAGGCTAACATTATCCTAACCATCTCAAATCGGACGACAGGAGAGAATATCTCATTATAGTCAATTCCCTCTATTTCAAGGAAACCTTTGACAACAAGTCGAGCTCGTCGTCGACCATCTGGTTTGACAAGAAACACCCATCTATTGGATAGTGGGTGATATCTCTGTGGTAGATCAACGACTTCAATGACATCGTACTTGATCAGGGCATTGATCTCCTCCTGACAAGCTGATCTCCACTGTTTCTGAGCTTCTTCTGAAAGCTTCAGAATATCGTGATAGTGTTGAGGTGCAGTCTCAACTGTTCCATCAGAAGAATGGATTGGTATTGCTTGGGCTAGCATGAAAGCTATGAACACCTCTCCTCCTTCCTGAATTAACCGGTTCAGGTGTGCTTGGGGATCTACTGATGCGTCAGGGTCTGTAGTGAAGCTAGAACCGCCTTGTTCGGGAACAGGTTCATTATCGCTGGCAGGGGCACGATCATTTCTAGGATTGTGCGATGACCCAATCTGCCTATCCCAATCTGCATCTGACTGCATTACATCTCGTGCAAGATCAGATGGGGTTTGCAATTCCTTGTAGACATTCCCTTCGTGTCTAGGAGCTTTGGTAGTCCTTTTGGGACGAGTGGCGGCGATCGACTCTAAATCAGAATCAGGCCGAGGCGAAGGTTGTCTCCTGGCTTTAGGTGACGTGGGGACCTTAGTCTTAGGTGCCCGCCTTGCCTTTTGTGGTGCTGCAGGAACAACAGGTTCCTGATCAGCATCGTCCCTAGGAGGTGTGGTATAACCACTACCAGAGGCAGCTGGTGCTCTTTGTTTACCTTTTCCCTGATCAGGGGGAGGTTGAACACGCTGCTGTCTCCTAGAGGGAGGGAGAGGTAGGACAGGAAAGTCTGCATCAAAATCACTATCATCCAAAGATGAAGATGATGATGAGTCACTTGGCGGAGGACGAGGGACTGACTTCTTACTTCCTGACACCTCAGAGTTGGTGGGATCTTCACCAATTTGTGGAACAAAATGACATTTCTGGCTGTCAGGGCAACGTGGATAGTATGTTTCGTTGAAGGTAGCAGTAGTAGCCAGAAAAATTCGATTAGTGGACCGCATAAACATATAGCCTTTGGTGCCATCCTTGAACCCAATGAAAGTCATCATTTCAGACTTCGGGGCAAGTTTGTTCGCCCTTCGATTAGAAGGTATGTAAACATAGGTGCCACAGCCGAATACACGCAAATGTCCAATATTGGGTACTACACTGAACATCCTTTCATAAGGAGTTTTCCAGGTAGATTTAGTCCCTTTCGAAAAACTGGACTTCTTTGGAGTGCGATTGTAAATATGGACCGCATACTCCACTGCAAATTCCCAATAGGATTCAGGAATGCAGGCTTCAAGCCTCATGGCTTGGGCTTTGTCCATCACCGTTCGGACAAATCTCTCAGCGCGTCCATTCTGCTGATGCATTTCAGGGACACTCATCAAGACTTTGATTCCCTCAGATTTGAAGAAATCCAACAGATCATCAGAAATAAATTCTCCACCAATGTCAAATTGCCATTGCTGGACTTGAGCGTTGTGCTGTCGCTTAATCAATGCCACATGTTCTTTGATGGCTTGAGCAGCGCCGGACTTCTTTTTCAAGTTGTATGTCCAAGCATGGGAGGAACAATCATCCAAAATAAGCATAAAGTACTCATATTTATGGTATGATGTCTTCATCTGTTTGAGATCCGAATGGAATTTCTCAAATGGCTTTGATGCCCGATTGTCTGATCTAGGGAATGGCTTCAATGGCATTTTCCCTTCAGCACAACCTCGGCAAACAGGAGCCTTCTCAGGGATGCTAAGATCCCGAGGGAAAGAACGGAGGTTTCTTTTGCCAGCCTGCAAAACTTCTTTCGATGGATGTGCAAGATGTTTATGTCAGGTGTCAAAATCAGCGTTAAAAACGACTGAATAAGATTGAATCTCGGAGATCTGAGACTCACACCAATAGATGGTGTCATGTTTGTCATGTGGCTCGCAAGTCATCATAACTTTTGAACCTTTGTGGAAGGTCAAGCAATGTGCATTCCCAGAAATGGAATGTCCGTCGCGAAGCAATTGACCGGTAGATAATAGGCGAATGGAAAGTGAGGGCATGTATAGAACAGGGTATAGACATGAAGTCCTCTTTTCCCTAGTCCCATTGGTAAGCAATACCTCATGATCAATAAAAACAGTGCCACGTCCTTCAACCGAAGCTGAACCGTTCGCTGTCTGAGAAGTTCCTAAATCAATAGGCTCATACTCAGCGAAATCAGATAGATCGTTGGTAAAATGTGCCGAAGCACCACTGTCTTGGATCCATAGGACAGAATTGCCCTTAGTCTTACATCTCACACAAGTTGCAATGTGATCGTTGATATTATTAAGCATATTACTGCTAGGTAAATCATACAATATAGTGGTAGGCATATACAAATGTTCATAAAAAATATTTACTCGGGGAGGAAGAGATCCCTGAACATAGTCAGCATTGCCATGCAAATGTGAAGAGCAGGAGACTTGCCTGTCATCATGAGCACCAGTGATCAAACCAGCTGCTTCAGCTATTTCGTCATTGGCATCAATAGCCATGTCACCAAAATCTCCAAGATCAGGAGAGCTAATTGGAGACAGAGAACCCCCGTCAACATCCATTTTGGCTCGCTTCGGAGAAGGTTCGCCAGTTTCTGCATCACGTTTAGTCGAAGCTAAAGCTCGCTGACAGAGTGCAGCTACCTCTTCAAGAATTTTGAGGCTCTCAACCTTGCCAGGAGCGCCAATAGAATCAGCAAGCTCGTGAGCACGGGCAACCTCAGGGTACTTTGAAGAATGGATGGTGCGTCCAGAATAACACATCGGGCCAGGGAACTGACGATTGTGCACTTCAGCACGTTCCTCTGGTGTCATGATCGGGGTGTCATTGACAATGTCAACATTAGAGTTGACAGTGGGTTGAACAAAAGATGGGTTGTAGAGACAAACCCAATCAAGGATGGACATAGAGGCGACATGAGAATGGGACTTGGCCTTGCCTTTCCCAGACTTTTTGCCAGCTCTCTTGCCGCGAAACTTGTTGTCACCTTTGCCCTTCTGCTTGTTGTTGGACTGTTGTTGCTGTTCAAAGGAAGGTTGACTATCGGGTTTCCGCTTTACATTGGAAATCTTTTTAGCCATTCCAGCCGATTTGGCCTGAGATTGAGAAGCTCCCTTGCGGGTTCTCTCATACTCATTCCTAATAGCAGTGGCCACATCATCAAAAGAGATAGTGTAGACCTCTGTAGCAACTCCAGCAACTGTAGTAGATGTAGCAGTGGCTTTGGTGTTCAAGATCGTCTGGCCGATGCTTTCCCAGTTGTGTGGAACAGCATTGAGTAAAATCATAGCACGAATAGTGCCAGGAATCTCCAAAGAGAGATCCTGAAGCTGTCCAAACAGGGTAGCGAACTCAGCAATCTCAGTAGTGGGATCACAAGTCCCTGAGATTTTAAGTCTCATAACTCTCTGGAATAGAGAGTAACTACTGGAAACAGACTTCTTGTCATACTTCGTCTGGAGAAAGTCCCAAATACCTTTGGAGGTAGTTTTGTTGGAACGGGTAATCTCGTCATTGACTTGGTATGAACAACGAAGTTTGATCTGGCCAATGGCCTGATCATCCTTGTTGAGCCAATCAATGTAGCCAGCTTCAGTAGAGGCAGGGCAAAGAATAGTGCCCTTGACAAAAAGCCAATTGCCTTGTGCTTGAATGTAGGCTTGCATCTTTTTGGACCATGGGATATAGTCGACACCGTCAAAGACAGGTATGAGACGTTCGATGGAGGAAGACGACATTTCGATAGAGATAATAGATCTGGGTGTTGTGTCAGTCATGCTGTAGTAATGGTGACAAGCCACGACAGCTAGCATGGGTCTGGCACCAACAATGTCACACAATGGTGAACAATATGTGGTATCTGATGCCAGCAGTGATCAAACCCAAATGGGTGACGCGCTCGGCAACGATGAACTATTGTTTCCATTGCATCTGTCAGTGAGCAAGCTTAAACTGATAGTGACAGCACACCCTTTTAGGTGGCCAGATGGTCGGTGAGCAAGCTCAAATCGAACCCATCATTTAAGCTCATCATTTTGATGGCTTTTCATGGTTGTCACAGTCAGTGAGCAAGCTCAAACTAGACATGTGCACATTGACCATTCCACTGAGTTAACCCCCTCAACTGCAGCTGTTAGCCATGAAGGCCAGCGCTGATGAGAGTGCTCAGGGCCCATAACCTATTGAAGGTATACGGTGGCAACATCCAGAGGGAAACTCATAACACAACTAACACAAACACCTACCTGGGTGTTGATAGTTCACAAGAGTGTTTGTGGTGGTAAGAGTAAAGCAACTGTTATTGAATATGGAGGAGAGGAGCTCCTTATATACATGTAAGGTAGTGATGTGACAACATAATAATACATGTGAGTCCAAGTGTGACAACACTCAAAATGAGTCACGGAAACAAGTCATGAATAGCACAGCCTCGGTGAGTCTGGAATTCATTCAACAGTTGCAAGTTAACTTTTATTCTCATACTATTATCTCAATTCCTATTTTTTTGTATTTTGATTAGAAAAAACAAGGCTTTTGCCTGAGCCCCGGGTCAGGCAGGGCCTGGCAGGGCTACTGGCTAGGGCTTCGACTTTTCACAAGCCTTGACCTTCAAAGCCTGAGCCCTAACCCTTAAAACCCTGCCATGCCTGGCCTTGCACAACACTAAATAGGATAGGGTCAGCACTGATGTCCTTTATACAAATGCATAGTAAAAGACAACCTCTACCAGAGACAAGACTCTTAAACTGTAGCTTCCGGAGCACTTGAAGCATCAGTTGACGTTGAAGGAAGACAAGATTGAACAGCTTCATCGTTGCAGTAATTTGGAATGGTTTTATCTGGATAGGTAATATTTCCGTCATTTTGCACGCAAGTCTTCAGAGCCTGCACAAGCTCCCCATTGCCACACTTACGTGACAGGTCCTAATGAGAGATAATGAGGTGTGAAGGTCCTTGAAATCCTGCGATGCTCACCATAACTTCTCAGAGGAGTTCTTTCGATGCTTTCTTAGCGGACTTGAGCACTTGTAAGTGAGTTTCGGAGTCCGCATTAAAGCGGTTCAAGGCAAAATCGTTGTACAAAGCAATCATCCTGCGAAATCAATGAGAGTCCCATGAAGACAATTGAATTCAATACCAGCGAACCTCTTGAGCCTCTCAACGAATTCTTTCCTCAAAGCATCCGGCAATACTTTGCTGCCTTCCCGAAGCTTCTCTTGAATTTTCTTGATAACTCGAAGAAGACGAGAAAAGAGGCGATTTGCCTTGGCTCGGGAAGAGAGATGCAATACACCTGCAAGTTTAACCATGATGCCAGCGTCACGAGCAATCTCGCTACTAGCTCTGAAGCAAGGAGGCACAGCAACGGCGAGGCCGGCAGCTACAATGGGTTCAACCATGGAGGGGAAGATGCTTGCGCAAAAAAAAACAAGTATGTGGGGGTTTTAGAATGACATTTTCGTAAGCGGGAGACAACTCTTGCTTAAGAGGGCTTGGATATTTGAAGGGTCATCACAGAGTGGTCACAGATTCTGTTAATGTGACAGTCATTGACATGTCCGGGATCAAGGACATGAAAAGGATAAAATCTTGTCTACAGAGTGTAAAAGACGTTTTTTGATATTTTTTGCAGGTGGAGACTAAAGATATGTGTCTAAAGATCAATATTTCCGATAAAAATTAGGCTCTGATAGGGAGGGTTGGACTCATCAGGAGGTTGGTGTTGTGAAGGGAGCTTCAAACGACTTTTAAGATTAGAGAGAGAGTTCAGGCAGCTAGTCCCAGAATGACCAAGTTAGATTAAGGCTAGTTTAAAGTAAAGGAAACGCACCTAGTCCCAGAATGACCAAGAGGTCAAGATGGGGACTAGGACTGTAAGTACTGGGTCTTATATACTTGGGGACTGAGTCATGAATGCGAAGGAGTCGGACAGAATCATAATACAGTATGAGTCGTAAGGTCAGAAGGTGTGATCACAAGGTACAGCTTTAGTCAGATAGCTGTAAGCGGTCTGTGGCTGTGCGCCGAGAGTTAGTATGATAAAGAAAAGAGAAAAGAAAAAGGAATAAAGAAACAGGGATAGGAGATAAGTAAAGGGAATAGAAAAATGAAAACAGTTAATTGGTTCATGACAGTTGGACCCAATATCGCCCTCAGGGTTTTCCTTGTTCACGGCTGATGCTTGCAGGTTAGCCATGGTATTTGCCCAAGGATGTGCATTGATACCAGTTTCATGGGTTTCTATCTCCATTTGTTGTTGTTGTGGAAGTTACTCCAGCACCTTAATGACCTGGATTGTCTTGGGAATTTGATTCTAACAGCAGCATAGCTTGTGCATCTGAATGCCTAAAAGGAAACCTTCATGATGTGACACATCTGGAATGCTAGAATAAGCGTATTTTACCATGTTCTACTCACGAAGATTGTCAAGGCTACAGAGGCACAGGTCAAAGCGTGGGAAACAAGAGGCTAGGCGACGAAGATAAGTCCTGCTACAGGTGTATTGACTGATAGAACAGCAATTATAGGGCCTCAAAATTTGGGGAATTCACTTATTTGTGACCTTTCTTCCTGAGGAGTATAAATCTACCTTATTACACGTTTACAAGTTTCAAGCGGGTGGTCAAGAAGAAGCATGGTCGAAATTTCTGGGATATTGGTAGATACAGCACAAAACTCAAACACGAGAACATCTTCCCAGTTGAACTAGCTAGAGCTGACTCTGGTGGAAGAGGACTTTGGTAGTAGTGTCTGTACACTGTGGAAGAGAAGATTAGGTAATTCATCAATCGCCTCAAATAGCGATTATGGGTTTTGATTTCTCGCTTTGCATCAGATCACAGTAAGGATATCAAGGTGACCGCCAAACATCGGCGGATATGACAATTCAGATTGGGCCAATAGAACTGTCAATTTTATTGTCTTCATTAGCCATGAGCAAGCAGAAACGCCATGTTTGTATATTGTAAGAGGTAATCAGTAAAATTGTGATTTAATATTCAAGAAGCACAAACTACGAGCTATACGAGTTAGTAAGGGTGTATCATTAGCAGGAGAAGTGACCTTGCTATCTTCCGAATCGATAAAACAAACCGCAGACGCAATGACACTTGATTGCCAGTGCCCGCTATCACACGGGAAGTGGCCGAAGCGAGTTATGACAAGAGAATGGAGGACGAAGGAGATCATATGTAGCGCGGAGGAATGGCCGCCGACCTACTTTAACCATTCTGGCCGACAGGCGCTTACGAGTCTGAGAGCAGCTTTGCCCATACACAATACAATAGCTCTGGATAAAATTCGATTTCGAGGGCCTTGAGGGCACATATAACATATTTTGGACCAAATTCTTGCAGCTGAAGGCAATCGCAAGCTGGATTGTTTGGTATTTGGTACTTCTACTCTGCAGACGCTGATCGTTAGTTCAAACATAACCGTTTCACTGACCAACTACGTCACACCAAGTCAAATGAGTGCGTTGGCTTATTTTTTCAACGGCACAGCATTACATTTTGGATAAAAATTGATCTGCCAAAGACGTTCGAATATCTTTTCTGCTCCCGATGCGGATTATAACCAGCACTCTGAGACAATTCAATCAGAGCCTTCGTTTCTCTGCTAACGACGTCTTCAGCGGCAACCCGACTTGGTAAGATATTCTTTCTCATCTCCTGCTCAAGTGGAAACAAAAGTACAACATCATTGGCACAGTATTCAATCAACGTGGGATGGAGAGGTCGTGTTTCAAAGACCTGGTAAGATCCTCCTTTCTCAGGAGCGAAAAGTCGAGATCCAGCGTTCTTGATATTTGCAGAATGGAATGTTGATACACCGAAGATATTCAACGCCGTAGCTAGGCCGCCAACAAAATGAGTTGATCGAAATCGGGAGCGGCGGACGCAGAGGTCAAGGATTTGGAGGTCCCGGCAACCGGCTAGAGAGACGTGGTAGTGGTGAAACAAGGCATCAGAATCATTTCTAATATCCCAAAAGACCTGCCGTAAAGCTGAGTAAAAAAATACCATCAGAGAGAGAGAGCAGGAGTTATACCTTCGTAAACTTTCCAGTCTCCAGAATGTCCCGTAATGTAGTGCCTTGACTATTTGCAGTATCGAAGACACGAGCGCCCAAAGTTGTAACATCGAGGATGTAGATGGTGTTTCCATTTTTGGGATAGATTTGGAGGAGTGAGATTCTACCCGTCCGGCAAAGATCAACTCCTTCGAGATCGACTGCAACTTCTCTAGAACTAGCCGCCAAGAGAGCATCCAGGAACTGGATAATTCCAGCAGTGGTATCGATGAATTTGATGGTTATGGCCATTGTAACACAAAGGGACGTGAGACGACCTACCTGCCATTTTATACAGCGTCTCTGCAAATAGATAGTCTCAAAGTATCATCAAGGACATCCTCAATTGAATATGGAGGACCGCAGATTTGGGCTAGCGCCTTGCCTAATTCTTCATTCCGAGGATCATAAAGAGCGAAAGAGGTGAGATTTGGCGCCAAAACAACGTTGAAAGACGCCTGTGACACCAACAGGATATTTGACACTTTGCCTCAAGCGATAATGACGCTGTGATCTGTTAGCAAAAGGCTGACACTTAACGTGGTTTCTCTTATTGGCCTAATATTGGTCCAAGAGAGGTAAATGAACCTTGAATTTTGACCAACCGTACCAACTGTCGAAGTTGGGCTGGGACCGTATTTTTCTAAAACCATGTGTGGAGAAACAATATATTGCGAATCAAAAGTATGACAAGATGAAAGAAGACTAAATAAGAATGATGATAAGAAGTCTGTGCAGAATAGGAGAAAGAAAAAGATCATTAGGAAAAGACAAAGCTCGGGATCCACAGCCCAGGTTCCGAGCGAACCAAAGACCATCAAGGAGACGCCGAGAAAAATCGGTGGACTAGAGGCCAATAGCTGGCTACGAACTGTCATCTTCGGGTTGATAAATAACCTCAGAAATCTCAGTTGTTCCAAGGTCAACGAGAGGACCATCCTCTGCAGTGGTCTGTAGGACTTCAGGCCCGGTTGGAGGAATTTGGGAGTTCGGAGAAACTGGGAATGAGTTGGATGGGGATGAGAGCATCTGTGGTACCCAGTAGAGCTCCACTGGGATGTAAAAGCGCGGGGGAGAGTTTACCAGCGCGTCAATGCCGCTTTCAGATGCGGATAAAAGTGGTAAAGTCTGGGGTGCTTGGGCACGTCCTGATTCATTATGTGCCGTTTGAAGCGCTGCTGCATCTCTAGGAAGTTGCAAATTTTGAGGATGGTCGCTATTACTGCGATATGCAGCAATGGTGCCGTCAGGTGACCTAACGTTCTGGTCGTATGCAAGGCAAGTCTTGACAGCGTGCGTGAGTTTCTCGTCCCCACATTTTTGGGAATAAATTTTTGACAAGTTATTCAGGTGGCTGAGAAAAATGAATCGATGAAAATATACTCACCTTGATATCCTTGAGGAGCCGAGCCGAGGCTTTCTCGGCCGTCTTTAACGCATCTAGACGTGTTTTGTGGTTTGCAGTGGAATGCGAAGTAACTAATCGGTTATACAACTCTATCGTCCTACACGAGCGTGAGATTGTAATGACAAATGTAGTCAGTTGGGCAGCGGCTGACTTGTTCAACTTGTCCTCGTATTCCTTGACGGCGACAGGAGACATAGCCCCACTCCCCTTCTCAAGTTCAGCTCGACTTTTGTCGATTAAATGACGAATACGAGACAAGAGGTACGTGTATTGGGCAGGAGAAGACAGGTGAAGCATCCCAGCAATTTTCACCCAGATTTTGGTGAGTGCGTGAATGCTTGGAGGGGCGGCAAGAGCGACTGCAGTGATTGCGAGAACTTCGGCCATGTCCTGAACGCCCTTCTTCGTGTGTTATTGGTCTGAGAGGAATCGACGATGGTGTTGACCATGGTGGGAAAAAGCAAGCTGTTGCTCGAAAACGCGTAGGCCGCCCTCGAGAACGATCATCTCAGGGGGCAGAGCACCTCGGGGGGCAGATGAGGGGGTGTGGTGTATCCCAATCTGCGAACGCTGTGACTGCCTCGTGGCATACAGCTTATTCTCGGGAGCATCTTTGGTACGATTCGAACTCGAAGCACAAGGAAGACTTGAGTAAACAAAAATAACCAATTGCACTGAAGGCAGGAGATGAGCTTGAGTTGGCTTGCCCATGCAAGAGCGAGAAAGTGAAAACCTTGTAGTGGGGCATGGTGGAATGTGCCTAACAAACAGCGATATGAGACAAGGGACAATGTCAGGGCGCGAAACCTCCCAGAAAGTCAAGGGCAAGCAAGCAGAAGGATGGATTTGAAGTGGACGGCGGTGTTTCTCGACATGGTTCGCTAGTCAAATATTTTTTGGGAAGCCCCTCTCTTTGTGGCCCTTGATGAACAAAGCGGCAAGAGAGAGTTGAATCAGGAGCGATGACGAGATGATGGATGCAAGGATGAGGGACAACCGGCACGGGACCTGTTTATCACTACGACACTTGCTTCTGCACCACCAACAACGAGTGCACTTGTTTCACAGATGTCAATGGACGAGAATGTTACACCAATCTCATCGTTGGGACTTCTGTGTTTGGCTATTGACATGAATTCCGCGGGAGCAGCTGCCGCACCCAACAATGAAACGAACAATGCGAACAAGAAGCAGGAAACGTTGTCTCAAGGCCCTTCTCGGACTTTCCACCAATCCACCGGGCTGCCAAGTCAGCCACATAAGGAGTAGGACCTCACCGGAATTCGTCAAAGCCCCGAATTGAAAGATCCAAGGATCACTCGTCGTCAATCTCTAGTGGCCCACGCTTCGTTTCATTGACACCCGCTCTCACTCGCCACATTCTGGTTAGCACATTGTTGACTTGAAAGTTAGCGATACAGATTTTACTGCTAACGATGTAAGCGACGTTCTGGTAACAGCAACTTTATCTTTAGTTTCCCCTTCACAGCTTTGTGATGGCAGTTGAACGTCGTATTATTCTGCAATTTATTCCTCCAGTGTCGATAGATTCAACGCCTTAGTTCACCAGACCTGCTTATCAACGTTGGTATGCTGTCAAGTGCTAACCGATCTGTGTTTCGTAGTACAAAGTCAACCGGCAATGCATGAAAATTTCACCTGACTCCGTTCTCGTTCTGACCTGTGTTTAAGAAGCACAAATGACGATTCAAAACAAAAGCAAGATGACCATTTCAAGCACAGATAACTACGAGAGGTTGGTAAAAAGGCGAAGGTAATTATAACATCCCCGGCTCACAGATTCAACGCATCAGTGACCATTGGCAGAAAATGATCGACAAGCCAGCGGTCGACAGACAGACTATGAGTTATCGCATTGAGGATAAGGCACGACCTCAGAAATCCTGGTTGAACCAAGATCAATAAGTGGTACGTTATCTTCTCCGGAAGTGGTTTCGTGACCCCTAGTTGAAGGAAGTTGTGGGTCCTGAGGAGTCGTGGAAGGGTTAGATGACGACGAAAGCATCTGCGGTACAAGTTGGACCTCTACTTGGAAGGAAAACCGTGGAGGAGAGTTCATCCGCCCCTGGATGACGGTTTCGGAGGCAGGTACAAGTGGACGAACCAGAGGTGTCTGGGCAGCTCCTGGTTCGTTATTTTCCATCTGAGAAACCGCCGCATCGCTTGGAAGTTGCGAATCTTGAAATTGGATACCATTGTTGTAAAGCGCAGCAGCGATGGCGCCGTCAGGCGCCCTCATATTTTGGTCGTAGTTGAGGGAGGCCTTGACATCTTGTACGAGTTTCTCGTCAGCACATTTTTGTAAATAAGTCTTTACAAGTGCATCAGATGACTAACAAGGATGTGTTCGTAAAAGCGTCTTACCCTGATATCCTTGAGGAGGCGAGCCGACGCCTTTTGAGTGCTCTTCACAGAGTTCAGCCCCATTTTGGAGTTTGCGGCGGAATGCGAAGTAACCAACCGGTTATATAAATCGATAGTCCTAAAAAAGGGTAAGATCCTAAAGTAAAGGCAACGAGCCAGGGAGAGGCTTACTTATTCAGCTTGTCCTCATAGTCTTTGATCGCATCAGGAGACATATCTCCACTCCCCTTCTCAAGTTCCGTTCGACTTTCGTTAATTATATAACGAATCCGAGACAAGAGGTAAGTGCATTGAGCAGGAGAAGATAGATGGAGCGCCCCTGCGATTTTCACCCAGATTTTGATAATCGCTTCGATGCACGGAGGAGTGGCGAGAGCAACTGCACTGAGCCACTGACTGCGAGAGCTTCAATCATGAAAATGATAGGTTTCTTCACACTTTGTTAAGGGGAGGAAAACTCAACGATTCCGTTTACTATTGTGGCAAGCTGGAGCTCAAAATTTTATAGGGTTCGTCGTATGGTGTACCTCTTCGGACAAAAATGTAAAGTTGTGAAGAAATCTTGCATGATCTTGCATGATCATACAGGATCCTGCGTGATCTTGCGTGATCTTGTATGATCATGCAGGATCATGCATGAACATGTTTGTGAATTCGTGATCATGCATGATCTTGCATGTCTAAAATAGATGTTTTGATGCTTGCGAGCTCAAATATAGACTTTTGATGTCTTGAATTTGCGGAGGCGTACGATGCCATGTAGTAGTGCTACAGCTGAGTTGAGGCAAGGGTATATAAGCTGCGGGTTTGAGAGCGCTAAAGAACAATCAATTTGTATTATAAATACTACATAGACATCGTATCTACCTACGAAAGGTTACCGTTACCCGCTAGAGGCTAAACGAAGCCTCCAAATGAGTGAACGATCTGAGATTGACGAACTCTTGGTTGCGCCTCGTCAAACTTCTTACCTCCTCATATGGATGCTCTCAATTAGCGTTTCCTTTATGGTTGGTTTAGTTGTTGATACAAGAGTGCATGATCAGCATCTAACATTTGACGAAGGGCTTGGAATCAGGTATATTTTACAACTACATTACATTTGAATCCTGCTAACTAGGGTTGTTTAGACATCTCAGACTCACAGTTGTGGTATCCTCGGCAGCGCCTATATGGTGGGGCAGAAATACAACAAGGTTTATAGGCCTACCATCAAGCTGTGTACTGTGTTGTTTTAGCCGCTCGTGCACTTATGAAATCGCTTGTCTCGGGCTTATTGCAAGGGAACTGAGGACAATTGAATAGAGAATATACTACGAATACTACAATATTTATACTAAAAATCAATACAATGCGCAGAACATGCAACAATAAGCTATTGAGCAATCACTCCCGAAACACCGCTTGTGAGCTTGTTAAGCTCGCTATTCCAACATACTGTGACAGCTGAATCCCCACGTTCTGGTGCTCAATCGGGGTGTTGTACTTCCAGATCAACCAGTTCTGTGATGTCCTTGACGCCTACTCGTGCGCTATCCACATTAATCCCTATATCTCTGAGGTCTGGTTTGACTTGGGCTCTCTATACAAGAGCTGCAACAACCAGATCTCAGATGTGAGACCTAACGAGCTTGTCCTGAACAATACTGTGATCACCCAACATCTTCAACTTCAGCAACAAGCACAAGCTACCCGCCAAACATTACCTGGTCTGTCAGGTCCCCAAGATGTTCATCCCACTGCATACGCCTCTACTCAGCCCTCCAATCATAAATGGCCCCAATCTCCCCACACAAGCTGACAAACAAATGTCAGCTCATGGTCACATTCACCCTGGCTCGTGCAGTGGTCAAATGAGATGACACACCCTAGATCCTCTCAAAAGTCCCCTGGTCCATTCCAAGGTGGTGCCCCCACTTGTGAACATCAACGACTCTCGTCAATCCCACAGCAGTCATGCTCTGCCAGCGCCAATAAAAGTTGAGTCCAGGCAGTTGTGATTATCCTCCAACAAATGGTAGGGGTCGCGAAAACAGTAACTCTCTGCTCTCGCATCACCCCTCACCTCACCATACCCAAGAAAATGGCCGATCTGGTCCCCCAGACGCATAATTCTCTCGCCCTTTGTCTGGGCATACCTTGCCTTGCTCCACTCGTAGTTGTTCCCCAGTATAACCTCCACCTCCTTCTTCTCATCGTCCTGTGGGACCAGGCAAGCCTCCAGCTTCTTACCGGCCCTCTCCAAGGTCTTCACACGCACATGCACATTCTCATTAACCTCCTCCATCTTCTTGTGGAAGTCCACGCAAGGATCCTGGCTGAGAGAGAAGAAATCCCTGTATTTATCCTCTGCCGCCACCGGATGCCCATGAGAGCGATCGGTTTAACCGTGAACGTGAATGTGAGCGAGTCCGTCCTCATTGCAGCTCAGAATATGCCTCTCCCAGAGAACATGGTTACTATGGAGGGGCTCATTCTTCTGTTGGTCCTCTTGTGCCATGAGTCGATGATCCCCAACATCATCCTCCAGAACGTCAAGGATATGTACCTCTTCCTCATGTGGCCGGCAGTTGCAAGTGTTCACCTGGTCCCGCTCCTCCATCACCTTCTCATGGTTCTCAGGGATTCCATGGCTGATACGATCATCTGCATTTTGATTGCGAATTCGATGAATGCAACCAAGCTCACCCTCCCAATGGTGTGCATCCAATGCAGCAGTGCCTCCCGTCTTCGCATCAAGTTCCTCCACCTTTAAGACGCGATTCTGAGTCTCCTTATCCGACATTGGATGGCTCAAGGAAAAGGAAGGCGAGTACAAAGGAGGAGGATGGCCCTGGCAGTTCCGTCGTTGGTGGTTCATGCTGCCGACTTTTTGGCTTCGAAAATCAAACATATGGTAACATATAACTTAACAGGGAGTTTCCCAGGATACCATAAGCTATTAGGAAGAGTAATACTATGACGTTCTGCCCAAGAGTACCCATCTATAGGGTTCTATAAATCAAGCTAGGAGGAGCACTCACATTTTGGATATATTGATCACACTGCCGACTTTTCGGCTTTGTACATCAAACAATTGGTAACATTTGGTTAAGCGGGCTATTTCCCCGTATTCTATAAGCTATTAGGAAGCTTTTGGTATAGTTAGATAATCGAGGAAGTGAGCCTACGGAGTTGAGTAATTGGGACAAGGAGGAGCACTCGCGATTCGGATATAGGAGATAAGAAGGTCGCACTTTGTTGTACTGGGCACGGTCAGCCTCAACTCCGGGCGAAGTTCTAAAGCTACAGATACCTATGTAGTCTACGGAAGACTGCGTAAACCTATATACTACTACGTATACCTATGTTAAGGCTAGGAAGAGGCGGTATTGCCTCAAGAGCTGCGGAAAGTCTTCGTTTACTATATAAACATGTAGTGTAGTTACTAGAGAATCAAGAATTTAGACTCCCTCGCTTCAACGATCGATTTCCTAAGCCCTTAGACTAGTGTCTCCCTCAGGAGAGTGGGCTGTCGTTCAGAACACACTCGCTTGCTTCACACTATTTCTCCTTTGTATCTTTACTAACTATATCTTATTTTGTAGTCTACTTTATACATATATGATTGCTGTACACCCCTAACGAACTTTATTCTGCTGTTACCAATGACTTCCGACTACTCTCTTATAAGCGAGTGTCGTGGAACACCTATTTCCATTGTTCATTTCCTTTTCATTTCCTTTATCTGAGAGTCAGGTGATATGATTAGGTCATAGGTCACGAGGCTGTGTTGATCACCGTGTAGGCTGAGGCTGCGCATGGTGCTGCTTTCTCATGGACTATTGGTTGTTTCCTCATTGTTGTTTCCGATTACGTTTCACTTGCTGTTTTATGGAGTATCCTTGCCGTTGTCTTACTGTTTCTTATTACTTTCTCATTGTTTTACTTATGGAGGCTGCGCCTCATTACTTATGACTCCCTTCTGCATGTTAGTACGTATGACTCACTCTTGGACTATATAAGTAGTTGTAGCTACAGTTGTATTCTTTAGCTTTTAGCTAGTCAATCTGACTACCTTGAGCCACACTCTCTCTTCCTCCCTCAGACGTTGTATTGTTTGAGAGCTTCCTCCTGGTCGTTCCACGACATTAGCTAAAAGCTCCCTCTCTCATTACTTCACAACGTCCCTCAACACCTTCCCTCCTCCCTGGACTTTTATAGTCTACACTCCTACCAATCCTCCTCCTTCTCCCACCTCGGAAGAAACTACTACTCCTCCTTCCTCTCTCACACCCTCTACTATTTCAACACCTTCTTCAATGTCTTCCTCTATGGATCAGTCAGGATCCGGTTCTCAAGATCACCAGACGCGTGATGTAATTATTCCACCACAGGACGATGGGCAGATTCCTGCTTCCTCAGGCTCTTCGAAACAGAGTACAGGCAAACAGAGGGCTCAACCGTCTTCAGACAAATTCCGCTTCTCAAAGGATGAGCTAGTGGAGGTTCTTCGATTAGCAGTTCGCGGTTCTTTGGCCTCTCTAGGCATACCAGAGAAAGAAGAAAGGATCGTCACTCTGGATGATGGAACCACAGATATCGAAACATACAACCCATTCTTCGACAGGCTTTTACAACAATCGGCACAACCCACTTCTTCTTCTTCTCGACGACAAAACTTCATTGCTCAACCGGCTGACTTTGATGGAAAGCGAGAACATTATGACGCTTTCAATCAAGCAGTCAAGGTTTGGATCGCAGGCAACCCCAATCTCACTAGCGACAAGGACAAGATTTATTCGGTACTTTCATTCATGAAGACAGGAGACGCTCTGGTCTATGCCCAGAATTACCTCCAGAACTTCTCCAACAGTCTGGCAATGGATGCAGTCTCCTGGAACACCTTCAAGACGGCTTTGGACGCTCAGTTCATTGACCCAGAACTCGAAAGGAAGGCTAGGGAATATCTTCTCACTCTCACTCAAGGGAAGAAAACAGCTGAGGAATTCTTCCTCACTTTCGATGCTTACAGGACCAAGGGCAAACTTACCAACAAAGAATTCGACGTCTTCCTCGTTGAAAGGCTAGATCATGCCCTCAATCAGGACTTAGTGGTTCAAATTCATGCAGCCTATGAAACCAACAAGATCTCTTACAACGAGATGAAGTTGGAGGTCTACAAGAACATGGTCGAAATGATGAAAGACTCTGGAAAGGCTCCAACTTACCCCACTCTTCAGCCTGACAAACCCTCCTATGATGTCTATAGGAAACTGGCTATTCAGTTGGGACCAAAGGTCAAAAGAGATTATAGGTCTTACCAGTCGTCATCCTACTTCCCTCGTCAGAATGCCTCTTCCAAACCAGCCACTACCTCCACTCCAGCTCCCAAGCCCCAAGTCTCTAACACGAACACCCTTCCCCCTCAACCGGGAGACGTTCCTATGGAGATTGGCCGTCGACAGGTTACTTGTTTCAATTGTGGAAAGCCTGGTCACTTCAAGAATCAGTGCCCTGAACCACTCAAACCTCGCAAAGCACCCAAGCGATTTGACAACCGCTTACTCTATGAGGCTGAGAGTGTTGACCTCGAAGGATTGAAGGCTTTCATCAGAGAAAAAGAAGGACTGTCCACTCCTACGTATGATTCAAATGTTCGCAACCCACCCCGCTCACAGACTTTATATGAACCCTCCTCTACTACCACTACTGCACAAACCGCTCCGGCTACACCCATGTCTCCCCTCCCCAAGAGTTTTTTGAATCCTCCTGAGAAATTGGCTCAATCTCAGGAGTCCAGCTATATATTCGTGAATGATAATTTATTTGATCTTCCGAATATCGAGCCCTCTCTTCTAGAGTTTAGAAATGTGAGGAACAAACATGGACAGCGTGCCCAGTTGGATTTACAGGCACACCTCACGGTACCCTCCACCCGGCGGAACTTCTGGCGAAACGTCTTGGTCGATTGTGGATGCACGGTTTCCTGCATCAACAGGCGTGTTGTCGAAGATTTACATTTGGAAACCCACCCGTTACCACGACCCATTCAAGCCTTGAATGCTGACGGATCAAAGAACGTGGCTGGACTTATCGATCGGTATGTGGACCTTGAGCTTGAGATCGGTTCCAAGCAAGGGCCCCACAGGGAAAAGATTACTCTTCCAGTTGTCGAACTTGGCAAAGGGGAAGTTTTTCTTGGTTATGATTGGCTGAAAACTCACAATCCAGAAATCGATTGGGCCAATTCTCGAATTTCTTTCACTCGATGTCCTCAAGGATGTAGCATGAACCTTGTCATCCCCGAGGAAACAGAACAGGTCATCCCCGAGTACAGGACTCTTTGTCTTCCCGATATGGAAGAAGTGGTGGATGAAGATGCTACCCCGAAAGGACCCACCCTACCATTGGATTCCCCTCATGTGTTGGAAAACATAGAGGAAGAAGATTTTGATTTGGAAACTCGTCGCATGGAAATGCTTCTCAATGATGAAGTACCTGCTCTTTCCTATTGGTCTACCGACCCTCTTGAAAAAGAGGAAGAACTGTCTATGGAAACTCGAGCTATTGATCTGGAAAAGATTCCTCCGGAATACAGGGATTTCCCTGATGTTTTCGATGTCACCAACTTTGACCACCTTCCTGAACATAGAGAATGGGATCATGCCATTGACCTTCTCCCAGGTTCTGACAACAAGGTTCGTGGAAAAGTTTATCCCCTCAGTCCAAAGGAACAAGTCGAATTAGACAAGTTCCTGGAGGAAAACTTGAAAACCGGTCGCATTCGTCCCTCGAAGTCTTCATTCGCTTCCCCGTTCTTCTTTGTTAACAAAACGGACAATGATGAACTTCGCCCCATTCAGGATTATCGAAAGCTCAATGACATCACTGTCAAAAATCGGTATCCTCTTCCTTTGATTTCGGACATCCTCCATCGTTTGAAACAGTCCAAAATCTTTACGAAAATGGACATTCGTTGGGGATTCAATAACGTTCGAATCAAAGAAGGCGATGAATGGAAAGCAGCTTTCATTACCAACCGTGGACTATACGAACCTTTGGTCATGTATTTCGGTCTTTGTAACGCACCAGCTACCTTCCAAAAGATGATGAACGAAATCTTCCATGATCTCATCAGAGACGGGAAGTTAATCATCTATATGGACGACATTCTAATTGCCTCTAAGGACATTAAGGTCCACAGAGACGTTACCCGAGAAGTTCTTCACCGCCTCAGAGACAACAACCTTTACCTGAAGTTATCCAAGTGCTTATGGGAAGTACCAGAGGCACCGTTCCTAGGTCTAATAGTTTCGGAAGGCACCCTTCGTATGGATCCCAAGAAGACAAAAGTCATTGATGATTGGAAAACGCCGTCTAACTTGAAAGAGACCCGCAGTTTTGTTCAATTCTGCAACTTCTACAGGGATTTTATCAAGGACTTCGCCGAAATCACTCGTCCCTTCAATGAACTGTTGAAAAAGGACAAGGTATTTGAATGGACAGACAAACAACAACAAGCCTTTGAACTTTTGAAACAAAGAGTCCGGGAAAACGTGGTTTTAGCTATTCCAGACGACAAGGCTTCTTACAGGTTGGAAACAGATGCTTCAGACACTACCTCTGGTGCTGTGCTTCACCAAATCATTGATGGAAAATCTCGTCCCCTTGGCTTCTTTTCAAAGACGCATTCTGAGTCTGAGAGAAATTATCAAATCTACGATAAGGAACTTCTGGCAATCATGAAGGCTTTACAACATTGGCGAAAACTTTTACAGGGCGCTGGGAAATTCGAGATCTGGACAGACCACAAAAACCTCCAGTATTTCAGAGAGCCTCAGAAGTTAAATCGTCGTCAAGCCAGATGGTTCTCAGATCTACAGGATTATCACTATGAACTGAGTCACCAACCAGGAAAACTCAATCAGGTTGCCGACTTCCTATCCCGTGGGCCGGAATCTTCGAAAGGGGGTAAGAACGACAATTCCAACGTCGTTCTGCTCAAGCCAGAGTCTTTTCGCTACACCAATTTCTTCGAAGTTGGAAAGCTTCCAGGGTTTACAGATGAAACTTTCGCCCTCAACCTGAATTTCCTTCAGAAATTGAATTCTTTGTCATTCAAGGATGAAGAAGACATTCTTTCGGAAATCAGGAAACGAAGACAACAAGCTGAAGCCAGTGTTATCCAAGGACTCAAAGGCGACTCCAAAGGAACTGAATACAAGGAGACCAACAACATCATCACGTACAAAGGAATGGTCTATGTTCCAAAGGATTCCTCTCTCCGAGAGCGCATCATTTTTAACCATCACGACACGGCAATCACAGGTCACCCAGGCGGACACAAAACAACAGAACTTATTCAGCGGAACTACTGGTGGCCTAACCTTCAACGACAGGTCATGAGATATGTCAAAGCCTGTGATAGGTGCCAACATGACAATCCCAGACACCAAGCATTAGCAGCTCCCCTCCAGCCAAATGAAATTCCTCAGAAACCTTGGGATTTTGTCTCAGGAGACATCATCGGTCCTCTTCCCCCATCCAACGGTTTTGATGCTATCTGTGTCTTCGTCTGCAGGCATTCTAAATACATCATTGTGGTCCCCTCTACCATGAGTTGCACGGCGGAAGGCATGGCACGTCTGTTCAGAGATCACGTCTGGAAACACTTCGGTCTTTTCAAGAAGTTCATCAGTGATCGAGGAAAGGAGTTTTCGTCCAAGTTCTCAAAGGTGCTTTACAAACTCCTAAAGATCGAACACAATCCCTCTACAGCATATCATCCCCAGACCGATGGACAGACAGAACGTTTGAACACCGAGATTGAGAAGTACCTTCGTGCTTGGATTGACTACAGACAAGATGACTGGGCAGAATGGCTCTCCATGGCTCAATTTGCGATCAACAATCGGGTCAATCGTTCCACCTCCTATTCCCCATTCTTCCTAAACCTTGGAAGACACCCACACATGGGAATGGACCTTCGACGGGACACTTCCAACGAGTCTGCCACACAGTTTGCTGAAAGGATGAAACGTTCATGGGAAGATGCCCAATCAGCCTTAAAGTTTGCAGCAGATGCGATGAAACAGGATTATGACAAGAAGCGTCGACCATCTCAAGACTTCCAAATTGGAGAAAAGGTCATGCTTGAGTCCACGCACATCACAACTACTCGGCCTTCCAAGAAACTAGATGACAAGCGTGTTGGACCTTTCAAGATTGTCAAGAAAGTCGGAGCTTCTTCATTCAAACTAGACATTCCGAAAAAGTGGAAAACCATTTATCCTGTGTTCAATGAAGCCCTCCTATCCCGTTATGTCCCTCCAGAAGCTGAACATCAGAAAGAAGCATTATCACGCCCTCCTCCTGATGTTGAAGGACCACAGCCTGAGTGGGAAGTTGAAAAGATTCTAGATCATCGGGATTTCGGGAAGAAAGGAAAATCGATCTGGAAGTTCAAAGTCAAGTGGAAAGGTTATCCTATTGAGGAATCCTCATGGGAAACAGCTGATCAGTTCACCAACTCCAAAGCCTCCCTTAATGCCTACAAGAAACGTTTTCCTGATGACTTTCCAACAGTCAAACGGACCCGATTCCTCGAGTTTCCCCGATCGATCTTCCCTGATGATCTCTTCTCTACTCCTGTTTCATCGGATGTTGAACCGGTTGACAGTTCTCTCCCCACAGAAGCATTTTTGATTCGACAATCTAAACGACTTTGAAGATACAAAAAGGGGATCAGTCTCTTCTTCAACCCTATTGCCCTTCTATACTCAGAAAGCAAATCCTCAACATCACGATGCCCGTCATGTTTGTCCCCATCCCCGTCCTCAATGAACTCACCAAGGATTTTCCCATTCATGTGAGAGGTTTGGATTACGCTGGATACGCTGCAGTCCAGACAGGAGACCCCAATCCTGTCCCTGACCAACCCCGCCATTCTTTCCCTCGTCGGGCTAGGGCTCTGGATTTCATTAGAGAGCAGTTTTTCGAAGCTCCTAATGGTCCCCAGCGGTATCTCTGGAGGATCACTACCTATCCCCATCACGATGACTTTGTCTTTGAGTACATATACATTGACAAGTCGGTGGACTGGATCTCCAGAACCCTGGTAGCTGTGGTCACTCTACAAGAATTCGAAACCCGAACCTTAGACAATTCATATGAGGAGAATTATACGCAGATCGAGTCGGATGCCAATCGAGGACAGAGGTTTGTCTGGTTCCCCACCAATTCTCTTCGCAGACCACCCTCTCGTCCCATCAAGAATGAACTTCGTTGGCCAGATCTATATTCTCCTCGTCCTCCTCGTCTTCCCACTCCTCATCCAATGGCGAACCAACTGAGGATTCATTCAGAGAATGACTCTTAGAAAGGGGGTAATGTCGTGGAACACCTATTTCCATTGTTCATTTCCTTTTCATTTCCTTTATCTGAGAGTCAGGTGATATGATTAGGTCATAGGTCACGAGGCTGTGTTGATCACCGTGTAGGCTGAGGCTGCGCATGGTGCTGCTTTCTCATGGACTATTGGTTGTTTCCTCATTGTTGTTTCCGATTACGTTTCACTTGCTGTTTTATGGAGTATCCTTGCCGTTGTCTTACTGTTTCTTATTACTTTCTCATTGTTTTACTTATGGAGGCTGCGCCTCATTACTTATGACTCCCTTCTGCATGTTAGTACGTATGACTCACTCTTGGACTATATAAGTAGTTGTAGCTACAGTTGTATTCTTTAGCTTTTAGCTAGTCAATCTGACTACCTTGAGCCACACTCTCTCTTCCTCCCTCAGACGTTGTATTGTTTGAGAGCTTCCTCCTGGTCGTTCCACGACAGCGAGTTGCAAGAGGTTTGGTCTTGTCCCATTTACTCAACTACGTAGGGGCGTTTCTAGGGACAATCTACTATCCTAGTACCGTCCCAATAGCTTATAGAATATGGAGTAATATTCTGCTAAGCCATACTTTACATTATGTTGGATTTATGAAGCCAAAAAAGGTGCACAGTGTGACCAAGATTGTCGTGTTCTATGTTCATGCATGATCATGCATGGTCATACAACTCAACACACTGCTTAACTTCATACAAGATCATGCATGATCATGCATGATCTTGCATCACAAGATAGTGTGTTTGTATGATCCTGGATGATCCTGGATGATCATGTGTGATCATGCGTGATCACGCATGATTTACTCACAACTCTTGATTTTTGTCCGGTGGGGTGCACCGTATTCGTCGTGTCCTGTGTCCTGTGTCCTGTGTCCTGTGTCCTGTGTCCTGTGTCCTGTGTCCTGTGTCCTGTATTCGGTGTCATGGTGTCCTGTGTCCTGTGTCCCGTGTCCTGGTACCCATGATGTGTCCTACTTATATGAATGAAAATGGCGGGCGGCGGCCTTCATGCTGGAGGACACGAAAAAGGTTTATTTTCTTGCCCCATTTGTGAGAGTTGTTAGTGCCTCGTGGGATCATGCCTCTATTTGTTCGGCCCGCGTTCTAAGGCGGATCAAGAATGAAAAAAAGAATTGGTCAAATTTATCAGAACATATGAATGAAGAAATAAACTTGAATGGAAACCTTAGAATGGAAACCATTCCTTGGACTGATCTCAGCAGATGTTTCTTCGTTTGAGCTATCGCTCTCATCCTCACATACTTGAAATCCAAGTCGCAAAAAGAGACAGTCGAATTCATTCAACATCGTACAATCGAAAAAAAAAAACAAGATTTAAAACGCGCAACGGGGCGAAAACGTGCCAAACACGAATGATGATAAGAGTTCTACAACGAAGGGGAAGAACGGAAAAAAAGATGATTGATGTGCAAAAGTAGTGTTCAAATATCCCCAGCCCAGAACTGAATGCATCGAGGACCATCAGGTGGACGCCTAACGATTGGTGAGCCAGAGCTCGGCAGGCTGACTACGAACTGTCGCCTTCGGAGTGAGGACCAGCTCAAGAAATACTGGTTGTTCCAAGGTCAATGGGAGTTACGTTGTCTTCTGCGGCTGTAGTCCCAATAACTTTGCGCATTACTGAAGGAGGCGGTGGGTTCTGAGGAGTTGAGGAATTATGAGATGACGATGAGAACACATGTGGCAAGATATGAATCTCGACTGGGATATAAAACCGCAGAGGAGAGCTCATTGGGGTGTTGATGATGCTTTCAGAAGCGGGTAACAGGGGTAAAATCGGAGGTGCTTGAACAGGTCCTGGTCCATTGCGTGCCGTATGAGCAACTGTTGCATCGCTTGGAGGTGGCAAATCGTGGGAGCAGTTGCCATCGCTATGATAGGCAGCAATGGTGCCATCAGGAGACTCGATATTCTGGTCATAGTCAAGGCAAGTCTTGACAGCGCGCATGAGCTTCTCATCGGCGCATTTTCGCGAACATATCTTGACAAAAATTTAGAGGATTAAGTACAATGACTTCGTGAAAGGTTATCACCTTGATGTCCTTGAGGAGGCGAACCGATGCTTTCTGGGCAGTCTTCAAAGAGTCTAGACGTATTTTGGGGTTCACGGCGGAATGTGAAGTAACTAGATGGTTGTACAGGTCGATAGCTCTATAAAGGCATGAGATTCTGATAACAAAGGCAGCCAGCTGAACAGAGAGACCTACTTGTTCAACTTGTCCCGATACTCTTTGACCGCTTCAGGAGACATAGACCCACTCCCCTTCTCAAGTTCGGCTCGACTTTGGTTGATCAAACGACGAACTCGAGACAAAATGTAGGTGCATTGAGCGGGAGAAGATAGATGAAGCATTGCGGCGATTTTCACCATGATTTTGGTCAGCGCGTTAACACATGGAGGGATCGCAAGGGCGACAGCAGTGATCGCGATAACTTCAGCCATGAATAGGATGCTCTTCTTTGCGCGCTATTAGTCTGAGAGGAATCAACGATGATGTTGAACATGGTGGAGAGAAGGAAGCTGTGGCTCCGAAAACGCCAGGGCCTGCATGGTGGCGCGGCAGAGATCAACCAAACAATGACTAAATTGGGTTGTGACTGCCTCGTAACTGACGGTTCATGACTGAGTGTATCCTGTTCTATGAAACGAACTAAAAGCAAGAAAGGACTACGTACCCATAAAAGACTTGTGCCAACGAAAACAGGAGATGACTTTTGCGATGACTTGAGCAAGAGCAGGGAAGTGAGGACGTTGTGGTGAAGGACGGCGGAAATTAACCGTGATGCTAAACAAACAGCGATGGAGGTGGAGGGACTAGTTCAAAATTTGAACCTTCCAAGGGAAGTATGGGGCAAGCAGAGTGCATAGATTTGAAGTGGCCAGGGTTTTTTTTCTTGGCAGTGTTCGCTGGCCAAGTATATTGGGGAGGCCTTCTCTTTGCAACCCTTGATGAACAAGGCGACAATAAGTTGGATCAAGATATGTAACGAGTTGGTGGATGGCAAGAACAAGTGAGGACAGGGAAACCGGTGCACCCGAACTCGTGTGTGATCGCGACAGCCCTTGCTTTTGTACCACCACACGGCGACGCGAGCTAAAAGTATGTGTTTCGCAGCATTTAATGGACAAGACTGTTTCCATAAATCGGTCGTTGCAGCTTCTGCCTTTGGCTGGTTGGCGCTAACACCTCTCACCAACTTGAATGCCACTTCTGGCCAGACGAATTTCGACATGAATTCCGCCGGTGCAGCTGCTACGCCCAAAAGCATCTTCTGAAGGTGCAACCAGGTCGATCGAATGTGATGGAAGAGAACATATAAACGGAGTAGGAGCAAGGAGAAGCGGAAAGAGGCAACAGTACTAACTGTGATAAGTTCACACGAATTCCAAAGAGTAAATAAACTGGTCAACCATGAAGACAATATCCATCAACTATTGACAAACAAACTATTGGAGAGTATCGACTCGTACACGCACAACTGCACAATTATACCGGTTTAAGCAGAGGCCAACAACATGAATTCCGGAGATTAGCCATAAGGGTAATGGGTTCGGCAAGATATCTGAGGCCGGGGGAGATGGGCTGTCGGTCTTGGGTCCAGGATGGACTCCCCAAGACTGTCAACTCTGCTGGGCAGTCTGAGATTGGGGAATCTCTTGGACGGAAGAATTCGTCGGGGCAGTGAGTGTGAGGACGAGATTGAATGGGAGGCTGAGCTGCTGTGAACTCAAAGACGTTGAGGAAGCTGCAGTAGGCAGGGTTGGAGATGTATGCAACTGTGGATGGCTAGATGACCGTGGAAGCTCAACTAGATCTGGAGCATCCTGAGCAATCGTCGGTGGGACTGTTGCTGGGAGAGGTTGCTGCGGAACACCATAGTGATGGTCGCAATCCAGGCCCAACTTCAGATCGTGAAACGGCTTTTCGTTAGCTCGTGTTCGAGAAAGGGTCTATGAAAGAATTTAACAATAAACATAAAATATTAGAATGTGATCTCACCTTGATATCCTGAAGAAGGCGAATTAACGATATCTTTACTGATTGCTGGGCGTGTACACGAGCCTTGCTCTCGGCAACAGAGTGTTCCTTGATCAATTTATTGTACAAGCTGATTTTCCTAAGGAGATATGAGACATATATTAAAGAACACCAGATAGAATGGCCGTCTACCGGTTGAGTTTGTCAACAAAATCGTTCACCTGGTCTGCAGACAACACGTTTCTACTCCTGTTGAGCTCTACGCTAATCTTGCAAATAGCACGAATAATATGCAAGGAAATCAACCTTCCTCGAGCCCGAGAAGAGAGGCGAAGGGTTCCGAAAACTTTCACCCAGAAAGTTGTATCTTGTCCGCTCTCGATAACTGCTCTGATGCAAGGAGGGGCGGCGAGTGCGACGGCAGCGACTGCGATGACTTCGGCTATGGGAAAGACAATTTTCGTTGCGCGTTTTTGGTTGGAGGAGAATCGACGATAGCGTTGACCATGGTGGAATGAAGCAAGGTGTTGCAAGAAATCTGCCTGGGCCACCCGTGGGTGTCAGAATCCAGGAGCAACAAAAGGAAGGACAGCACAAAAATAAAACGGCTAACGAACGAAGAACCGACAAGTGCCTGGGAAGTGAGGAAAGCTAGGGATTCGAAGCCATTGCTCGGACTTCATTTCATCTGAAAGCTCCGCTTACAGTTTTGACTGGCTACTACATGTGGCCGGTGATGTAAAACTAAGCGGTAGTGCACGGATAAAAACGAGATTCAGTACGCCAAATCGCACGAAACCAAACTTCGGCTAATCCATTCGTCCTTATGCATAGTTGAGGTAACAATAAATGTCGATTCGAATTGTACAACCAGGCGAGGTGCTACCACGTCTGCGTACGAAGGACTACAAAGGTTGGAAACAAAAGAGAAGAAAGAAAAGTTATGGAGAAAAATAGGAACATAAAACTGGGGGCATCTCCCTTCCAGAAACTGAGTAAATCAGTCACCATCCAGGGCCAGCAAAACTAGAGAGCCCAAGCTCGAAAGGCTGATTAAGAACTATACGACTTCAGAAATCCTGGTCGAGCCAAGGTCAATGGGGGGTACATCGTTTTCTGCCGTCGGGATCCCAAGAAAGTCGTGTCCAGTTGAAGTATGCTGTTGAGGTTGAGGACTCGGGGAGGGATTGGATAACGGTGGGAGTAAATGTGGTACAAAATGGACCTCAACTGGGATGTAAAACCGCTGAGGAGAGCCCATTGATGTGCTGACGACGCCTTCCGAAGCAGATATGGGTAGCAGGACTTGAGATGACTGAGTTGACCGTTGTTCTCCATTAGCACTCTGAGGAACTGTAGCGTCGCTTGAAAGCTGTGAGTTCCGAGGATTGGCAGCATCTCTCTGATATGCAGCAAGAGTGCCGTCAGGAGACTTGATGTGCTGGTCGTAATATAAGCAGGTCTTAATGGCATGGGCCAGTTTCTCGTCAGCACACTTTCGTGAAGAAGTCTAAAGAAACTGCTCAGATAACCGCAATTGTCGCTATGAAAAATTCTTTCACCTTGATGTTTTGGAGGAGACGCGTCGACGCTTTTTCGGCTACCTTCAGAGCGTCCAAACGTGTTTTCGAGTTTGCAGCAGAATGTGAAGTGACCAGCTGGTTATATAAGTCAATAGTCCTACGAAGGTGTGAGCTTCCAACAGCGGTAGACGCTCGAACCTAACGACAAGCTCAACCTGAGCTTACAGTAGGAGGATCCAAGTGGGAGGATATGAGTTCAGATGTGTTCAAAGGAGGCTCTCACCGAGCGGTCCCTGTAGATAGTGTTAGAATACAAGACAATAGAAAGGAATTCGCAGCAGAATAGAGCACAATGGGCTCTCTAATCTCGAGTCCGAACGTGGGGAGGAAAAACCTGTCCATTAAGGTAAACTACGCGTCCTTTTATACCAATCCGCTCCTACAGCCTCTCCTTCAAACCCCACTTCTTCCTCGTCCTACTGACTCCAATTCTTCGTGACTCTAACCTACCGCTCATTTCAAATGAAATGTATTGTCTCGGCGGCCGCCAGTTACTGTGAAAATGAGTGGGAGCACACCCTCGAGTCAACGGTGAGAGCAGCCTGTAAGTCACGTGAGCGTGAAAGTCGTCTCTCTCGTTTCGCTCGTGGTCGCGTCTTCCTTGGCGTTTTTGGTCGGAAATGGACTGCTCTATTGGTTTAGTGTTCTCGTTAGTCCGGTCTAAGCCAAACCTGGCTTCGTTCGTATGGTTGGATTATCGCGTCTCGGGCATGAGTCTCGCAACCCATATCAGGTAAGAGTGGCTCGGCGGCCGTCCACTGCTCTTGGTCTCGTCTCAAGGGCTCTCCATTCTTCGTCTCTGACTCAGTCCTTTCTTCTTGTTTCACGTTTGATCCCCGGCACGGGTGATCAGAGCATCAGATAGGATAGCTGTTTACTGGTTGAGTTTGCCGACAAAATCGTTCGCCTGGTCTGCAGACAACATGTTTCTACCCCTGTTGAGCTCTGTGCTGACCTTGCAAGCGACACGAATAATATTTAATGAAATCAACCCTCCTCAAGCTCAAGAGGAGAGGCAAAAGGTTCCGATAATCTTCACCAGAAGGTTGTGTCTTGTGCAGTTTCGATAACCGCTCTAGTGCAAGAAGGGGGCGGCGAGAGCGACTGCAATGGCCTCAGCAGCCATGAAAGAGATACTTTTCTTTGTGTGTTTTCAGTTGGAAGAGACACGACGATGGCATAGACCATGGTGGAAAGAGGCAAAATGTTGCGAGAAATTTGCCAGGGCTGCTGGTATCCGGAGTTCTGAAATCACCATGTCTTGAACTCCGTCCCGTGTTGCCTCCGCTTGCTATCTTGCCCCATTTGTGAGGGTTGTTGACACCTCATGGGTGCACAGGCTCTTTTTTTTTTTTTCTTGCGCGTTTTGAAGGCCAAGGTGAATCACGAAAGAGAGAATGGGAAAACCACAACCCAAAAGAATAACAGAAGAAGAATATAATCCGTGAAAAGTCGTCGCTGCAAGGTGGAGGATCACTGGTAAATACCAGATTTATCTTAGAAGCTGTCGAACAATTCATTTCGAGCAAACACAGCATTTGTCCTGACACACGTTGAAGCATAATATGTGACCATTCAAAACCAGGGGACCAGTAGCAAACGTGAAAGCTTTAACAAACTAGATGAAAGAAAAAAGGTAATTGTGTGTAAAATAAAGCTCACAGGTCCCCAGCTCAAAGACTAAATGCAGCTGTGGTCATTGGCAGAAAAAATCAACGGGCTAGAGTTCGGCAGATAGACTATGAGCTATCGCCTTCAGGACGAGATATGACCTCAGAAATCCTGGTCGAATCAAGGTCGATGAGGGGTACGTCGTCTTTTGCAGAGGTAGTGGTTGGGTGAACTTCATACCCGGTGGAAGGAAGTTGTGGGTCCTGAGCAATCGAGGGAGTATTAGATGACGATGAGAGCATCTGTGGTACAAGGTGGACCTCGACTTGGAAAGAAAACCGTGGAGGAGAGTTCATCCGCCCGTTGATGACGCTCTCAGAAGCAGGTACGAGTGAGAGAACTCGAGATGTCTGTGTAGGCTCCGGATCATTGGCTGCTATATGAGCAACTGCTGTATCGGTTGGATGTTGTAAATCTTGTGAGTGCACGCTGTGACTTTGATACGCAGCTATGGTACCATCAGGAGACCTAATGTTCTCGTCATAGTCGAGACAAGTCTTGACAGCTTGCACGAGTTTCTCGTCGGCACATTTTTGGGAACAAATCTTAACGAGTGGATCAGGTGACTAAGAAAGATGATGGCATGGAAGCGTCTCACCCTGATATCATTGAGGAGGCGAGCCGACGCTTTTTGAGCGGTCTTCAGAGAATCCAAACGTGCTTTAGTGTTTGCAGTATAATGTGAAGTAACCAACTGGTTATACAACTTGATATTCCTATGAGTGCGTGAGATTTTACTCGCAAAGACAGCCAGATGGGCAGATGCTTACTTGTTCAGCTTGTCCCCATAATCCTTCACCATGTCAGGAGACATAGCCCTGCTTCCCTTCTCAAGCTCAGCTCGACTTTTGTTGATTAAACGACGAATCCGAGACAAGAGGTAAGTGCATTGAGCTGGAGAAGACAGGTGAAGCGTCCCAGCGACTTTCACCCAGATTTTAGCGATTGCGTGAGCGCACGGAGGGGCTGCAAGAGCGACAGCAGCGGCTGCGAGGGCTTCAGCCATGTGCTAGACGCCGTTCTTCGTATGTTATTGCTTCGAGAGGAATCAACGACAGCGTTGCCCATCGTGGAAAAAAAGCAAGATGTGGCTCGATAATTGCTACATCGGCTGCAAAAAAAAACAAGGATCATGGAGATGACGCCCTGTCGGATGGTGACGGGCGCTTGCTTCAAGTCGGCTCGCCTGCGTATTTGAACATTCGCCCCAAAAATTCGCACAGCCCCAAAATCTCGTGGACTGAATAGTAGGAGGAAAATAATGTAAAAGAGATACTTGTACGAAATAATTCTGAAGGGACCAGGAATTATGATACGGAAAAGTGCTCAACAAGCTTCGAACCTCAGCCTTCTCATCAATGACCAAGTCCAAGTAAAAAAAAATCACAACGCAAAACCAACAAGACTAACGGACGGAGAAATAAACTTGACAAAAGTGGCTGCTTCCAGGTGAGGAAAACCGGGGAATAGAAGCCATTACTCGGACTTTATTCATCTGAAAGCTACTGCTTGCAGCTTGGCCGACTACCACACATAGCCGCTAGTGTAAAACTAAGCGGTATGTAATGCACCGAAAAAAGGAGATCCAGGACTCCAAATGGCACAACAGCAAACTTCAGCTAACCTATTCGTCCTTATGCATAGTTGAGGTAACAATAAATGACGATTCATTATCTACAGCCAGGGGAGATGCTACCACCTCTTATCACGAAAGATTACACTGGTTGGTAACATAAGAGAAGAAAAGATAATGGAAGATAGAACTCAAATGGTCTCCCGCTCAGAAACTGAATACATCAGTGACTATCAAGCGTGCGCCTAGCAAAACCAGGGAGCCCAAGCTTGAAACGCTGACTAAGAAGTGTTGCTTTCAGGAGCAGATACAACTTCAGATATTCTGGCCGAGCCAAGGTCAATGGGTGGTATATAACCCTCTCCAGTGGAGGTGGTTCTGAGAACCGCATGCCTAGCGGAAGGAAGCTGTGGGTTCTGAGGAATTGAGAAGGTATTGGATGATGACGAGAGCATCTGTGGTACGAAGTGGATCTCGACTGGGATGTAAAAACGAGGAGGTGAGCTCGTCGGCATGTTGGTGATGCTCTCAGCAGCGGGTGAAACTGGGAGAATAGGAGGTGTCTGGGCAGATTCCGGCTCATTATTGTACCTTTGAGTAACTATTGTATCCCTTGGAATTTGAGAATCATGGGAGTGGTCGCCATCGCGGTGATACGCAGCAATGGTACCGTCAGGGGATGTAATATTCTGGTCGTAGTCGAAGTAAGTCTTAACAGCGTGCACGAGTTTCTCGTCCGCGCATTTTTGCGAATGATTCTTAACAAGGATTCAGATGACTAATAAAAATGATATCATGATAGCCTTTCACCCTAATATCCTTGAGGAGGCGAGCCGACGCTTTTTGAGCGGTCTTCAAAGAGACCAATCGTGTTTTGGGTTTTGCAGTGGAATGTGAAGTAACCATCTGATTATAAAATTCGATAGCCCTATAAAGACATGGGATTCTAACAACGGTTGTCAACCGGGCAGAGGCTTACTTATTCAACTTGTCCCCATAATCCTTAGCCATGTCAGGAGACATAGTCTCGCACCCCTTCTCAAGTTCTGCTCGACTTTTATTGATTAGGCGACGAGTTCGAGACAAGAGGTAAGTACACTGAGCGGGAGAAGACAGATGGAGCATCCCAGCGATTTTCACCCAGATTTTGGTGATTGCGTGAATGCATGGAGGGGTTGCAAGAGCGACGGCGGTAACTGCGAGAGCCTCAGCCATGTCCTGGACGCCTTTCTTGGTGCGTTATTGGGTTGAGAGGAATCGACGATGGCGTTGACCATAGTGGAAAGAAGCAAGCTGTTGCTCGAAAATTGCCAGGGCCGAGAGGATACACAAGACGTCCGACAGGCAGACAGATGAGGTGACGTATCCCCATCCGCGAAAGCTGTGAATTCCTTGTGGCTTACGGTTCATCTTCGGCGCACATAAGGCATGAGGCGAACTCAACGCATAAGGAGTAACGCAGATGAAATAACTTTGTAAACATAAATAACAAGTTGCAATGAAGACCTTGGTATAGCTCAACCTGCAAGCGAATGGAAGTCAGGTCTTTGTGGTGGCTGGATGGCAGAAAGTACCCATGTTGACTAACTCACAGCGATAGAGGATGAGGAGCTACATAGGCCAGGAGGTGAAGCTTCCTAGGGAAAGTATAGAGCAAGCAGAGTGAATGGACTTGAAGTGGTCAAGGCTTTCTTGGCAATGTTTGCTGGCTAAGTATTTTCGGGAGATCCATCTCTTTGCAGCCCTTGATGAAAAAAGCGACAAGAGAGTTGAATCAAGATATATGATGAGTGATGGATGGCGAGAACAAATGGGTACGGGGAAACCGGCACGGGACGGCCTAACCGAACCCGTCTGTCATCGCGACAGCACTTGCTTCTGTACCACCACCAACGATGAGTGCGCTTGCAAGGAGTATGTATTTCATGAATTCTAACGGATAGTAATGGTTACATCATCTAGTCGTTGCGACTTCTATTTTTGGTCGGTCATCCCAACAACAATGCGACCAGTCAGACGAATATCGACATGACTTCAACCGGCGCCGCTGCGACACCCAACGGCAACAACGGGACGAACAATGCGAACAAGAAACAAGAGTCGTTACTCGAACCTTCTTTGGCTTGTTATCTCAAGGCCCTTCCGATGGTGCAGCCAAGGCGAACATAGAGGAGCTCACCCTGGAATTCGTAAGTCATGGATTGGAAGATCAAAGAATCCGAGCGTTTGCACTATGAATTTCCTCAGCAACCTTAGGCGATCTACGCTTTGTCTCACTCCATTGGCACACGATAAATCCAAGGAAGATGCTGAAGGAGAAGGCCATTCCGGAGAACAGGCCCTATTCCTTCAAAGGCTGAAATGTCTTCGTTTTCTTCCTTCCCTTTGTATTTTTAAGCTCACAGGTCTCCTCCAAGAACTAGCAGTATTTCTGTCATCCTACCCATCGCCAACGATACCCTCAACTTTCTCAAGTGCTCTTTCGCGTCGCACCAAGCTGGCTCGAAGGCTTCCCTTCTGTTACGCTCGCGATTCCATTTTGGATTTTTTACATCCAAGAAGGCTGCTTTTCATTCGTCAAACATGCCGAAGAAACGCGATCTTCGCTTGTATGCTCGCTAATTCTATACTGCAAAATATCCTCTTCTCATTGCCTGGCCACGCGCTAGGCCGTACAAGTTCTGGAAGGCCTGGCTCGCAACCGTTTTAGGTACCACGAGTAACTTCAGGCCTCTCGCCAAACGAACGATACACTTTGCTACTTGTCTCATTTTTTTTCCCGACCAAAGCATGGGCCTTCATGCTACGAGTCCTGCCCGCAGAAAACATCCAAATCCTTTCTGGCTTACTTTATTCACAGCCTACTGTTACGTCAGGAACAGTTATTCCTTAATAGTAACGAATTCTATCTTATCCTATTCCTGTCCACAAAGTTTGCTGCCTTTGATCTTCCGCAACCTTTCATGATGTGCACCTTGAGATGACATTTCTGTCTCTGCCTCCCATTTATATTGGAACTCGACTCGTAAGGGTTTATACAACTCGATGGAATCGTTCCCTTTCTGCTTGCACTCTCTTGTACTTAAGCGACCACTGACAACTCAGATCCGAGAGGTGTGTGGGCCCAACCCACCTTCACTCACACTTTTTGAATTGCTAACCCAGCCGCGCCCCGTAAGTGTTCTTTCTCGCCTTTCCTTCAATATTATCCGTGACACCCATGTCTCATTCTTATTTTGGTCGAGGTCGGGCCACGAATCATTTCTCTTTCAGATAGCACATGTGCATATTACCCATCCTTTCAACATCGTAGCATCACAGAATGCGTAGCTTGTCAAATATGTGCGACTACGAGAAATAAAAATGCAGCCAGTGCAATGAGCAAGAGGCACTAGTAGAATGGACTTTACACGGATTCCAAAGGATACGTAAAATGAACCTAGAGTATAAATATCCATTAAATATCGACAAACAAAATCTTAGGGAGTATTGACCTTCAATGATTCCTCGCATCCTGTCTATTAGCTCTTGCTTTGCTGATACCTCGAGGCTCACCGTTTGTCTGCATATCTTAAATGCTAAGGCGAACCAGAAACAAACGGAAGGAATAAGTGAGAAGAAGAAATACATAAAGACTAACGCTGAAAGATGATGATGGCCAGGGAATACCTGATCTCTTCTGAGAAGCAAACAAAGCTTGGGTCACGGCTACCACGTGTGGCCGGCAACATAAGACTGAACGGCAATCCCTAAAAAGGATAGAGGCGGAACCCCAGACGACGGAACATCCATTTCCAGTGAACGCCGCGTTCGTTCTGACACACATGTTAACGAACAATAAATGTCGATTTAAAACATAGAACCAGGCAAGACATAAGCAACCATGAAAGCTTATAAGTGGTTGGTAACAAAGGAGAGGATAAGAAATTCGAAATTATATGGGAGGGAATAAATGCATGAGTGACTATTGGCAGAAAAAAATCGGAAAGTCCGCGCTTGATTCTCGAGTTTGATGAGTGGTACGTCGTCATCTATGATGGTGGTTTCAAGAACCTCATTCCCCTTTGAAGGAAGCTGTGGGTTCTGAGGAATCAGGGAGACCTTATATGACGACGAGAGTAAAACCATGGAGGAAAGCTCATCCTTCGTTCATGACGTTTTCAGAAGCGGGTACAAGAACCGGAGGAGTTTGGGCAGCTCCTGGTTCACCATTTGCAGTCTGAGAAACCGTCGCCTCGCTTGGAAGTTGCGAATCTCGGGAACGGACACCATCGCTGTGATACGCAGCAATAGTGCCATCAGGAAACCGAATGTTCCTGCTAAAGTAGAGACAAGTTTTGACAGCATGCACAAGTTTCTCGTCCCCACATTTTCGTGAACAATTCTTGAAAAGCGATTCAGGTGACTAAAAAGATGACGGCATGAAAATCTACTCACCTTGATATCCTTGAGGAGGCCAGCCGACGCCTTTTGGGCGGCCTTCGCAGAGTCTAAACGTGTTTTGGAGTGTGCGGTGGAATGGGACGTAATCAGCTGGTTATACAAGTCGAAAGTTCTGGGAAGGAAAAGACAAAACCAAAAAGGAGAAAAAAATGACCTGAGAACAGCGGTCGCTGCAAAACAATGACAGCCGACGAATACCAGATCCATTTGACAAGCGGTGGAAGCTGGGTGGTTCGAAGCTACCACATGTGGCATGTAAATATTAAACCGGTCAACAATACATAATTCCAGATGCATAACCCTAGATGTTAGAAGTTTACTTATCAGCTGACATTGGATTCGTCGGGATACGGGAACGATAAATGACGATTCCAATCAAGTATCAGGTGAGACATTAGCAAACACCAAGGGTAATAAGAAGTTGGTAACAAAAGAAATGAAAGAAGAAATGTAATTGTATGGGAAGATCTAATAAAGTTCAAAAATCCTACCAAGCACATCTGTGACCATTGGCAGAAAAAAATTGACAAGCCAGATCTCAACAGGATGACTATGAGCTACCTCCTTCAAGATGAGATGCAACTTCGGAAATTCTGGTCGAGTCAAGGTCGATGGGTGGTACATCATCCCCTGTGGTAGTGGTTCCAAGAACTTCTGGCCTAGCGCAAGAAAGTTGTGGGTTCTGAGGAATCAAGGAAGTACCAGATGACGATGAGAGTATTTGTGGTACAAAGTAGATCTCGACCGGTAGGTAAAAGCGTGAAGGGGAGCCCATTGGAGCGCTGATGCTATCCGAAGTGGAGACCAGTGGTAGAATCGGAGGTGTCTGGGCAGCTCCCGGTTCAATCCTGGCCAGCTGAGCGACCGTAGCATCGGTTGGAAGTTGCAAAACCTGTGAGTGCACGCTATCGCTGTGATACGCAGCTATGGTGCCATCAGGGGACCTAACATCCTGGTCATAATTAAGGCAAGCCTTGATAGCTTGCACGAGTTTCTCGTCGGCACATTTTCGTGAACAATTCTTAAAAGTGGATCAGATGACTAAAAAGGAGGAATTAATGAAGGCGTCTCACCCTGATATCCTTGAGGAGGCGAGCCGACGCTTTTCGAGCGGTCTTCAGAGAGTCCAAACGTGTTTTGGGGTTTGCAGTAGAGTGTAAAATAACCAGCTGGTTATACAACTTGATATTCCTACGCATGTGTGAGATTCTAATAGCAAAGGAAGCCCGACGGGCTGAGGCTTACTTGTTCAACTTGTCCCCATACTCTTTGACCATGTCAAGGGACATAGAACCACTCCCTTTCTCAAGTTCGGCCCGACTTTTGTTGATTAAATGACGAATCCGAGACAAGAGGTAAGCGTATTGAGCGGGGGAAGACAGATGAAGCATCCCAGCGACTTTGACCCAGATTTTGGTGACTGCGTGAATGCATGGAGGGGTGGCAAGAGCGACGGCGGTGATTGCAAGAACTTCAGCCATATAGTGGACGCCTTTCTTTGTGCGTTATTGTTCTGAGAGGATTTGACGACGGCGTTGACCATGGTGGAAAAAAGCAAGCTGTTGCTCGAAAATCGCCAGGCGCCCTGCATAAAACTCCAGATATCTTCCGGACTGTGAATTTGACAGCTGACGGCTCCCCAACAGCAGTGCATGTATCATTGCTTGGCTATTTTTGCCGTTCTGTCAATCCGCTAGGTAACTGAGAAATGGAAGAAAGAACTAAATAAATATCGTGCAAATAACAAAATGCAATGGAAGATGGGGAATGATCATTTAAACTTATAAGACTTGAACCGGGATTTTACAATTGGAGAACAAAGGAAAGTAGCCATATTGCCTCATAGCAGTATGGGACATGGACACGGGCATTCGGGAAGAAGAGCAGACGAATTTCTTGTGAGGAGGGTTTTTTCCTCCCCCGGTTCACTGGTCAGGTAATTCGCGCTATCAGTCTCTTTGAAGCCTTTGACGAACAAAGCTGCAAGAGAGTCGAATCAAGGTATATGGGTGATGGCGAGAACAAATGAGTCCAGGGAAACCGGCACCGGGCCGTTTGTCATCACAACAGTGCTTGCTTCTCTACCACTACTAACTATGAGAGCGCTTGCAGGAAGTACGTATTTCGCTGTTTTTAGTGGACAAGAATGCGTACATCATTTGCAACTTCTGTGTTTGGCTGGTCGACGCCAACTTCTCCCAACAACAATGCCACCACTACTTAGACGAACATCAACATGAATTCCACTCGACCAGCTGCTACGCCCAACGGCAATAATGGAACGAACAATGGCAACAAGAAACAAGAAACATTATTCGGTCCTTCTCTTGGCTTGTTGTCAAGACCCTTCTTGGACAGTCCACCATTCAAACAGTGCAGCCAAGTCGAACACCGAAGAACTCGCGCCGGATATCGTCAGATCGTGGATTGAAAGATCAAAAGATCCGAGCGTCGACACGATGACTTGGCAAGCCCTTGTCAATCTCAAGCGACCCGCACTTCGTCTCACCGCCCTTGACACACGACGAGTCCAAAGACAATGGAGGAGGAGGAGGAGGACCACTCGAAGGAACATGCCATCATTTTTGCCCATAGTAGCTCTATTCCTTCAAGACTAAATTTCCTTCGCGTTCTTCCTTCTCCTCATTTCTCTAGGTTCACGGGCTTCCTCCAATCAAACGGCAGCGTTTTTTGTCATCTTGCCCATCTCCGGTGGTATACTGAATCTCCTCAAGTGTTCCGTACGTCACACCAATTCTGTTTTGAAGGCATCCATTCCGTCGGGCTTGCGGTTCAATTTCGATTTTTTACATCCAAGAATCCTAGTAATCATCCTCACAACACACCGAAGAAACAAGCTCTACCCTCGTATGCCAGGTGATTCTGAGCCACAATATATCGGCTTTTCACAATCTGGTCTACGCTCCGCCGTACGGGATCTGGGAGGTCTGGCTTGCAACCGTTCTTGGTACCCTGCGAAACTTCAAACCCCTCTCCGGAATCACTTCGTGCTAGTTCTCCTGTATTGGTATCTTTTGCCGCTTGTCCAGTGTTGCTTTTTACCAAAGCCTTTCGCCTTCTTGCCATGAGTCTCGCCTCAAGGAAGCATTCAACTTACTAGCTCACTTTAATACCTGCCCGCTGATCGGTTATGACCAATTGTCCTTTAGCGTCAAATTCTATCTCATTTTATCTGTTGTATGCACTATTGGCCACCTTCAATATTCCCCAACTGGTCACGATGTGTACTCTGGCCTACCGCTTCTATCTCTGCCTCCCGTTTGCATTCATATTCGACGTGTCATACACCTTGGTAAAAAAACTCTCGCTCACATGTATCCGCTACATTTCTGCTCGCACTTGCTCATACCTCAGTGACTGCTAACAATGAAGATCCGCGAGTTCTGATCCATAACTGCCATTGCTTGCAACGTTGTAGTCAGCTCATTCGCTACCTTGAATGTTGGCGGTCCAGATTTCACTGTTATCGATGTAGGCTGAGTCTTAACAAGTGCAACTTCGCCATTACATTCTCCTTGACAAACTTATGATGGTGGTCCAGCGTACGTTTTCATTTCCCGATACAACGTGCTAGTTCACTAGATTGGGTTAACAGCCGTGCCCTTTTGTCAGCTGCTAACCCAGTCGTGTTCAGTAGGTAAATTTTCCCGATTTTCTCTTAATAGCCCTAGTGAAACCCATGTTTCCTTCTCTTCCGTTTCAGCAGAGCTCGATAAATCTCATAAACTTCGGGCCAGGATTCATTTTTTCTTTTGAATGACACACGTACATATTACCCATTCATTCAACAACACAGTATCACGGAATAGCTAGTCGGGCATATGTCATAAACAATATATATATATAAACAAAGGCAGTAGGGGCAACGAGGATCAACAAGAGGCCCCTACATGAGTTCCAAAAGATAGATAAAAACGGGTGCAACCAGAATATTCGTTCAAAGTATTGACCAGTACAAGTGCAGCTGTACTATTATACGTGCTTAGGGAGCAGCCAACGACACGAGTTCGGGAGATTGGTCATAGAAAAGCAAGGGGTCCGAGAAATTTTGGGCTTGGGTCAATGAGCTCTCAGTCTTCGACTGCGGGGATGGACTGCTGAGACTATCAACTCTGCTGCAAGTTAGGGGATTGGGGAATCTCGAGAACAGAAGGGTTCGTCGAGGCAGCGAGTGTGAAAACAAGGTTGAATGGGAGGCTGACCCGCTGGGAACTCAAAGGAGTTGAGGTAGTTGCAATAGGCAGGGTAGGAGATGTGTGCGACTGAGCTGGGCTGGAAGACCGCGGAAGCTCAACTACATCTGATGCATCCTGAGCAATTGTCGGTGTACCCATCGCTGTGAGAGGCTGCTGCTGGACACCACCGGGATGGTAACTGGCAATGGTGCCATCGGGGTAAGTGACGTTTTCGTCGCAATCCAGGCCTAACTTCAGATCGTGAAACAGCTTTTCGTTAGCACGTGTTCGAGAAAGGATCTATGAAAGGTTTAACAATAAACATAAAATATTAGAAAGTGACCTTACCTTGATATCCTGACGAAGGCGAATCAACGATTTCTTGACTGATTGCAGGGCATGCACACGAGCCTTGGTCTCTGCAACAGAGTGTTCCTTAACCAATTTATTGAACAAGCTGATTTTCCTGAGGATCTATGAGATATTCGTTGAAAAGCTTCGAATAGTATGGCCGTTTACCGATTGAGTTTGTCAACAAAATTGTTCACCTGGTCGGCGGACAGCACAACTCTACTCCTGATGAGCTCCTCTCTAATCTTGCAAATAACACGAATAATATGCGAGGAAATCAGCCTTCCTCGAGCTCGAAAGGAGAGGCGAAGGGTTCCGATCATTTTCACCCAGAAGGTTGTGTCTTGTGCGGTTTCAATAACAGCTCTGATGCAAGGAGGGGCGGCAAGAGCGACAGCAGCGACTGCGATGGCCTCAGCAGCCATGAAAAAGACACTTTTCGTTGTGCGTTTCCGGTTGGAAGAGACTCGACGATGGCATAGACCATGGTGGAAAGAAGCAAGCTGTTGCGAGAAATTCGCCTGGGCCGCTCGTTGTAAATGCAAGGGTTCCATCGGGCCATTGCTTGCCCCATTTGAGAGCCGTTGGTGCCTCGTGGCTGCACGAGTCTATTTTTCCTACGCACTCGGAAGGCTCGTGTGAAACCAGTACGAAAGAAAGGAGAAATTAAACCAAAATGGAATAACAAGAGAAGAAATTAACCTGGGAAAAGTAGTCGCTGCGAAATTCCGCTAACTGGAGAATACCAGATTCGGACTTCATCTTGGAAATCACCTAAGCTTGGGTGGCCACGTGTAGCCTGCAAGATAAAACCGAACAGTGGAGCGTAAGTCTTTTCAGGTAACATTATATTCGTCCCGATGCAAGAGCAATAAATGACGATTCAAACACAGAACCAGGTGAGACACTAGCGAAGATGGAGGCTTATAAGAGGGTGGAAACAAAGGAAACAGAAGGGGAAAAAAGTAATTATATGAGAAATAGAGCTCAAAGAACCCCAGCTCTGGGACTTGATGCATCAGTGACTATTGGAAGTAAAAAATTGGAAAGCCAGAGCTTGACAGACAGACTATGAGCTATCGCTTTCAGGATGAGATACGACCTCAGAAATCCTCGTCGAACCAAAGTCGATGAGGGGCACGTCATCTTCTGCAGAGGTGGTTCCAAGAACTTCATGCCCAGTGGAAGGAAGTTGTGGGTTCTGAGGAATCGAGGAAGGAGAAGATGACGATGAGTGCATCTGTGGTACGAAGTGGATCTCGACTGGGATGTAAAAGCGTGGGGGGTAGACCATTGGAGCGCTCGTACCATCCGAAGTCGGGACCAGTGGTAGAATCGGAGGTGTCCCTGGTTCAGTATTGGCCGGCGGAGCAATTATGGCATTGCTTGGAAGTTGCGGATCTCGAGAGTGGTCGGCATTGCGGTGGTACGCAGCAATGGTGCCGTCAGGGGACGTGATGTTCTGGTCGTAGTCGAAATAAGTCTTCACAGCTTGCACGAGTTTCTCGTCCGCGCATTTTTGTGAACAATTCTTAACAAGGATTCAGGTGAATAATAAAAATAACTGATGGAAACCTATCACCCTAATGTCCTTGAGGAGGCGAGCCGATGCCTTTTGAGCAGTCTTCAAAGAGACCAAGCGTGTTTTGGACTGTGCAGTGGAATGTGAAGTAACCATCTGATTATAAAATTCGATAGCTCTATAAAGACATAAGGTTCTAATCACAACGGAGGTCAGCGGAGTAAAGGCTCACTTGTTCAACTTCTCCTCATAATCCTTGGCCACGTTAGGAGACATGGCCTCGCATCCCTTCTCAAGTTCTGCCCGAATTTTCTTGATCGTATGCCGAATCAGGGTCAAGAGGTAAGTGCATTGGGCAGGAGAGGACAGATGAAGCATCCCAGCAATCTTCACCCAGATTTTGGTGATTGCGTGAATGCATGGAGGGGTGGCAAGAGCGACAGCAGCGACTGCGAGAACTTCAGCCATGTACTGGATGCCTTTCTTCGTACGTTATTGGGCTGAGAGGAATCGACGATGGCGTTGAACATAGTGGAAAGAAGCAAGCTGTTGCTCGAAAATTGCTGGGGCTGCCCTTGAGAACGACGCGACAACGAATGTCCTTGATAAATGAAGGGATGTATCCCCATCCGCGAACGCTGTGGCTGCCTCGTGGCTTACGGTTCATGCTCGGGTCCATCCCGGGGTATGAAACGAAGTTGAGGCAGAGGAAAGAACGGAGTAAACATAAATAACAAGTTGTAACTGAAGATGGGAGATGAACTTGAGATGGGTTGCCCCTACAAGAGCGCGAACATGAGGACTTTGCGATGGGGGACAGTGGAAAATCACCGTGTTGCCTACCAGATAGCCATATGGGACGAGCAACAAGGTCCTAATGTGAAGCTCTTAGGAAGCACATTTAGGGCAAGCAGAGCGGAAGGACGTGAGAACATTGGACAGGGGTTTTTCTTGGCAGTGTTTGCTGGCCAAGTATTTTGGGAAGGTCCATCTCTTTGCAACCCTTGATGAACAAAGCGGCAAGAGAGTTGGATCAAGATATATGACGAGGTGATGGATGGCGAGAACAAGTGAGTACGGGGAAACCGGCACGGGACGGCATAACCGAATTCGTTTGTAATCGCGACAGCACTTGCTTCTGTACCACCACCCACAATGAGTGCTCTTGCAAGGAGTATGTATTTCACGAATTCTAACATACAAAAATGTTTGCTTCATCTAGCTGTTACGAATTTTGTGTTTGGCCGGTCTACTCCGACTCCTCCCAACAGTGTTACCACTGGCCAAACGAATATCGACATGAATGCCACCGTTGCATCGGTTACACCCAACGGCAACAGCGGAACGAACAATGCGAACAAAAAGCAGGAAACCTTATTCAGTCTTACTCTTAGTTTGTTGTCTCGGGACCCTTCCAGCAGTGCAGCCAAGTTGAACACGGAGGAGCTCACCTAGAATTCGCAAGCCATGGATTGAAAGATCAACGGATCCGAGCGTCGGTGCTACGACTTTACAAGCCCTTGTCGATCTTAAGCGACCTACGCTTCATTCCACTCCATTAACACCCAACGAATCCAAGGATGACGATGAAGAGGAGAGCCATTCCAAAGTACAAGCCATCACTTTCACCCACGGCTCTACGCCTTCTGAATTTCACTCGCGTTCTTCCTTCTCCTCATTTCTCTGGGTTCCCAGGCTTCCTCCATAAAATGGTAGCAGTCTTGTCATTCCATCCATCACCTATGGTTCCCTCGATCTTCTCGAGTGCTCCTTCAAATCACGCCACGTCTGTTTGAATGCCTCCCTTCCGTCGCGCTTTTAGATATTTTACATTCAAGAACGCTGCTATTCATTCTCACAACACACCGAAGAAACAAGATCCGCCCTTGTACGCCAGCTGATTCTGGACCACAAAATATCGGCTTTTCATAGTCTGGACTATGCTACACCGTACGGAATCCAGAAAGTCTAACTTGCAAGTGTTCTTGGTACCCTGTGAAACTTCAAACCCTTCGCTTAAATTACTTCGGGCTAGTTATCCTCTATTGAACCTTTTGTCGCTTATCCAGCTCTGTTTTCTAAAACCAAAGCCTTGGGCCTTCTCACCACAAGTCCTGCGTCCAGGGAGCACGCAGCCGTTTACTAGCTTACTTTACTCGCTGTATACTGATAGGTTAGGAGCAATCGTCCTTGACCGTCGAATTCCATCTCATCTTATCCTTTTTCCACACTATTCGCCACTCTCGATATTCCACAACGGTCGCAAAGGGCCGAAGCTCGGTTTAACTCACAGCTACCATGCGTGGCTGGCAAAATTAAACTGAGCAGCAATGCCTAAAAGCCGAGATGCAGAATACTGGATGACAAAAGGTCAATTTTCTTGTCCTGGTACATTTTGGGGAGACGGTAAATGACGGTTCGAAACAGAGAACCAGGTGAGACAAGTAGCAAAGACGAGAGCTTAAAATAATTTGGTAATAAAAGGGATGAAACAAAAGAAAAAAAGGAATTGTGGGGGAAGATAATGCTCAAAGACCCCCCAGCTCAAGGACCATTGGCAGAAAAAATCGACAAGCCAGAGCTCGACAGATAGACTATGAGCTATCGCCTTCGGAATGAGATACGACCTCCGAAATCCTGGTCGAACCAAGGTCGATAAGTGGTACGTCATCGTCTGTGGTGTTGGTTCCAAGAACGTCCTGCCCGGCTGAAGGAAATTGTGGGTTGTGAGGAATCGAGGAAGGATTCGATGACGACGAGAGCATCTGTGGTACAACGTGAACCTCGACCTGGAAGGAAAACGGTGGAGGAGAGTTCATCCGCCCATTGACAGACGTGAGTCCAAGTGGGAGAAGCGGAGGTGTCTGGGCAGACTCGGGGTCACGATTTGTCGTATGAGCAACTACATTATCGGTTGGAAGTTGCAAAGCTTGTGAGTGCACGCTATCGCTGTGATACACAGCTATGGTGCCATCAGGGGACCTAATATTCTGGTCGTAGTCAAGGTAAGTCTTGACGGCTTGTACGAGTTTCTCATCAGCACATTTTCGTGAACAAGTCTTAACAAGTGGATCAGGTGACATAGAAAGATGAATTCATAAAAGAATCTCACCCTGATATCCTTAAGGAGACGAGTCGACGCTTTTTGAGCGGTCTTCAGAGAGTCTAAACGTGTTTTGGGGTTGGCAGTAGAATGGGAAGTAACTAGCTGGTTATACAACTTGATATTCCTATGAAGGCATGAGATTCTAACAATTAAAGCAGCGAGCCGGGGAGAGGCTGACTTGTTCAATTTGCCCCCATAATCTTTGATTTCGTCGGGAGACATGGCCTCGCCCCCCTTCTCGAGCTCGGCCCGACTTTTGTCGATTAAATGACGAATTCGAGACAAGAGGTAAGTGCATTGGGCAGGAGAAGACAGGTGGAGCATTCCAGCGATTTTCACCCAGATTTTGGTGATTGCATGGATGCATGGAGGGGCGGCGAGAGCGACGGCAGTGATAGCGAGAACCTCACCCATGTGCTGAACGCCGTTCTTCGTGCGTTATTGGTCTGAGAGGAATCGACGATGGTGTTGACCATGGTGGAAAGAAGCAAGCTGTTGCTCGAAAACGTTAGGACTGCCCCACGAGCTTGTCCAATATCAGCGATCCATCGAACTCTCCTAGTTGACAGATGAAGTGATGCTTATAGTCCGGACCCTCCCGTTTCCGTGCATGGGACCTCGGAGGTTAACTTGTTTATGTTTATGTTTATGTTTATCCCCATCCGCGACAGCTGTGACTTCGTGGCTTACGGTTCATTCATGTTCGGCGCATGTGGAGCATGAGGCGAACTCAACGCGAAAGGAATAACGCAGAAGGAACAACTTGTTAAACATAAATAACAAGTTGCAATGAAGGCGGGAGATGTCCTTGATATGGCTCAACCCCGCAAGAGTGTGGAAGTGAGGTCTTTGTGGTGGGTGGATAGCGGAAAGTAACCGTATTGACTAACTCATAGCGATAGAGGATGAGGAGCAAGTTCAGGAGGTGAAGCTTCTTAGGGAAGTATGGAGCAAACAGAGAGAATGGATTTTGAGTTGACAGGGATTCTTTCTTGGCAGCGTTCGCTGGCCAAGTATTTTCGGGAGGTCTACTTTCTCTTTGCAGCCCTTGATGAACAAAGCGGCAAGAAAGTTGAATCAAGATATATGACGAGGTGATGGATGGCGAGAACAAGTGAATATGTACGGGGAAACCGGCACGGGACGGCCTATCCGAAGCCCGTTTGTCATCGCGACAGCACTTGCTTTTGTACCACCACCAACAATGAGTGCTCTTGCCAGAAGTATGTATTTTACGAATTCTAAAGGATAGCAATGCTTACATCATCTAGTCGTTGCAACTTCTGTGTTTGGCCGGTCGACGCCAACACCTCCTAACAACAATGCTACCACTGGCCAAACGAACATCGACATGAACTCGACCGGTGCTGCTGCTACGCCCAATGGCAATAACGGAACCAACAATGCGAACAAGAAGCAGGAAACTCTATTCGGACCTTCTCTTGGCTTGTTGTCTCAGGGCCCTTCATGGACTGTCCACCATTCCAACAGTGCAGCCAAGTCGAACACGGAGGAGCTCACCCCGGAAATCGTCAAATCATGGATCGAAAGATCAAAAGACCCGAGCGTCGGTACTACAACTCTGCAAGCCCTTGTCAATCTCAAGCGGCCTACCCTTCGTCTTACTCCATTGACACACGACGAGTCCAAAGACGATGAAGAGGAGGAAGACCACTCAAAAGAACATGCCATCACTTTCACCTACGACTCTATTGCTCCCAAAACCGGCATTTACATCCATGTCCTCGTCCCCGCTACTCATCCAGACTGTCCACCAGAGAGGAATGAGAAGACAGGGCTAGGAAAGGTCCAGGTCTTTGAGATGGTACGCTCTCTTTTTCTCGAGTTACTCGCGATATCTTAAGCTTGGTGTCATTATTGATAGGTCACTGAAGGTGGATTCAACCGTACACTTGCTCTGTCCGATGGAGCGCGTTTGGACCTGGCCCAATTCTCAGCCACACCACCTGCTGCCCCAGCATCCGCACTCACCCCTTCCAAGTCTCCTTCGCCCGCACCTGGTGCAGAACCTGCTGCAAATACGTCTACAGCTGCTGCTTCTACCTCAACCACAGATGCCGCAGCCGGTCCCGCCCAGCGTCGTAGGTTCACCAACTTCCATTTCCGCAAGCGGTCCACCAGACAAGGCGAACGCAGCGCTGGACCTGCTCTCGCTGTCATGGATGCTTCCGAGAGCAAGAAGGGTGAGTGATCTTGGGCCTTGTCTTCTTGGCGGATGTCTGACCTAATCTTGGATACATAGATGCTAATAGCACGGATGACGACGAGGATGGCGTCAAGGTCATGATTCGACTTGCTGCTTTGGATGAGCATGGTAGAGAGATGGAAGTTATCAACGAGCAGGTACGCTGCTTCCCATTTCAACTTACTGTTATTTTTGTTTCTTATCATAGGTTTCAGGTAACTTACCTCCAGGTCGTCCGATTCGGTGCTGCCCCGACCAACGAGAAGAAAGACGATGCTGCTGCTACTACTGAGAAGAAAGATGGAGAAGCTTCCACCGACGCCGCTGCCAAAGCAGAAGACGAAGACTCTGAAGATACCCGACCATGGGTCGTCAAAGTCGCCAAACGCGAAGCCACCCTCGGACCTCACACTTTCCATCTCCACGAAATCTATGGCCTCTCTTCTGCCACTTCAGACACCACCGTCGAACCCACTGCTCCGTTGCCCAAGTCTGAGGCAGCTACAGACGGCGAAGCTGGTGAACATACGTACCCGCCGACTTCCCCTGTCGTTCCGACTGTCGTAGCCGCGCATGAAGAGGAGACGACTTCGGAGTGTCTACTGTGTCTTTCGAGTCCGAGGGAGGTTGTGTTGTTGCCTTGTAGGCATTTGGTTGCCTGCCGAGAGTGTGCCGTGAACATGGTTGGTCCCCTTCATTTCCCACCAAGCTTATTCCTGAATATCTTTTCCTTTTTTAGGTTGAATTTGGTGCTGGCGGAAGTATCACCCAACCTGCAGACGATACACCTGCTGCTGGTGGAGATGCTACTCCCGCCGCTGCTGGCGGTGCCAACTCGTCAGATGACCCAACGGCTGATGCGGATGCTACAACTACAACGCCCGCCGCTCCTGCTGCAGTGGTTCCAGCTGCTGCTCCGGCGCCAACCAGAAGGAAACGTAAAGCCAAAGGATGGTTCTGTCCAGTCTGTCGTCAACGTGCGTTCTTCCGCTAACCTATTCATTCTTCGATGTTCTAACTCATTTTTTTTAAAGCGTACACTTCTCTTCTCAGAATCACAACTCAACCTCCACCTCCCCCTGAAGTTAAGAAATTGGAAGAGGAGGATGGTAGTGGCAAACTTGAGGTGGATAATGGTGGTGCTGAGGGAGGTTCGGGTGGTGGTGGAATTTTGGGGTCTATTACTAGACCTGGGTTGTTTAGTCGGTTGAGTGCTAATGGTGCGAATGCTGGAGACGCGAGTACGAGGGTTTGAGGTGTGTGTGTTGGTTGGAGGTGGTGTGGGTGGGTGAAGGTTGGATTTGTTGTGTGGAGGAGTGAGTGATGAAAAAATTGAAATGAATAAATAAACTATGGATGATTCTTCTTGATTGTGTATGTATCCATCTATGTACTATGTGAACTGTTATCGTTTGTTCCCTTTTCACTTTGTCTTGTACACTCTTCTGGCCTTTTGTGTGGGATTGATATCTTCTTTCATACTTTCGAATTTTTTCACTTCCCGTGCTTGGTCTTTCCGTCTTCTCAAAGTAAAAAAGCCATGAACGCAATGTACACTCACTGCTCTCCAATCGAACGAGAGCTGAGACCTAACGTAGCTCGCTTTTTTGTGCGCTATGCATATATTTCGGCTGTTTCGAAGACAATGCCACTCCTAGCGAGTGTAGATACCAAAGCCTTAGAATTCTCTATAAAAAAAGCATGTTCGTTTTACATGTAAGTTGTGCTCGAATCGAACGAGCTTTCAACGCCCGACTTGCTTTGTGTTTTTTAGCACTGTAGTATGCATACACTGTCGGCTTGATAAAAACGCTCTAGTTGGTGTAGATATCAAAGCGGAATTGGAAACCTCGCCGCCACTCTCCCCAAAAAGACCGCTGACGACGTAGGTACATGCCACTCGAATCGAAGGAGGCACGAATCTTTCTAGAGCTGCTTTCTTGCCACTGCATTGTTAGAAGTTCCGGCTTGATAAGATCACTCTCGCTGAGTACCAAAAGTAGAAACGAAGGGCTCACCATCATTCCCTCCCAAAAACAAAGATTGGAAGACTTGGACTATGGGTTGCTCGAATCGAACGAGATGGGGATCTTTGTACATGTTCTTATTTTTTTGTCCGTTCTTCAGCATGCATCAAGTGGTGGCTTGAGCAGACCGCTCTACCTAGAGGAGATACTCCAATAGAAATATCGAGCTCCTGCAATCGATAAGGTGCTGTTTAGATAAACTATCGACGACTTTCTTGATTGTGTATGTATCCGTCTATGTACTGCTTCCTTTTTCACTTTTTCTTGTACATTTTTGTTCTGCATTTGTATGCAAATTGCTACGTCCCCTCGTATCGTCTGACCCTTGCCTGCTGTCCTTTGTCTCTTGCACCTGCGCCTCCCAGAAGAAAAAGACTGAACCACACGGTGGTACCTATTTCTCGAATCGAACGAGACAGTCGACAGGTCGCAGCTCGCTTTTTGTGTTCTGCAACCACTTCGCCTGTTTCAAGGATAATGTCGCCTCTGGCCAGTGCATTTACCTAACACGAGGGACCCTCCCCAAAAAGTGCTAACCTGCCGGGTCAATTGGGCTTCTGTTAAAGAACAGACCGTTGACCATCAGTCCGGAGCTAAGAAGAAGTCAGGGATGGTGATCGTGTGCTGCTCCACCGCCCAGGACATCGGCGTGACAAAATGCTTGCACTCAATAGACACTCTCTGTGGGTCATAAAAACTGAAAACTGTTTTCATACCTTGGGCACCAGCATCACCTAGGTGTTTGTTCAATTTGTCCCATAGGTTCATCAACGCAACTTCCTTGCCAGTCGAAAACATCGTCCCACGCCCCCACGCCTGAGTCCTAACTCCACAGAGAGGTTCTTACCGTGTACGGGTTGATTGTTCGATGCTCTACTCGATTCTTTTCGGAACTTACGCGTCGATTGTCTTGTAAACCACCGCTGAAGGTGTGGAAACAGAAAGAAAACAAGGAATGTAAAGAGGCGGAAGTAACGACCCCGCCATCACTGTTCCTTGCTTCTTAGCTCCGGACTGATGGTCGACGGACTGTTCTTGAACTCGCAAGAGTTCCGTACTTTTTAGAATTGAGAATGCCTCATGCCGGTGCATGCGAAAATGCAAGTGAGGAGCTTGGCTTTCAAAGTCTCTGCCAGTCGCTGCCTCTCGAATCAAGACCCATTGAAAATATTGATCTCACCAAAGACCCTGTCTTACCACTTCTTTTAACAGTGAAATCGAGTTGTATCCCACGCGGAGCTCTTATATATATATGCATTTTGTTCTTCCGTAATCGACACCCCTCCTGTGTCCTCCCTTTCATTTCATCCTTGCTGGTTAAAAGGCAGCCTTCGAAATGGCCGACGCGGATTATCAGCAACTATCGATATTCGTCCTTGGGCCTTGGGTCAGTTCTACCTTCCTTTCTTTACCATCATAATGCGCATTATAACTCAAATGTTTCAAGGTTATCGGTGCTTTTGCCGACTGCCTTCTTCAAGGCCTTCTTCTTGGGCAGTTTACCAACTACTTTCGCTTGTACAGAGATGACCGACCGTTCTTGAAAGCAATCGTCGCCGGGCTCGTCATTCTCACATGTCTGAAGACGATCCAGTCATGGTGTGTGAGTTTTAGTATGTCTCGTATTTTACCATTACCACTCACTCGGCGGAGCGGTCCTTGTGTTCAGCGCAATCGTGTGGGTTCAGAATATTCTTCTCTTCAATGACCAGCCCGGCGCCATCAATTTGTACTCTACAACATGGGTTCGTTCCATCTCTCTCTCCGACGCTCTCATTCCAATTTTCGCCCCTCCATTGTCTTCAAGTGGGAATCTGGCAATCCTTTAATGGTTGCATTCATAGGGCTCTACGTGCAAGCCTACTTCCTTTACCGTCTTCGCTCACTATCTAAGTCGTAGGTTCTTTCCTGTTCATTAATTGTGGAGAAATGTCTCACTCGTAAAGTTGGATTGTTGTGATTCCTATTACGCTTATTCTGGTGTTTGCTTTTCTTGCAATGGTTGTGGCAACGGTCGCAATCTTTAAGGCACGCGTCAATGAAATTGGTTTGTGGTTCGCTATACACTTGAGCTCTGTCTTCGGTCAGTTTCACTTCCTCTGTGGTATACTGTGGCGCAAGTCTTATCCGATATAGCCGGTGACTTGCTCATGACGATGGCAATGATTTATCATCTACTTTTGGTTAGGAAAACAGTAATACCTCAGTGAGGTTTCTACTTTCGCAATGAAAGCTGAGGGAACTTATTCGAATTACAGGACCGCTGGACTGCTGAGTGCTCTCATTCGATTGATCTTGCTCTCTGCTGCACCTGCGGCTGTTTGCGCCATGATCAATCTCTTATTGTCTCAGGTATGCATGTCATTATTCACAATACTAAGGGAGATATAGCTAATACATCTCTTCCTAGTTGTTTGACGGAACAAAGAATCTCATGTCTTCTGCTTTCACCCAGGCTCTATCGAAACTTTATGTGAGCTTGAGGTAACAAGTTGCTCACACGAAGTTTATATCTTCTAGGTAGGCCGTCTCGATGATGTATATGCTAAACTCCCGACGAAGTCTACGTGCCGGCTATGACGCTTCAGATGTAATTTTCGGAAGTGGTTCCAGTCATCAAATGTCTCGTCGAGGCCAGGTAAGGAGTCCTGTATTAGTAGTTCATTGACTTTGTATCCCTAATCACTACATAGGCTCACACGGATTCGGATCGAAGTTTGGGTGACATCGCCGTACACACTGAGACAAGAAATCATATCGATGTGTGCCTGTACTTCTCCCTGTCATCAATTTCTGACCATAGCACTGCAGTTTCACGACTCGTTTGATCATACCGCATCATCTGGGAAATCCGGAAAATTTCGGGACGAGGGAAGCATCGTTTGAATATGATCATGGATGACTTTTTCTTTAGTAAACGTTCTAGATTTTATACTGTACCCAAGTATCTAGTCAATAGATATAAGTATGAGTAAGTACACAAGAAAATAATGGATAACTACTAAGGGAGAACGAGGAATTATATAAACGAAGAGGGGGTCATAAGTAACGTGCGGAAGCTTAAGTGAAAGCGAACGAGGCGGGAAACGGCGCATGGATGCCGAGTTTGCCTTCCCGAAAATTGAACATGTTAGGTTCGAGCATATATTCTAGGAAAAACGACCATTTGGCGTGACTCGAAGCCTAAACTTTGTAGTGTTGGGTTGACGCCGTGATAGCAACCAATACGTCTGTGGCCGTTTGAAGACCTAATTCGACATTCAGCTGGTGTTGACTTTTGAGCATCCTGCGGCCCATTCATCAGTCACTTATTCACCGTCTCTCGCGACTTTTGTCGTGTCATCAATATTTGCCCTGAAAAGAACTCAGTGACGTCCGGGGCCTATATGCACCATGGATGCAACTGGACACGTTGACACGTATACAGATTCTGCTTCTCGCAGTGCAATGGAGTATGTTCGAAACAGGGAAGTATGTGCAAAGTTAAGGTGATTGGCAAAAACACAAATACTGTAGATAGGTATGACAACTACAAAGACAATAATAAAAGACTGACTCACCCTCTACATTTGCCATCCACATCGCATGCTGTCAGTGTATCATTAAGCGGATAGTCCTTGCTTAAAAACTCTTCAAGAGTCTCCACAAGAATTCGACGCTTGGTTTCGCGTTATTTCAGGCCGTGCCATGACGGGCACGTTAAGAGTTTCCTATAGAGCCCCAATTACAACCTCAACATTTCGCTGATGCGAATCCCCAAGCGCACCGCGAGAATCACGATCATACTAGGCATATTTGATCAGCGGCCAGGCAGACAAGTGATAACGGTTCCTCCCACCCGCCGAATCCAGATCCAGCCACAAACTCAAAAATTTGATTGAGTAGTGGTTCTTGTGGTAAATCCTGGGCGACTTAATATCCGTACACGAGAGTATCAAGAATCTTGAGTTGCGGGAGCTCAGTAGTGCTAGGTTGGCCACCAGCTAGTGTCAAGATCCTAATTCCGTTCATATTGGCACTGGCTATCTTCTGACTTGCCATTGCAGGCAAAGAGGAGAAATAGTTGTGGCAGGTTGGGTGTAGAAGGCAAGGAGTTGGAATAAAGGATTTGGTACAGCCACAGGTTAGTGATGGTCTTTCTCTCAACCTTCACAACAACCCCGGATGATCTCTTCCACCTTGTCCCCCTTGACGTGCGCACTCTCTCTATGCCATTGGTCGGGTGACCAGTAATATGAACACGACAGGCACCACTTTACGCCCAGTTCCAACAGGAACGAAGATACCTTTATTAGGCCCTTGGCCTGTTCTCTCAGAGCCTTTCGTGGACTATGCATCATTCCTACAGTCCGGACAAGTCGAACATGGGAGAGCTCACTCCATCAATTGTCACTCCATGGATTGAAGGATCAAAGAATACCTTGAGCAGCCTCTGCTTTGTCTCATCCCCTGCGACACGACGAATTCAAGGAGGATGAGGAGGAGGTGGAAAAGGACCACTCTATAGAGCATGCTGTTGCGTTCACCTGTGTCTCCATTGCATTTACATCCGCGTTCTCGTCCCCGCCACTTGTAAATCTTATGCCAAATAATCGTTGTACATGTTGCTGAAGGCGGATTCAACCGTACACCTGCGTTGTCCGATGGAGCGCGTTTGAATTTGGCCCAATTCTCAGCCACACCACTTGCAGCTTCAGCTATCGCGTCTACAACCTCCAAGTCCTCTTCGCCCGCACCTGGTGCAGAACCTGCTGCAAATACGTTTACTGCCGCTGCTGCTTCTATCTCAGCAACAGACGCCGCAGCTGGTCCAGCTCAGCGTCGCAGGTTCACCAACTTCCACCCCCGCAAGCGGTCTACCAGGCAAGGCGAACGCAGCGCTGGGCTCGCTCTCCCTGTTATGGATACTTCCGAGAGCAAGAAGGGTGAGTGAACTCCGTCTTGGCTTCTTGGCGGATGTTTGACTTAATCTTGGGTACACAGACGCTAATAGCACCGATGACGACGAGGATGGCGTCAAGGTCATGATTCGACTGGCTGCGTTGGATGAGCATGGTAGGGAGATGGAAGTCATCAATGAGCAGGTACGCTGCTGCTCCTTTTGATCTGTTGCTTTCGATTCTTACAGTTGGTCTCTTCAGACCACCTACCTCCAGGTCGTCCGATTCGGTGCCGCCCCGGCTAATGAGAAGAAGGACGATGCTTCTGCTGCTACTCACAACAAGAAGGAAGGAGAAACGCCCACCAACGCTGCTGTGAAGCCGGAAGACAATGACGCCGAAGACACCAGACTATGGATTCTCAGTCGTCAAACACGAGGCTAAGCCCGGACTTCAGACCTTTCATCTCTACGAAATCTATGGCCTCTCTTCTGCCACTTCTGACACCACTTTCGAACCGACTGCCCCGTTGCCCAAGTCTGAGGCAGCTGAGGGTGAGGCTGGTGAGCATACGTATCCACCGACTTCCCCCGTTGTTCCCACTGTCGTTGCTGCGCATGAAGAGGAGACGACTTCGGAGTGTCTACTGTGTCTATCGAGCCCGAGGGAGGTTGTATAGTTGCCGTGTAGGCATTTGGTTGCTTGTCGAGAGTGTGCTGTGAATATGGTCAGTCCAAATCCTTTCTCGCTAAGCTTACTGTTGAACATGCTTGCCTTTGTTAGGTTGAATTCGGTGCTGGAGGAAGTATCACCCAACCTGCAGACGATACACCAGCTGAGGTGGATATGCCACTCCGCTGCTACTGGCGGTGCCAACTCGTCAGATGACCCAACGGCTGATACGGATGCCACGAACGCAACTCCTGCCGCTCCTGCTGCAGTAGTTCCCGCTGCTGCTCCTGCGCCAACTAGAAGGAAACGTAAAGCTAAGGGATGGTTCTGTCCAGTCTGTCGTCAACGTACGTTTTCTGCTACCTTCTTTAAATCTTTGACGTCTCTAATTCCTTTTTTTAAAAAGCGTACACCTCTCCTCTCAGAATTACAACTCAACCTCCACCTCCACCTGAAGTTAAGAAACCGGAAGAAGAGGATGGCAGTGGTAAACTTGAGGTGGACAATGGTGCTGCTGAGGGCGGTTCAGGTGGTGGTGGGATTTTGGGGTCTATTACTAGACCTGGATTGTTTAGTCGGTTGAGTGCTAATGGTGCGAATGCTGGGGATGCTAGTATGAGGGTTTGAGGGGTGTGTGTGTTGGAAATTTGATGGTTGTAGGTGGTGTGGGTGAAGGTTGGACTGTTTTGTGAAGAAGTGAATGATGAAAATAAACTATGGATGATTTTTTCTTGACTGTTTATGTATCCATCTATGTACTACCTTTACCGCCACCGCCCCTACATTCTTCTGGCCTTTTGTGTAAAATTGATATCTCCTTTCGTACTTTCCAATTTTTTCACTTTCTGTGCTTGGTCTTTCCATCTTCTCAAAGGTAAAATAGCTACGAACGAAATGTACACTCACTGCTCTCGAATCGAACGAGAGCTGAGACCTAGCGTAGCTCGCTTTTTTTGTTCTATGCATATACTCCGGCTGTTTCAGCCACAATGCCACTCCTCGCAAGTCTAGATAGCAAAGAACTGTTGACCTTTGAATAAATAAAAAAACCATGCGTTGTTTGATAAATTTGTGTCTCGAATGGAACGAGCTTTCAACGGCTAACTTGATTTTGTGTTCTGGTCCTGCGGTATGCATATCCTGTCGACTTGATAAGAAAGCCCTAGTTGGTGCAGATATGGAAAAGTCCCTCGTCATTCTCCCCAAAAACAACGCTCTCGACACAGGCACGTACTACTCGAATCGAACGAGGCACGAATCTTTCTAGAGCTCGTTTCCTGATCCTCCATTGTACATAGAAGTATCGGCGGGATAAGATCACACTCGTCGGGGAAGACCAAAAGCAGAAACGAAGCGCTCACCACCATTCTTTCCCAAAATCAACGACATAAGACTTGGACGATGGGCTGCTCGAATCGAACGAGATTGGAGTTCCTGTGCTCGTTCTTATTCTTCGCCTGTTCTTCAGCATGTACAAAGTAGTGGCTTTCAGTTTTCTTTCCACTTTGTTTTGCGTATTCTGCTTTTGTGTAGATCGATCTATTCCGTTGTGCTGTCCATTCCTTGCCTTACATGCCCACTCTTCCCGTTCTCCCCTCTCCATCACCACAGAACAAAAAGGATCCAAGTCTGAGGGACAGGTTTCTCGAAATCCAACGAGGGTTAGGGCATTTTCGCAGTTTGCTTCTTTCGCAATATGCGTATATTTCGGCTGTTTCAAGGACAAGTCACTTCTCGCCGGAGGTAGATACTAAAAACACTAACAGTCTTCCAAAAAGCCGGAGAATGGATAAAGGGGAGTGCTCGAATCGAACGAGCCTCTAACTACCGACTTAGTTTTGGTTTTGGTACTTGAAAATGAATGCTCTTTTGGCTTGATAAACCAGCCTCTGTAAACATATTGCATAGGTCAAAGGAAGAAGAAAAGATTCAGAAAAAGGGAAGCATAGATATCGTATGCCCTTCGAACGAGGTTTAAGACCACTATACCACTCTTTTTGTTTCTATATTGCACATGCATTTCGACTGTTTCAAGAACCACTTCCCGTACACCGAAAGGTTAGATACCTAACATTTATCAGCCTTCTGACTATCAAAACATATTTTCCTCCGTCGAAGGAAGGTGCTCGAATCGAACGAGGCATTGACTCACTAATTTGACTTGAATTGTGCTGATACCTTAGGATGTATACACTTCTAGCTTTCTAGGCGGGGAATGATTTGGCAGAAGTGCTACATACTAACAAAAAGGAAACCTCGCCCATGCTCCATGTCTGCTACTCGAATTGAACGAGACACAGATCTCTGCAGAGCCTGTTTTTCTCTCTATCGGTTCATAAGTACACATGTTGTTGGATTGATACGGACCGTCAGAGAATGTGCAGGAAACAAACAAATGATATCACGACCAGCTGAACCCTGTAACTGCGTAAGGAAAGAATGAAAACTACTAGCGCTTGTGAAGGTACGCTTCGTCACACATTCCAACAACACACAATGTTCTGGGTTTATGAGAGCGCTAGCTAGTCTTTTATACCAATTTATAGCCTCCTAAGTAAGAAAAGGAAATGCAAGTATGCGGAGTCTTTGCTAGTCTAGCTAGAATGGCGGGGCACAAATAAGAGTGTTGAAGGTTGCCTTCGTTCCGTCGAGTACATACCGCTGTCCTTACATAATAATAAATCGTTGTCTTTCGTTTTCCATCCTTGTGTCGTGACTCGAGCCTTGTGCATTTCTCTGCGTTCGTTTCCCTTTGCGGGTGTTCTCACGCACCTCTCGATACCCTCGTTCAACAAAGAGCTCCTTTCTTAGCACTGCATTGTGCATGGAAGGTTTCGGCTTATGCAATAAGACCGCTCTCGCCTAAGGATACCAAAAGTAGAAATGAAGGGCTCATCATCATTCTTTCCCAAAAACGAAGATACGCCCGTCATCTTCTTTCAGTGTGGATTGATACATTCAGCCATATTTTTTATGTCTCATTTGCAGTCCTTTTTCCTCTCCTGACCCTCTCCGTCACAAAGAAAACGAAAAGAAAAACTCAAAATATAGTATAAATGCACGTTTCTCGAGTTGAACGAGATAGTCAGCCGTTCGTAGCTCGCTTTTTGGGCTTTGCAAACATTTTGCCTGTTCCAATGATAATGTCGCTTCTGGCCAGTGCATTTCCCTGGACGCGATGAACCCTCCCAAAAAGTGCAAACGTAGCCAACTTGAAAAGATGGTGCTCAAATCGAACGAAGCTTCCACAGCTGACTTTATGATATCTGTTATTTGTCTGCCGTCTCCCGTATCGATCCTTTCCCAAAGAAAAATCTCAAGAGCTGTTAGAATAAGCGCTGAGTAAGCGCCTCGGCATTTACTAATACAAAGGAAACTTCAGGAAGTTTTGATAGACCTCGAGAATCTTCTATTATATAGTACCTACGAGTATATAAGGACAGAGAAAGTAGATACAATACAAAGGAATAATACGAGATAAATTCCCCGCTCTTCCCAAGTGTGACCTGAGAACAGGCGCTTACGGAAGACATCCCAACAAGAGCATCTCGAAATGCATTTATTGAATCGAACGAGGCTTCAACTGCTGACTTGATTTTAATTTCCAGTCACGTTACAGTAGCATGTATACACTATTGGCTTGATAAGAAGGCCCTAGGGAACATACTTACTCGTACAATGGAAGAACAAGAGTTTTCAACGAAGGCTGGTGTAAGGATTGGGTTAGACTGGTTGGGAATTGGGGAAATCGGATCGTCGATCCTTACTTACGCAAGCTCTTCTTTTCGTCTTACCATCATGTCGTTCGTTTCCTCTCGCTGAATAGCACTTTGGATTACACAGAACATCTTGGTATCGACGACCTGAGCTTCAACCCTTACAGCTAGCATTGCGTTCCAACGATTTCGAATGAGGTTTGACAACACGGCCATACTGCAGATTTTCTCTGGATTACCCATACATCTCAGCCGATTCAAGAACCATTTGGCATGTACTAAAAAGGTTAAATACCTGTAAATTATCAGCCTTCCGACTATCAAAGGTTTCCTCTTCCCTGAAAGAAAGATGCTCAAATCGAACGCGACATTGCCCGACTACATTGACTTGAATTGTTCCAGTTATGTAGTTTGCATGCTTTATAAACGGACCTGAGCCGGCGTAGATAGTACATATTGGCAAGAAAAGAAAATGTGATTGTCTCTCTCAAGTATGCTGCTCGAATCGAACGAGAGACAGATCTCTAGACTTTACGTGTCCTATAACAATACCCTTCATAATGACTTTGTTTTGATGCACCATCTCAAGAGTGTATGGTACTAAAACGAACAATGTGGAGCGCCCACGATCGCTCTTTCCCAAAATGACACACGACACGGCCTATTTGATCTCTGCAGAACCTTATTTTTCTCCCTATTAGTTCTTCAGCACACACAAAGCGCTGGTTTGTTGAGAACATCTTGGCTGGTTGACCTACTAAATTGCCGAAAGGATTTCCTCCCACGGATCGACGTCTGATATGAATCGCCCGTGCTCCGCCAAATTTTGCTGCTTGTGCTACACTCGCATCTGCTGTTCTCTTCTTCAGCCTAAATTGATTCATTCTTTTAATTTTCGTATTACCTATCCCACTGTCCTAGACGGAAAATAAATGTCGACCTTGCACCAAAAATATCAAACACGACTTATGTAGTATTCGAATCAAAGAAAGACGTGGATCATCATACATGCTCTTATTCTTTGTCGGTTCTTCAGCATGTATAAAGTGGTGGCTTGCGTAGACCACTCTACCCTGGGCTCTAGAATTCATCTATTAGTGGGCCTAAGTTATGCTTCTCAGAAGTCGAATACCAGCACCGCCTGTCGACCCAAAGTCAAGCGCCGTTTATGTTCTAGTTCCTCTCATTTCCTAACCAAGCTTAAATCATCTCTTATGATAATGAGCTACGACTCAAACTCATTTTTACTCGTACGCCCTGTTCCTCTTCCACTTATCCTCTTGCATATACGCATACGCTCACCCATCTCTGTCTGTCCTCTTTCTCATTCTTACAGACCCTGTCCGCATCACGCCGAAACCCTTGGCCACAAAGATGACCTGGACCTCACCGGCGTGCGCCACCATACCTATGCCAAAGTCAAAGTATCAGGGCTAACGTTCATGTACCTATCATCATTAGGTAGTCCTCGAATTCATTCCCATCTTCCGGTTCTGGAACTTTGTGTCTGTCTCGACTTCGTTACACACGGCGTCCACTTGATGAAATGTTGAAATGGGTTAAGGAGAGGAGATTTCAAGAGTCTTGGCTCGAGATTGGTAATTGATTGAAAATGGAAAAGTGGATCAGTGAGTTAAAAAGAGAAGAGTGAAAAACGTGCAGCTTTTGGTCACGTACAAGAAAGTTTTGAAAAAGGCGAAGGGTATACAGAGGGAGATACCGGAGAAGGTGAAAAATGAAGAGGTCTCATTGAATCAGTTTGTCTCTTTTACTCCAGTTAATGACTCATTTGAATGGAAGAGAGTGTGCATCGTGTGCGCAAAGGACCAAGATACCTATCAAAGTTCAGGTGCGTCCAACCTTAGGCGCCCAGGACCTTCTTACTTTCTCAACGTTCATGCATCAATGTTCAAGCTTTCACGTGCTCGCGCCTCAAGTCCGTCTCAAATATTCGATATTCACGGCAGTGTCCCTTATGGCCAAGAAAGGTTAGCTCTTAGCTTGCCCGACAAGTCGCATCAGAAAAAAATAGTGAGTTGCTTCAACATCCCTCTCGCTTTTACGGCTGAGACATTAGCACCCTTTGGATTCTTCGTAGAAACTGAACTTTAGCTCAGTCTGCTGCCTGATTTTACCTGAACCTCGCTGATTTGCAGCGGCCCTTGTGGAGCCAGACCCATCACGAAAAGGACCCTGGAAATCCTTTCCTTCGGTTATTTGGAATGTCAATTCAATTAAGATTTCGACTCCGGCCACCTACCTCATTTCAAGCTCAGCTTCTTGATACTGCTGAGCCACTCGGAGCCGTCGTCCTGCAGAATTATGGCATAGAAGGCCTTAGCTGAGTCTTTATACGACCTAGCGGAACTGTTGAAAAAAACAATCGAAATAGCTTCTTTGTCAAATCCAGCTTTCCTTCAATTTTTGTACAGCCTTTCTTTCTTACCTGAGCTTGGCTTTCAAAGTCTGTGCCGGTCGCTGCCTCTCTAATCAAGACCATTGAAATGTTGACCCCACCAAAGACCCTGTCTTACCGCCTCTTTTTGACAGTGAAATAGAGTTGTATCCCACGCGGAGTTCTTGTATATATAGGTATTTTCTTCCGTGATCGAAACCCTCCTGTGCCTTCTCTTTCATTTCATCCTTGCCTGCTAAAAGGTAGCCTTCGAAATGGCCGACGCGGAATACCAGCAACTATCGATATTCGTCCTTGGGCCTTGGGTCAGTTTTAGCTCTCTTTCATAAAGTGCATTGTAACTCAAGTATTTGAAGGTTATCGGTGCTTTTGCCGACTGCCTACTTCAAGGCATTCTTCTTACGCAGTTTACCAACTACTTTCGCTTATACAGAGATGACCGACCGTTCTTGAAGGCAATCGTCGCCGGGCTTGTCGTTCTCACATGTCTGAAGACGATCCAGCATGGTGCGTGGGTTTTAGTATGTCTCGAATTTGGCCGTTACCACTTACTCCGCGGTCCTTGTGTTCAGTGCAATTGTGTGGGTTCAAAATATCATTTTCTTCAATGACCAGGCCGGCGCCATCAATTTGTCGTTCACAACATGGGTTCGTTCCGTCTTTTTCTATGATGCTCGCATCCCCATTTTTGCCTTTTCGTTGTCTCCCAGTGGCAATCTGGCAATCCTTTAATGGTTGCATTCATAGGACTCTACGTGCAAGCCTACTTCCTTTACCGTCTTTCCGATCTATCCAGATCGTAGGTTTTTTTCCCTGTTCATTAATTGTTGAGAAATGTCTCATTTGTAAAAGCTGGATTGTTGTGATTCCTATTACGCTTATTCTGGTGTTTGCCTTTCTTGCAATGGTTGTTGCAACGGTCGAAATATCTAAGGCACGCGTCCATGAAATTGGCTTGTGGTTCGCTGTACACTTGAGTTCAGTCTTCGGTCAGTTTCACTTTCCTCTGTGGTATGCTGAAACATAAATCTTCTCCAATATAGCCGGTGACTTGCTCATGACGATAGCAATGATTTATTACCTGGTGTTGGCTAGGAAAACAGTAATACCTCAGTGAGACTTCTACTTTTACAATGTCATCTGAGGGAACTCATTCGAATTACAGGACCGCCGGACTGCTGAGTGCACTCATTCGATTGATTTTGCTCTCTGCTGCACCTGCAGCTATTTGCGCCATGATCAATCTGTTATTGTCTCAGGTACGCATTTCATTAATTACAATAGCCACTAAGGGAGATATAGCTAATACATCTCCCCTAGTTGTTTGATGGAACAAAGAATCTCATGTCCACAGCTTTCAACCAGGCTCTACCGAAACTTTATGTGAGCTTAAGGTAATCAGCTGCTCGCACGATGTTCATGTCTTCTATGTAGGCCGTCTCGATGATGTATATGCTAAACTCCCGGCGAAGTCTACGTGCTGGCTTTGACGTTTCAGGTGGAATTGTCATAAGTGGCTCTAATCACGAAATGTCTCGTCGAGCCGGGGTGCGTGATTCTTTCCTAGTCTATCAAATTAGTATTTCTAATCGTTATATAGGTTCACACGGATTCAGAACGAAGTTTGGGTGGCATAGCCGTACATACCGAGACAAGAAATCATATTGACGTGTGTGCTTATATTTTCTTCTTGTCATCAATTTCTGATCATAGCACCGTAGTTTCTCGACGCACTTCATCATACCGCATCCTCTGGGAACTCCGGAAAATTTCAGGGCGAGGGCAGCATCGTTTAAATATCATAATGGGTGGCTTCTTTCTTTCGTACCACCGCGAATCCTCCTCTCTTTTGTTCTTTCTGTTATAGGCTAAGTAATTGTACCGTTATAATAAAGTAATACAATTCAAGAAGCGATGGCTTCAGTGACAGTCTTGATTTTACACCTGACCCCAGGTAGAGAAGTGAGAATGGCTCATCCCCACCCACCGAATCCAGACCCGGCCACCAAGTCGAACATTTCCTTGAGTGGTGGTTCTTATGGTAAAATCTTGGGTGACTTGATATGTGTACACGAGAGTATCAAGGGTCTTGAGTTGCAAGAGCTCAGTAGTGCCGGCCAGGCCTCCGGCTAGAGTCAAGATCCTAATTCCGTTCCCATTGGCTTAAGCTACTTGCTGGGTTGCCATTGCAGGCAAGAAGGAGAAATAGTTGTGGTAGGTAGCTGGAGGTAAAAGGCAGAATTTGACATGAAGGATTAGGTACAGCCACATGTTAGTGATTCTCTTTCTCTCAACGTTCACCACCAACGCAGACAATCTGTTCCACCTTGCCTTCATTGACGTGCGCACTCTCTCAATAACACTGGTGATCCGACCAGTGGTATTTAACACAACAGACGCAGCTGTTACCCCCAGTTCCAACAAGAAACCAGAAACCTTTCTTTGGCCCTCCTCTTGGCTTGTTCTCTCACAGCCCTTCGTGGAATGTCCACCATTCCAACAGTCTGGCCAATTCAAAAACTGGAGAGTTCGCTCCCGAAATCGTCATTTCATGGAATGAAAGACCAAGGCACAACGACTCCGAAAGCCCGCATTTACCTCCAGCGCCCGATGCTTTCTCTCGTTCCTTGAAAATACCACGAATTCTGGGAGAAGGAGGAGGAGGATCACTCTACAGAGCATGCGACTATTTTCACCTATGATTCCATTGCATTTACATCCACGTTCTCGTCCCCTCGCTTCAGAAACAGGGAATGGCTTAGAAACCTTATGCCAAATAACTGTTGTATAGGCTCCTGAAGGCAGAATCAACCACACACGTGTACTGTTCGATGATGCGCGGTTGGGCTTGGCCTAATCTCTGTCCACACCACCTGCTGCTCCTTGCACCTACACCTACGCCACCCAAGTCTCCTCCGCCCACACCTGGAGCAAAACATGCCGCAAATACTTTTGCTGCTGCTTCTACCTCGGCAACAGATGCCACAGCTGGTCCCGCCCAGCGCCGCTAGTTCATCAGCTTTCACTTCTGCAAATAATCCACCAGGCAAGGCGAACGTAGCGCCGGACCTGCTCTTGCTGTGATGGATACCTCCAAGAGAAAGGTGAGGGAACTGCGCCTTCTTCCCTTGGCAGATGTTTGACCTAATCTTGGGGGTATAGATGCTAATACCAGCGACGACGAGGAAGATGGCGTCAAGGCCATGATTCCACTTGCTGCACTCAATGAGCCTAGTAGGAAGATGGAGGTCATTAGTGAGCATGTACGAGACTTTTCATTTTTATCTTCATTGTGCTTTGACTCTTACGCCTGGCTTTCAGGTGACGCAACTCCAAGTTTCCCGATTCGGTGCTGCCCCGAAGAAGAACGATGCTTCTGCTCCTACTCACAACAAGAAGGAAGGCGAAACACCCACCAACGCTGCTGCGAAGCCGGAAGACAATGACGCCGAAGACACCAGGCTATGGATTCTCAGTCGTCAAACGCGAGGCAACGCTCGGACTTCATACCTTTCATCTCTACAAAATCTATGGCCTCTCCTCTGCTACTTCGAATATGACTGTCGAAGCCACTGGCTCATTCCCCAAGTCTCAGGCAGCTGCGAATGATCACGTTGGAGAACATATGGACTCATCATCTTCTCCTGTCGTACCTACTGTCATCGTCGCGCATGAAGAAGAGACAACTTCAGAGTGTCAACCGTGTCTTTCAAGCCCGAGGGAAGTCATATCGTTGCCATGCAGGCATTTGGCTGCTTGTCGAGAGTGTGCCGTGAACGTGGTCGGTCCCCACCTTTCTTCACCCAGCTTATTGCTAAACATATTTGCTCTTTTTTTAGGTTGAATTCGGTGCTGGCGGAAGTATCACCCAGCCCGCAGACGATACACCAGCTGCAGTTGGAGATGTCACTCCTGCTGCTGCTGGCGGCGCCAACTTGTCAGATGATCCAACGGCTGATGCAGATGCCACGAATGCAACTCCCGCCGCTCCTGCTGCAGTGGTTCCTGCTGCTGTTCCTGCACCAACCAGAAGGAAACGTAAAGCTAAAGGATGGTTCTGTCCAGTCTGTCGTCAACGTATGTTCCCGTTGCCTTCCTTCAATCTTTGACGTCTCTAATTCATTTTTTTGAAGCGTACACCTCTCTTCTCAGAATTACAACCCAACCTCCACCTCCTCCTGAAGTCAAGAAATTGGAAGAAGAGAATGATGACAAACTTGAGGTGGATAGTGGTGCTGAGGGAGGTTCAGGTGGTAGGATTTTGGGGTCTATCACCAGACCTGAGTTATTTAGTCGGTTGAGTGCTAATAGTGCGAATGCTGGGGATACTAGTACGAAGGTTTGGGGGATGTGTGAGTAGGAAAAGTTGTTGGGTGGACAGTATAGTGGGTGAAGGCTGGATTGTTGGCTGGTATGTGGAGAAGTGAAGGATGAAAAAAAATGAAATGAACCAATAAACTATGGATGACTTTCTTGACTGTGTATGTGTCCATTTATGTACTACCTTTACCGTATCATTTTTGTTTCCTTTTCCCTATCGTCTTTTATATTTCTTTGTTCTTTTGTGTAAAAATCGATACGGTTCCTTCGTACTTATCCTCATAGTCAAAAATCTAAACGCAAAAACTCTCGCATAACGACAATGTACACTGTTCTCGAATCGAACGAGAGCTGAGATCTAACGAAGCTCACTTTCCTCGTATTATGAATATAGTTGGAATGTTTCAAACCACAGTGCCCCCTCCTAGCCAGCCCAGACACCAAAGAACTGTTAACCTTTGAAAAAAAAAAAGCACCTTTTGTTTGATACATTTGTGTCTCGAATCGAACGAGTTTTCAACGGCTAACTTGACGTTCTGTTTTTTTGGCACTGTAGTATGTATATATATTGTTGGCTCGATAAGGGCACTTTAGTTACTGGAGATATTAAAGTGGAATTGGAAAACGCCCCGTCACTCTCCCCAAAAAAACTGTGCACACGATTTTGGCACGTGCTACTGGGATCGAACGAGGCACGAACCTTTTTAGAGATCGTTTCTGCTTTATAAGGCCTCGCTCTCCAGGGGATAGCACAAGCGGAAATGAAAAGCTCACCATCATCCTTTCCAAACAAAAACTCTTGAAACCCTAAATATGTACTGCTCGAATCGAACGAGATGGGGATCTTGGTACACGTTCTTATTTTTGTCTGGTCTTTAGCATATATAAATCGGGTGCTTGAGCAGACCACACTCTACACAGGGGAGATACTAAGCAGAAATACAGAGCTCCTGCAATTGATAAGGGGCTGTTAAAATAAACGATGGACGACGACATTCTTGATATTGTATGCATCCATATCTGTACTGTTTTTACTGTTATCGTTCTGTTTCCTTTTTCCCTATGCCTTGTATATTTCTTTGATCTTTTGTGTACATTGATATACTCCGTTGTATTGTGCATTCCTTGCCTTCCATGTTTGCTCATCCCATTCTCTCCTCCCTGTCATGGAAGAAAAAAAAATCAAGCCTCAACGATAGGTTTCTCGAATCGAACGAGACTTGGGTCATTTTCCAGCTTGATTTTTGGTACTCGCATGTGTTTTGATAGTTTCAAGGACAAAGTCACTTCCCGCCACATGGAGATACCAAAATATTATCAGCCCTCCAAAAAAGTGTCCACATAACATCACTGACGAGAGGTGTGCTCGAATCGAACGAGGTCCTAACCGCCTACTCAGTTTTGGTTGTTTGTATTGTAGCATGTATACACCTTTGGCTTGATTAGATAGCCTTAGCAAACATATTAAATAGGTCAAAGGAAGAAGAAAAGATCCCAGAAAAGGGAAGAATGGTGTACCCCGATTAGAACAAAGTTTGTGTTCTCTGTACCGCTCCATTTTTTCTCTATATTACGCGTAAATGTCGGCTGTCTCAAGAGCCATTTCGCGTGTATCACAGTTAGATACCTAAAAAATATCAGCCTTCCACTTACTATGGTTGCTGCCCAAAAAAAATCATCGCTGGCATTTGTTGCCGTACTAAGAGTGTTACTCGAATGAAACAAGATGCAGATCTTTATAGAGTCGCTTTGTCAATAGTGCGGAATGGACGAAAGTATCAGTTTGATAGAACCACCTACCCGGCGGAGATACTAAAAGCAGAAATGAAGAGCTTCCGCAAACTCTGCAAATTTTTGCGGTGCCGTTGTTAACCTGACTCTTCCCACCATGGCTTCCTTCTTTCCCTTCAAAGCTCTTCCAGGCGAACTTGTACGTGAAGTAATGGAGACCACGGCCTTCAGGTCTAGGGAGGATATGGTTCAGCTCATGCTTGTCTCACGAAAAGTCCACTTATGGTATAATTCCCTCCGCCTCGTGTTTACTCGAAGCTTGACCTGACCACCTATCCCCATGTACAGGATCGAGCCACTCTTTTATGAGGTCGTGGTATTACTTACACAAAATCAAGTCCAACTATTCGTTCGTACTATCGAAATGAAAGAAGCTAGCAACAGCAATGGACTACACGTCATTTCTAATAGCATTCAAATTCTTCAAGTTGGGTCTAGAACGAGTATGACTCCCAGACCTTCTTCACTCTTAAAGATCCTCCACACATGCAAAAATGCAAAAAGCGTCTTTCTAGCTCCATCCCTAGAAATGATTTTGCCTGGGGACATACGGAATCGCGTCGCTACGCTCCTTAACGAATCAACCTCTCCCCAAAAGTTACGTGTCTGCGGTGTTGGCAACTTGATCCCTCACATGCTTCGGCAGGGTATGATTGGATGCTTTACGAACCTCACACATCTTCTGGTTGAAATGATAGACCCACGGTTGCTCAAGCAAGATGGACAGCCGTACCCGTTCCCGGCTCTCACGCACGTTGTCTTCTCAGGAAGCTACGTCTCGAGCTTAACGGATTATAATTCGTCTCCCGTTGACTTATCAACAATGCTCATCTTTCTGAGTCACTCGGTTCTGGAAGTGTGCGGCGTTGTTGTCAACGATGAACAACGGCTAGCTTTTGAGAAGGAGCTGCAGAGTGTCGAGGGAAAGACAGTTAGTGAGGATTTGCGACTTCCGCAAATCTTCGCCGTCAGTGGTTATGAGGGAGATACTTGGACTGCAACGCACTCGGGACGATCGGACCTCTTTAGCATCGCTGAAAACATTGTGAAAGCTAGACAGGCAAAAAGCAACGCGAGTAGGTAGAATTTTTATATCAAAAATTAGCCTATCCTTGTTCGATCTTTGTTAAGCTAGAGAGTACGTATTTCCATTAGTAGTTATCTTTGAGTCTTACATGGTGTATGTATATGTATATTCATGAAAGGGAAAACCAAAAGTCTCGGTTATTATGCTGATTCGGGTTCGACTTTCCTATCATCCTCGTGCTCACTCTCCTTATCCTTTGATAGCGCAACGTTAGTATCGACCTCTGCGAAGTCATAGAGAGGTTCGAGGGGAACTTTCTTGCCACCGAAGAACACATAGCGTTTTATGAAATAGGGAAGGAACTTCGTGAGCTGATAGTTGGCATGGGTGCGTAAAGGAACAGCAAAGACATAATCCACTGGGAACGAATGTTAAGAAAACGTGAACCCAAAAAATGGAAATCTGAAAACTTACACTCTTCAAGTGTTCGCTGCTTCGTTTCAGGAACAAGGAAAAATATCATGATGAAAGCAATGATGTTCAATCCAGCGTAGAAGCAGAACGCTCCAACAATGGTCATAGCACCAACCATCCGAGGGAACGTAATAGAGAGGACGGCGGCGAAGCCAAGACAGACCATGACGGCCCACGACATGCCCATTTCCCGATGAGTGAGAGGGAAAACTTCAGCGGAGTATGTATAAGGAACGGGACCTTCTCCAGGGCTATAAAATGCCGCAAAGATGAATATGAAGAGTGCGACGAGTGGTACAGAAGCAGGAGAGCTTGTGGGAATAAGGAAACAGAGACCTGCAGCTAGGAGAGTCCAAGCCATATTGGGGAAAGTGAAGAGCAGAAGATTGCGACGCCCAAACGTATCGATTGTCCAAACGGCAGGGAAGGCGAAGAGCCAATTAACGAGACCGAATCCCCACGAAGCCCAAAGCGCCTGATGGTCACTGTAACCTGCGCGAACGAAAACGGTCGACGAGTAGAACGCAATGATGTTAATTCCGCACATCTGTTGAGCAATCTGTGGATGATAAACATCTGAATATAACAAGATTGTAAAAGGATGGCGCACCATCACCACGCCCGACGCCATTGTAGCTCGGCGAACACGTGGAATTGTGAAGAGCTCAGTGATTCGCGATCGGTATGTAGAGCCTTTTAAGACCTCAAACTCTGCAACAAGTTGCCGATCAGTATAGAACATGTCACGAGCTGCTTGAAGTTCTGTGTTTCTGAGGCGACAAAATGAGTTATATGCTTCGACATAGCGGCCTAGAATAAAATGTGAGGAAAAAATATTTTAATAGCGAACAATGCACACCTTTCTTCATGAGCCAACGTGGAGACTCAGGGCAGAAAATAATGCCGATAGTCATTGGGATGGCTGGGATGAAGGCAGAGCCGAGCTGGAGGCGCCAAGCGATCGGACCAGTATTCATTACAGCAAGGTTTGCAGAGTAACCTAAGAAGATACCAAATCTAAAACGGACAATGTCAGACTCTCATTTCGAAAGCACATTCGTCAAGGGTACGTACGCACACCACATCTGCCAGGACATCACGAGACCACCACGGACAGCAGCAGGCGTATTTTCCGCAGCGTAGACAGGCACAGTCGACGCTTTGGGGCCCATTCCGATTCCGAGGAGTAGACGACAGATCTAGAGGTAAAAGTGGGAGTGAGTAATGATCTGGGGACCTTGAGGCTGTGCTAGCTTACAAACAGTTGATACCAGTTTTGTGCGAAACCAGAGCCAATGACGCTGAATGTGCAAAAGATGCCACAGAAGAATATAGTTCCACGACGACCCAAGTAGTTGTTGAGGGGATCTGTAAGCCAGCATCCAGGAAAGACGCTCGCCAGATACGGGCTGCAGGATGTTGAGATTCACACACGCAGCATTGGGTTCAACCTTACCCCTACAAAAAATGAGGTTTCTCTCAAGCAGGACGAGAGAGAAATGAAAACGTACAGCATTGATAACACCTACTAGCCATTGATTTCGAGAACCGTGCACGGGGTCATCCTCTGCAATGCCAAAATCCTTCGGGAAGGTAAGGTTAGCGCCATTGGAGCCAGTCTGATCCCATCCTTGGACTGCAGCAGCAAGCGAACACAGCACGACCGTGAAAATTAACGCGTTCGGCTGATGCCATTTATCTACACCAGCTGTTCGTTAGTTCAGACGTCAGGGGAAAAGAGGAGGTGATAGCGAACGGTAGATTTCGTCATACAACACAGCTTTCTCAGTGTCAGCGAGTTCATCGAGCTCTGCGAAACTGCCAGGGTTCTGCGCAACAAGGGCTCCTTTCCTGAAGAGTGTGGTCTTCTCCTCCATTTTATGTTCACGGCAGAACTCTTCGACTTGGGTGAAGAGCGCCTCCTTGGTTAGCCCACGGAGAGGATTCTGGATCCTAAAGGCAGAGGATTAGAGACGAGCATTGCGGAAACAAAGAAGAAAACCTTCTTGCTGGTCATGGTGAGCTAGCCAGAACGACTGAGTGGCGTGGCAGGAGCATGATCAATTGCTCCGCGGTTTATATATTCGAGGGGGACAAATTTGAGTTGCTGTATGGTCGTGTGGGAAATGGATTTTGTCAGGAGAGGTGAAGATGCTGTAGATGGCAGCTAGCAAGGACCCTGACACGGAAGTTCGCGGAGTGTCAGGCATTCATTCCAGTCGTGCATCAACAGGTTCCAGCAATATTTTCCAGGTTCAGTAATCAGAAGAAGAAAAAAATGTCTCAACTTTGAGCAAGCGCGTCTTTATGCATTGTCTCAGTCAGCAAGGGCACAGATTCATATCGAAACAAGTTCGAATTGGCTGAAATGGAGGTCTCGTCACCAACACGAAAAGAGCCTCCTGAGACGATACACAACAAGTCGCGTACCAAGCCACAACGCGAACGATTTTAGGGGCACAAATCGGTCGGGGATTATACTCTGAATGGAGGGGCATCAAGCGCCATGAATATCAACCTTGACTTCAGCGGACATGGTTTCCCAATCATGAAATCGCTCTAACGGAACAACCTCAATAGCGCTTGATACGTCAAACGTAAATTGTTAAGAACATCTCTAACACGACTGGGTGCCAAAGGTAGGGTTTTGTCATATATTAAAAGTTAGCTCGGCACAGCATCGCCCAAAGTGAGGCCAACAAACATTGTCCGTGAAGGTACCTCCATTCTCCAATTTCTTTTGACCTCATGGTTGAATGGCTAAAAATCGTGTGTGCGCCGTGTCCGTTGCTGCGTCTTGACTATGAGAGACCAGTTCCCCTTTCTGCGTGTTTGCCCTCCTTGCTTCCACTAAACCAAAGAAAAATTCCCACCACCGAGTAGAATAGGCGGTGACTCGAGAACATCAAGATACACAATTTCAGCGAGTGGGGAGCGGAAAAGGTCCTTGTAGCCTTGGCAGGGCGACAGTAAAAGTGTGAAGTCAGGTGCCTTTCTCGATGGTTGCAGTCGGGGTAAAGTTAAGACATGTCGTATCATTGCTGTCGTCAACTAGTAGCTGAAGGCTCCTCAAAAGTGAAAAGGTGTATTCGGACTAGGTGAAGCTAGCCTCAATGACGTATATGCCAAGAGTAGTAGTAATGCGACTCCAGGTGATGTTGCTGGAAGCCGCGGGTAGGTCCTTAGCTGGTCCATAGCAAGTAGGACGGTCGAACTTCGACGCTCGACAGAGATTTTAGGCATTTCCCCTGGAGAACTAATTTCCGAGGATGCTAGTGACCAAGGCTGATGAGCTCGTCGAACTAGTGTAGGTCCCAACGTCCCAACGCGGAGGTTCTGGTGTGCTCAATTCTGGTTGCTGAAAAGCGTCAATTTCGGTTCAGATGGTGTAGTTACTCGAATGTATCAGCAGAGGATGGAACAATGCTCAAAGGAACAGTTGATAATGGTGTACTCCTAGTGTTGCTACCCAAGTCTAGTCCTACGTTCGTAACTTACAAGCAATGGCATTGGTTTCAACAGCGAGCCCACAATAAAACCACTCAATACAAGGCTTTTCACAAAGGCGCCCATAACTTAACGACGTGAATACGAAATCCCGGAGGGGCTCGCAGTCGTTGAGGGGGCGAGAGATACGATAACAAGAACAGGGAAATCCAGTGAACAAGTGTTTGGTTTCGGCCGATAATTCTGTAAGTAGTTATAAAGGCAGACTTACGTTACGCCACACAACCGATGCGGTCACAGAGAGGCTTGCCGCTTTGTCGCTGTGTGGAATGCAATTGGCCAACCTAGCGGTCGTGGACTTGGTGAAGCGTTCGTTCCTTTCCCGCATAGACGCTGACTCGATCGTTCCTTAAAAGATTTGCGTATTCTGCTCAAGGGTTGATTACATAGGTCTGTGGTGACGAGAGCAGAGAGAGAGTGCATACAGAGCCCAATCACCCACACCTCGATCCGGACGTTACTGCTGCGCACTCGGAATGATTGGAGCCGTTCAAAGTACATAGAATAAAACCAGAGTTTCAGATTCGCGGTATGGCTTTCGGCACACGAAGAGTGCTTAGGTACAGACATTATTCACGAGACGCCAATCCAGTAAAGTCAAGTATCCAAAAACATGGGCTAAAATTATATACAGTACGCGTTGCAACGAATTCATACCAAAATGATGTAGGTATCTTTCAGTATTGCGTACAACTATATGCAATTTGAATGAGCAGAGCATGTAAGGACCTCTAGCGTTTTGGGGAAGACGTGCTGGCCTCGTTCAGACACGGCACTGGGATCAACCTCTTCGAAGTCATGGAGAGGCTCGAAAGAGAAAGGGGAGGAGTGTCCTGACCTAAAAGGTGCCATGAGGGGCTACAGACATATCTACACTGAAAAGTATCTCAGGAAAAAAAAAAAAAAGAAATAATAGTATGGGACGCGGAAAACTTTCCAGCATATACTCATTGCCTAGAGTGTTCGCTATTGTCTAGTTGATTTCGGCAGCCAAACCCTATCTTCAGGTTCAAACCTCAACAGCTAGGCACTTTAGAGTTACTTGCACTGCTCTGTCACCTAGTGCAGCTGATGTGGACACATCTGTTCAGGTGAGTGAATGCTGCGTGGATGAGGCACTCGCTGAGGGCAATGTGGGTGACAGGGAGTGAGGGGCGCGGATTTGTTATGGTACAATGATGGTAAGGCTGTTGCTACTGCTACCGCGGGAGGCAGGGAAACATGTTCTGCCATCCAATGCCAACTGTGGCAGGCTGATGTAATCTTGAGGCCCATTGTATGAGGAAAGTGAGCTACTCTAGCGAAAAAAATCCAGTTCCTGTTGCTTCGGTTGGCACCTGAGATCCACGACACAGGGCGATGACCGTCTCCATAGGGTAGTCAGTTAACCTGCACCTCGGAACCCTCCGAAGTGAGTGAGACAATGGTAGTTGGTTTCGAAGAGGTTGGTCGTCTGGAAACGTAGCGGCAAACAGCCAAACATGTTAAAATGCCGTCCAATTGCTAATGAGGATTGGAGTGGACGGGGGGTGGAGACATTCCTGCTATCTGTCCGAGTTGCGTTTCGGCGTTTAACTGGCTATCTTTCCAACTGTCCTTCGAGGCTTCACGAATAGAAGCTAACCTGGGCCTAGCAAAGGGAGGACAATCCTCCCATACATATATCTGTCAAGGTGTAGTAAATTAGTAACAGAATTGAGGTAGTGAACTACACATACCCCTCTACCAAGTTTTGGGTAGATAGAGCTTCGTCGCCCTCCGTTTCTCCGCACTTCCCAGATGGCCAAGCTAAGCAGCAAACCCCTATGACCTGCACGGCTGTGAGCCTGACGTAGTTCGTTGACGACTGAACGAGCTATTCAGCTCTGACAGGTAGACTTGGTTGTGTGGAGAACTTCCGCTTGACTGCTTGGGGATGCGCGCGGCAGCTACGAGGTCTTTGTGGGGTACAGCAGGCTTGCGACCAGGAATACCATTCGTAAGAAGATGGAGGACTTGAATGCAAGGTTCCAATTTTGTGGTGCCACGGGAGGAGACACCTGCAGGTTGGGACATGCACGGCGGGAATATGGCTGTTGGTGGTGGTGGAAGTAGTGTTTTGCAGGGTTTGATAGTTAAAAATGCTCGTTTAACGGCGAAGTTACTCGTCAGAATGGACGGCCCGGCTCAAATTCAAGGAGGAATTCGTGGGAAACCAGAATGAGAGAAGGCATAGCCAGTGCTGAGCTGAACAAAGGTGCTGCTGTACTCTTGGACTGGCTACTAAGTGAGATAAACGTGCTATCCTCGTCTCGCGCTAGATTATCATGATCAGTCGGGTGAGACTCATGCAAATGAAGAGGGGAAACTGACGTAGGGGAATCGTCTCGATATTATGGTCGGTATGGTCTGCGCATAGAACCCTTGCACTAGGTTGAGCGAGCTGCAACCCTTTGAGATGGGCGTATCGTCTCAATATTATGTTCGGGTCGGCACAAAGAAAAGGAGCATAGGGAAAGAAGGAAACCCTTCCACTGGGTTTAGCGAGCTGCAAGTCCTTGAGATGGTTGCTTAATAGCGAGGAGTACTGCTGCATTTTATTTTAGTAACGTGTTGTGCAACCCAAACCCCGAAGGAAAGCAATGTTGACAGACCCTTTTCCCATTGGAATTCGATAATGTTGTGAAATGCCAACCATGATGGCACAGACGATGCGTTCCAAGGGAATTGGGTGAGCGAAATCTTCGTTAACCATGATGCTGGGAAGGTCGTGGGATGAGATGCAGTGAGAGCAAGAAGCAACCTTGAGCGTCTGCTTCCGACGGCATGTGTAAGGTCTCTCTCCTTTTGCGCTCAGGTACAAGAAAAATGTCTACGTCCTCCCACCATCTAGCCTTATCCGCGATTCCACGCACCTCATATCCCCTTGTTTACTGGGTATTCTGTACCTTCAGAAATTACCCGTCGCTCATTAAATAGCATCTGACACATCTCAACCCGTTGCTGTGAGGATTCTTCAAGTTCTCAGGATTCTCTTATCCCAGATTAAGCAAAATGTCACGCCTTGGATGTCCAGTCAATGATGCGTGGCGTGGAGGCGTGAAATACTATTTATTCAGCTGGTGTGGCCCTTTTTTTTTCTTGCTACATGATACTTCGCTGTTAATTCTAATTTCGACCCAGCTCGGGGCTCACGTCAACGCTTCTTTTGTTTTTGTACACGACATTCTACTGCGCACTTGTTGAAGCCTCTCGCCTATGATAGCGAATAGAACCTGTTCCAGGCCAAGAGATAGGTGATACGACTGACTTCGCTTTAACCCTGCTTCTATCTTGGACTTGCGCACCCTTTTCTTCCCTGGAATCCCGACTCGTATTCATCTTAGATGGTTGATCAGCGAATGTTTTCACAGCAGCCTAATGTGCCTTGACTATCCGGAGATTCAACGGCAGAGCGGCTCCAGCTGTGCTTTTAAAGAGACCAGATATGCCCAAGTTTCATGAACCTCCTCCTGTTCATTTCCTTTCTTTTCACTCTTTTCTCTTCCTCTTTCTGCGCAGGGCGCTGCCATTTCTATGCCTTCTTCTTCTGCTGAAACGGTTGGCCCATTCTCGTTTGGAGAAAGACTGGGGCTTTTGTTCGAAGGTATTTCTATCTATTCGCTCGTACAGTGTCGTGATTGCTGAACGTTTTTCAGTTCAAATTGCATTTCTTTCAGCCACTTCAGTGCTATGTGTTATTATCTGGGTTTTAGTAGGTTGTGCCATTCCCCTGCCAAATTCCCATCTGAATCAAAACGACAGAGATCCATTTCCATTTCTGCAAAGCATGGGTATGACTATAAACCACTTTCTCATCCTATTGGGTTGCAGTTTATGAGCCTTCTCGTCTTTGACTTAATTCAATCGACTGGTACGACACTTCTCATGTGTTGGAAATGCAAGGAGTTTCATTGATAATTTTAGGCGCTATCTTTCATATTCCATGGATAGCTCGTGGCGTATGACGGTTCCAATTTTATTTTCGATATACATCTTATGGGTCCACAGCACATTGACGAAACATTGACATGCACACTTCAGGGCATGTTCCAACACATTGGAGAAGTTGGCGTAGCTATGACGTACGTCTTTTTTGTCAGTGATTCTTGATCAAGATATCACTTGCTGAAAGTACTATTTTCTTCCAGTACAACTGTAAGTAGTCCTCTCTTTTTTTTTTTTTTTTGCGAAATATTCGTACTGCTAACTTTAGTATTGTTTGTTTCCAGATGATTGCCATCCATACATTTTTAGCTGTGGCATTCAACATCGAACTTCGAACTCTCTATGCCCAGCTTATCGTACTTTTGACGTACGTTATGTCGTAAGTTTCAAGCGGCCGCTCTAAGGTAGAGGGCGGTAGAATGAGTTCCAAAATGAATATATTTCTTCTATCTACTGGAGCCTTATATACTGTAAGAGAGAATACACAGGAGGTAAAGAAATGGGAGCCATGAGAGAAGCGGGTGTGATCAACATAAAGAAAAGAGTCCATAAGGGATATACAAAGTCGGTAATGGAATGGGCGCGTCGGGATGATGTACCGCCATCAAGTGATGGCGGAAGTGACTCGAGGACGCAACAGACTCACAACACGTTATCCTTGCAATACAGGTGACAATCGGATTTGCGATGGGTGCTCGTGCAGATCTTCCTTCCATTTATGGAGACACAGGGTTTTGTACGTTCCTATTGCCCTCTCGTCTATATTTCTCAATTTCGAGTCGTAAGGGTGCTGGATACGAGACGACTTTTACCCGGAAAGAGTTGCCTTTGGGTATATGTGGATATGGTAAGTTGTCTCTTGATAAAAATGGGAGCATTGGTTTCAAATCAATGACTTTATAGGATTGCGGGACTAACTTCTCTTCTTTCATACGGATGTATGGCTCTCATTGTGCGAGGTACGAGATTGCAAACATAATGATAGAACGATAACTCATCAAATGATTCCAGGTAATCTCGTATTTGTCAACGGATTACCCAAATTTCAACGGCGTCATCATCGGAACATGCTAATGTCATCTCGCAATAGTGCGATGGTTTGGAAAATGCTTTTGTAAGTCCAAAATTCCACTTCTGTATTCTGGATTTGAACACTCATACTGCCGAATCTGTAATAGCTATCCTGCAATTTACCTTGCTTGCATCACGCCTATATCCATCTTTCGTACGTTTCTACCTCTATTATCCACAAATAGCGGTCCAACCTTTCCTCAAGGTTTCATGTCTTTCAGCGGAGTCCATGTTCCAGACGCTGGAACATTTTTCTCGAGCTGTCTCTCCCCAGCTTCAGGATTTTTCAATTCTTTGCTTTTCGCGTTTACGCGACCATCTCTTTCCCCTCAAGCCGCACTAGAAAAGACAACGTTGTCTTCGGATACTGGGTCTATGTCAGATGGTGCACCCCTTAACAAATCATGGTCCCCGGTGTAGTATTAGTCTGTTCGATGTTTGGGCGGTATTTATTTGCTCCGATATTCCACGCACATAGACCTACTGCTATTTATTTGTTAGATTGTAGTGTTTGCCGGATGGCAGTTGAAACCTTAGCTGTTGTTTTATCGTTACTTTTATCCAAATGGGTAGTTCAGACGCATTTTTCAAACTACGTTCGTTTTTGAAAAAACAGCTGAGAGCAGAACTTTGGAAGACCTATGGGACGCCTCTTCAGCTCTCGCGGACAGCATACTCCCAGATCCATGACTTCTTACCGTTAGAATCACCTTACATCTGAAGCAATATAATGCAGTATCCTGAGCTGGGGCTCTTCAGCCACCAAGTATGTCAGTGTAACAAGCACAATCAATCAAGCCGCTAGGTCAAGCTTCCTCAATTGCTGTCAGTTCCGAGTTTGAAGTCGGGAAAAAAAATCAGTACTGTTTGTAGGCTTTGGCATTTTCTACTATACAGCAAACTTAAACATTTTTTCTACCACTTCTGGTCTGACTAATAACAGCACAACAAGACTAAGAAGACATTCATCAACGAACCTGATTCCTTCTGGAAACACCTCGAACTGGTGCTCAGCCAAGTACATCTCAGGCTGCCATACAGCGTGCATAGGGTCGGCATATGAAAACCGAGCCCAGGCTGGAGGGTCGCGAGGTCCTGGATTGGGGCGGCAGAGGAGGCGACGTTCGTTTCTTCGAGCATGATCTGAAAGGTCTCGAGCCCAACGATGGCGCTGTTTAAGAGCCGACTGTTAGCTTACATCTCTCGCATTTACATGGAAGCTAAGACGTCACATTTCCTAAACTTGAGCAGAGGTATTGTGTTAATCAAGACAGGTAGGCAAGAACTATGGCAGGCAATACACACCTGGCATTAAAACTCTCTGGACCCGACAATGCTTTTGTATAGGAGAAAACTTTGGAGAGTTCTTCAGTTTTAGAGTCCACTATTATCATATCCCTGCCTTGGAGTCTGGGAATGTTGAGCCACGAGACCGCTGAACAAGACCTGTTAGCACTCACTCGAATGTGGCAAGGATTTTGCCACGAAACTCGGGTGGACCTTTCCTTGAACCATAGCTGAGTAAAAGAGGGTTCAAATTAGAACGTTTAAATAGATAAGAACCTGATAGTGACGAGATGGGTCGAAATCATCGGGAGCTTCTTGTTAATGATATGGTAAATTGGTGGAGCACTGCCTTCCTCAGACACCACGACAGTCGTCGTTACTGGCTCCGTAAGAGTTTGAATATCTCTGAAGACGTATTTTCCTGGTCGGATCACCGAAGTTTCCTGGACTTGAGAGTAACTAGAAGGAGGCATTGATGTAGGAATTAGTGCACGCGATCTGATTTCTGGACAAATGTCTAACCTAGGAGGCTGGCTTTCACCAGCAAATGACAAAACAACTTCGGAAGATGGGCCTGATTGGGCATATAGGTTAGCGTTTGGCGAGGTCATGGTGGTAAGTTCTAAGGTGAAGGAATCGCGGATCAGCGCCTGCTGGGCTCGGAGACGGGTGAAGCGTAGTCCATCACTGTTGTGTGCAGAGCCTTACGATTGTGTTAATAGTGTTCATCATCTCTTGGAAATTGAAGGATATTGTGAAGGGGCAGATGATATATTTGGATTCTCTTCCCGGAATCTATACTTCACTCTTCCAGATGTGCTGGTAGTCGCAGATCATCCAACGAGTATAATAGCTAACAAATGCATCTGGTTTACATACTTGACTCTTTCTGCTTTTAAGGGATAATAGCCTAAATTGAATAGATCATTTCGCTCCACGACCCAATTTAGCCAGTAAGTCCACCCTGGCCAGTAAGAGGACAAAAAGACTGACAATGCAATCGTCCATTACATGCACTCCCTCCGGAAAGATCTCCAGTTCGTGCTCTTCCAAATGTGTCTCGGGTTCCCAAAAGGCAAGCATTGGATCCGCCCAAGAAAACCGGGCCCACGTTATGAGTTGGCGCGCGGACCTAGGATGGCAGCTGAGATTTGGACGTTCCTTGGTCTTTTTCATATCAGCGGAATCTCGAATCCATCTGGGACGCTGCACAGGAATCTTCTTTAGAATTGCCTTAATTCTCAAAAGGGAGGAACAATGTACATTTCCGAAACTTGGAGTAAGGAAAATTATTACGAAAATGCGTAGAAGCAGGGAAAAATCTTTACATACTTCATACGAAAGCTTCGTGGGACTCCGAAATCCGCTTGTGCAAACGTGAAGGCTGATGAAAGTACCTGAGACTCCGAATCAATCATAATCATGTCTCTCCCTTCAAGCCTGAGCAGTCTAGGAATGCGCACGTCATCAATGGGACTACAACTCACTCGAATGTAGCAAGCACTTTGCCATTGAGTTCAGGAGGACCCTTCCTGTTACAAGTAGCTCAGTAACAATCAGACGATGGCAGAACAAAAAGCATAATGAAAACCTGATGAAAATGATATTGGTGGGGACCATTGGTAATTTCTTCGACACGATGTGGAAAATTGGTAAGGAACTCCCATCTTTGGGCGTAATAACGGTTGTCGACATTGCTGCACTGTGAGTTGTGATATCTCTGAGGACATATTTTCCCGGTTGAATATGAGGGTTTTGGGGGATTTGAGCGTAGCTGATTTTATTAATCCAAGGTAAATTGGGATCTCGCGGACCGAGTATTGGCGTACCTAGGCGGCTCGCTTTCACCAGAATATGACAAAATGAGCTCTGAGGATGAGCCAGCGTGAGCGTATGTGTTAACGCTCAATGAGTTCATGGTTGTTCGCAACAAGCAGTGGCTCCTTCTCATCTCGCCGAGCGAGGGAGCGAGAGAAAAATATAGATTGATGAAAGGTTCCAGTATTGCAAAAGAGTGATTCTATACAATTTGGAACGTTAGGTTAAAATATAGCCTTGATACTCAGAAATTTCATCGGCTAAACTAGAACGAGGAGCTTCTCCACGACGTCTTCCATTGTCAGCAACATGACGACCAGACTAACAACACAATCATCCATAAAACTCACGCCATCAGAAAAGATCTCGACTTCTTGTTCCGCCACATATTTATCTGGCTTCCACATGGCGCGCACAGGGTCTGCAAAAGTAAAACGGGCCCAGTATTTGGGTGGCACCGGGTTTTTTGGGCCAGGATGGCAAAGGAGGCGACGCTCATCAACCCTCTTCATGTCGGTTAAGTCACAGGCCCATCGGTGAGGCTATACAAACAAGACCTGTCCAGACTTCGAGACAGTATCAGAGATATGAACCTGGCTTACTTTCCCGAGCCTTGGAGCAAAGATATAGGCATGAGGAAGGAGAGCGGATAAGAGACAGTTTGCTTACGTAGCATAAAGACTTCTGGGAATGGAAGAACTTCCTTTGACATAGGTGAAGACTCTTGAGAGCATTTGAGGCTTGGAATCGGCGAAGATGATGTCCTTCCCGTGAATTCTAAGACGGCACGGATTGAGAGTCTCGTCAAAGGCAGTTATCAAACCTCACTCAAATGTACCGAGAAGTTTGCCCTCAATTTCAGGAGGTCCCTTCCTAAATACTCACTTTAACAAGGGTATCTAAACCAGTAGTGCATTAAATAAGACAAACCTTATGACGACAAAATGAGCTGAAACCATCGGGATTTTGTTCGTCACAATAGTGTAAATTGGAGGAGCGCTGCCATCTTTCGACACAATGACAGTGGTAGTTCCATTTGCCATGGAAGTAGGGACGTCTCTGAAGACGTATTTCCCCGGCTGAATTTCAGTGTTTTGAGGAAGTTGAGTATAACTGATGTAATCAAACGGCTTATGAATTGGTCTACACCAATCGGGTCTGAACCAGTGCGCCTGACGCACCCAGGTGGTTGACTTTCGCCAGAATATGACAAGGTGAGTTCAGAAGTCGATTCAGTGAGAGCAAAAACATTGGCACCCAGCGAGTTCATGGTGGCTAGTAGCAAGCAGTTGAGAAAGAGATCGCTTATCATGACATCCTGAAGCGGGGATAGTCGTAGGATTGGACAGTATTGTCCCCTAAGGCTTAATAGGGGTGTCGATTAATTTTAAAAGCTTAATTCTTAGTAAGAGGAAATTAAGTACAGGCAAAGTAAGGCCTTATTTTCTTTTCGGCCATATTACCACCAGGAAAAGGGCCGGCTGAGACCTATACTCCTTCTCACTTGTTCCGTTCGGGCAGCACTAATTCATGTAATCATCTCCAGAACCCTCCAATTCCCCGTCTTCTGTTTCCTTGTCACTATGTTGTGCAGCCAACCATTCCATCGCCTGGCCTCTTCGGTCAGATCAACAAGTGGATGAGACAAGGCACCCCGGATGCTCCGTCCCCCAAAAAGATTATTTCACGACATAGGAAAGCATTGTCATCAAAATCCGTGGACCCGAAAGTATTTCCCATGCAAACAACACTCATATCATCGTTCTCACCCCGATTTAGTTTTAGAGACGAGTCAGCAAGTGTGAGCCACCTAGACTTGCAATACATTTACAAGATGCTCTATTGAGAAAACGAAAGGCGGTCGTTATCTGAATTCAATGGAACAACCAATCTCCACTGAGATGATATTCCCTCATCGACAATCTTGGGTTGAACGACTTCTATAATGTAAATTTATATTCTAAACAGTAAGCAACTTGGCCATCACGTCTTCCCGTGCGATCAACAAGACAACAAGGCTAATAATGCAATCATCCATCACTTTCGCCCCATCCGGAAACACCTCCAGCTCATGCTCAGCCAAATATTTGTAGGGCTTCCAAACAGATAGCATTGGGTCCGCAAGCGAGAATCGTGCCCAGCGTTTAGTGGGGAATTTAGGATTTTGTGGGCCAGGATGACAAAGGAGATGACGGTCCTTAGGTTCCTTCATGTCGGTTAAGTCTCGTGTCCAACGGTGAGGCTGTGGAAAGAAAGTCCAATCAGTCCATTGTATCAACATAACAAAGACATGGGACACACATTTCTGAGGCTGATAGAACACGACAACCCATGTAAAAAAATCCGAAGAAATAGAAGATTTTGTCGTACCTGGAATAAAAGCTTTGTGGAATGCTAGAAACTCCTTTGACGTAGGTCAAGACTTTGGAGAGTACGTGAGGTTTCAAATCAATTACTAGCATGTCCCTCCCTTGAATTCTAGGAAGATAAGGGGTGAATACGCTACCAAACACGAGCTAGGACTCACTCGAATGTGGCAAGAACTTTACCCTCAAGTTCCGGCGGTCCTTTTCTAGACATTTAGTTCAGCTAAATAATCTCAAGAAAAGCTTCTAAGCCAAGGAAAACCTTATGATGACCACATGAGCTGGAGGCATCGGGAGTCTCTTAGTCACGATGTTATAAATTGGAGGAGCGCTGTTGTCTATGGGTACAATGATTGTTGCGGTCATTGTTGCTGTGGGAGTTGGAAGGTCTCTGAAAACGTATGTTCCTGATCGAACTGCACTATTTTCAGGAAGCTGAGAGTAACTGAAATGTACAAACGATAGGCGAATGAGAATCATACGTCACCGGCTTGACTTGTAAAAGAGGAACGTACCTGGGCGGTTGACTTTCACCGGCATATGACAAGACAAGTTCTGAAGATGAGCCAGCGTGCCCATAGTTGTTGGCGCCAAGAGAGTTCATGGTCGTTAGCAAGAAGTTGCAGAGATCAGTTATCAATTCAGGCTAGACCGCGGGAAACGCACTTGCATTGGACCAGCATCTATAGGTATGGATTTGAGATTTCTGCTACAGGCATTCCAATGTGACGCTGTGGCTTTTTACCCTACGGCCCATTCACGCTTGTGACTTGTGTCATGTTTCTGTCTCCAAATTTTGGAATAGCTTGGCATTACAAATCGCCGGCAATATGGATTGCCGACATACCCGGCTTACGCGCTTTGACAACCCTCCCCATTCCCCCATGCGAAATTTCCCTCGTTCCAAGATCTTCTACCAGTCCCCAACGCTGATTATTGCCCCATTAACATGATTAATAATACGCCGTTCCATCGGACGTGTGGCGTTTGGTTTTAAACAGCGAAGTTCAGGCTTTTAGGACATCTTCCTCGTTGCTTCGCTTCTCCTTGTGTCCCATCATGAATATGGTCCCTACAACCCCTTATAGTTTTCACTCCATCTCCGTCGCTTTTCTTCTCACTCAAGTGCCCCACCTTATGAAAGCCGGAGCCATCATCAGGATATTGGGGAGATACAATAACCTTGCACCGAGGACACAGATCGCCTTTATTGAAGAAAAGGTCAAAGAGGGAAAGGTTTCGGCTTCTTCTCTTGCTCGCATAAAACGGTTGGAGGCATGTCATATTGTGAAGATTGAATAGCTTCTGCGTTTTCCTTTAGTTTTATTGACTCTTTTTTTTTCAAGAACGCAATGGAGAATCTCCCTCTTTTCGTTGCGGCGGTACTGGCTGGAAACTTTGCTGGTTTGGACGCACAGTTTATGAACGCGTCCACTGGTGCTTAGTACGTTTGTCTTCTAGAGCATGTCCTCATTGCCTTGTGAACCAAAATATTCAGCTTGCTTTCACGAATCGCGTACACGGTGTTCTACACCAAACAATCCACGCGTGCTGGAGCTGGAGCTCGTAGCCTAAGTTGGCTGTTTGGTATTGGTAAGCCGAATCTTTGCGTTTTTTATTCGTACTCAGTCACGAATTCTTCGGTTCTTTAGGTTTGACGCTGACCATTCTGACTCGCGCTGCAATGGCCTTGAGTGAGAGCAAAAGTGCTCGTTGAGTCTCAACACATTTGGGGTAGACTCAATCCCTTCAATTCTAATTTGATATTTCCTGCGAATAACATTGCTTTCGCTTGCTTCTCAGCATTGTCTCAGCCCTAATCCACATCGTCTCCCTTTTGTCCTCCTGGCCACCTTTGCAATTGCTCATGGCTCTCCTTGACGATACAAAGGGAAGACCGCGATAGAAAGAAACGAATAAGTTCTACATCGAAAAAAATAGCATAAAGGGCAATTTTGGCCGTGTTATACTGATCGTATGTTTTCGTATCCCTGCAAAGGATCATTTTCGGATACAATTCAACCCTCTTCCAACATCCTTGAAAGGCGGTAGGGAGAAACTTCGAAATCTCTCACGATTCTCAGCCGGTAGAAATAGGTCCCTAGGAGTGGGCGCCAGAGAATTTACAGCATGGCATCGTTTCCCGATGTTCCTATTGATATCGCCAGAATCATCTTCGAGAGCGCAGCTCTATCCGATCGGTCTACTGCTCGTGTACTTTCTTGTGTTTCGCAGGGTGTTCAGTTCTGGTTCGTATTCACTCCTGTCTGGTAGTGATACTATATCAACTGCTGCAAATTTCAGGTCAGATCCACTTCTCTTCCGCAATATTGTTATTGAAGACGAAGGCACAATATCGAGAACGATGGTGGATTTCATGGACTACTTTATATCAGAGAATCCTTCTTCTCGGATTCGGCAAGCTCGCGATTACGTTCGAGGGTTTTCAACCAAACAAAGCAGCGATGAAGACGATCGCGTTCTTCATTTCGTCAGTCGATGTACAGCTCTCGAGTCTCTATGTCTTTGGTCGATGGATCTAAATCCTTCCCTTACCTCAATTACCATTCCATCTTTACGCAGATTGTCATTCTCTTGGGCTAATCGCAGTTTTATTTCCCTCAATGCACCACTCTGTCGCCCTGTAACTCATCTAGAATTGGACTCTGCTGATGGCTCAACAATTGGAGATATCGGTTTATCGTCTCTTGGATCTCTCACACACCTGATTCTCGTCTTAAAACAGGAAAGGGACATGCATTCTGTCATATCCACCATCTCCTCTAATCTGCCCCCACAACTCGAAGTTTCACTGGTCATCGTGAGAAAAGCCGAGAAGGCGCTATTAGATGGAGCCGCGTTTGACGAAAGGATAGTGTTCGGTCTCTCTCCAAACGGCAATAGACAGCCAACAGGGGTTAGCGTGGAAATGGAATATTCATACGACCACGTCTGGGACACCTGGACGGGTAGGAGGTCAGAATCACATTCGTGCTGGGTTGAGGCTGAGAGGTTATTGAAGGAGAAACGGAGTAAAATGACCGCGTGAATCGACCGACGGAAGTCCTTCAATTACGGGAAGATCAAATTAACAATATGTATCCACTGTCCATCCAATGATCTGGTATCACGGGCTAAGGCCCAAGGGTTGAGCGAAAGCCCGACATTCATAAATTGCAAGGCAAAGGTTCAGAATACAAGTGATGTCTAATTACAAGCCCGAGTTTCACTTGGAAGCAGCAATACTGATTAAACGTTCGAGGATAACCATAATGGTAGCTCTAAGGCATAACGAATTTTAAAGGATTCGGAAATAAAATGGACGGCGGCGCACGGATACTAGCAAACCAAGCCGTTTGGAACCGGCGTGGACTGACCAACGGGGTTACGAGTACCATGTAGTAACAACTCTCAAGAAGGCAAACGCAACCAACAAGGGATTGTTTTCAAAACCATTCGCTTAATACTCAATTCTTTACGATACCTGTTTCTCACGCTTCTTATTAAGCATCCTCTCTGCTCGAGCCCAGATCGTATCCTCTTCTGGTATCTGGCCGCTCCAGCTGTGCCAGACACTCGCAATCAAAAATAAGTCTTCCTCATCAGGCCTATTTTCGAGTGGCGGCTCTCCAAATCGCACAAGGACACCCATGATTACCCTTTCGTCAAAGGGAACCCCAGAAAGCCGATTCTTCAGCTCCCCTGGATGAAGAACTAGTAAGAGCTCAAGCTGTGAGGGAATCCGAGCGACAATGTTCAATAAGAAAGAAATGGAATCTTCTTCAACATTTAGAATCAGGTGGGTGAGGGATGGCATAGACGACATTCCCTTGTTCCAAAATGTAAGCCCATCGTCATATGAATGATCGAGGCCACCCAATTCCAGATGGGTAATGGAATGAAAGAGTGGGTCCTTGAATGTTTTGGGAATGCCATTAAAACAGGGAAATGATATTCTGCGGAGAGAAGGAATGTCCAAGGCAAAGAACGGTGGGGTCAGGTTTATTGTCCACAAGCAGAAGGTGTGGATAGCGGAGGATAGACTGACGAATCTGAGAATCTGGTCATCAATATTGTCTTTGCTTTGCTTAATTGCAAATATTTTGACGAAACTGCGAGCTCGACGAATGCGCGGAGAGGGATCGTCTGAGATATAACTCTGGACAAAACGAGCCATGGAATCTGTAGTCCAGTTCGTGCTTTCGATGACAATATTCCGAAACAACAAAGGATCTGACCTAAAATTAAATTTGAGAGGCTAACCTCCGTCAAGGTAGTAGATGAACTCATACCAGAGCTGAATTTCTCGCGAGACGCAAGACAGTGCAGTAGCAGCTGATTGATTAGACGCTGCGTTCTCTATGATGAGTCTGGCAACCTCAATAGGAATGTTGGAAAAGTTTTCCATGCAGCCAGACTCATGCGTCCAAGCGAGGCTTCAACAGTTGATGGCACGAGTGCAAGGTGAACGTATTCGACGGATGCAATCCACCACGGTCTCCATCTTATGGGAAGTCACCTTATTATCTCCTCGTAGCTATATCTTCCACGAAACAATCTATTGAATATAAGTACGAAGGAAGACGACTGGTAGTTTATCCCCCAGTAGCGACCAAAGACAGGGGGAGTACGTGAAACTCAGACGCTAGATTGATGATTCAGGCCATGTGCCACAATTATAAGCTAGTAATAAGTAGAAACGCGGCATCTAATCACGATATATATAGAGGGACGCCGAGAATAAAATCACCAACGCTGAGCAGACATCGTTTGCTCTCACTCCCAACCACAGGCATTCCTTTCACAACTCCTGTCTAATTTTGAGAGAAAGATTGTACAGACAATGTTCAGTGTTCATACAAAGTTACTGGGTGAATATGACTTGCTGCATCATTGGCCGTCCTCATTAACCCTTACCTTCAAACAAGTGTATTTACTTGCTAGTGCGCATAGGGGTGTTTGAGGTTTGATTATGTAAGGGTATAACCGCTCCAAGGATTCTGAACTTCAACACAGATACGAAACAAGGCAATTGAAACTATTGTGATACTGGTGCATGTAATCCTGCCCGTTTACCCTTAAACGTGACATACAATCACAAGTATACTGTAATGATAACGCACCCAGGCGACTCGACCTGTGAGCTACTTATTGCAACTCAGAAAAGTGATATGACATTCACAGTCGCAAAAATTCTTCGCTATAAAATGTGGGAAATTTGATCTGAAAAGGCATGAACATACTGAGTATGCCACGTAAAGATGTTGATCCTGTTTCTGTTTATATTCTAAACCGCAAATAGCTTGACCACCGCGTCGTCCCTTGACACCAACAAGACAACGAGACTAATGAGGCAATCGTCAATGAATTTCAGTCCTTCGGGGAATATTTCCAATTCATGCTCTGCTAAGTATTTTGTTGGCTGCCAAGCGGCGAGCATCGCGTCCGCAAACGAGAACCGCGCCCAGTGTATTGCCGGAAGCTTGGGATTATTTGGACTGGGGTGACAGAGGAGATGGCCTTCCTTGATCTTCTTCATGTCAGTCAGGTCTCTTGTCCAACGGTGACGCTATGGACAGAAAGCGACATCAGTTGATTGCGCGTATGCGGAAAAAAGATATGACATACGTTTCCGGAGCTTGAAAAGGAGGAAATTTGTATAAGAATTAGAACAAACAGAGACGCATTGATCGTACTTGGAATAGAAGCTTTGCGGCACATTGGAATTTGCTTTGACATAGATGAAGACTTTCGAAAGCACCTGAGGCTTTGAATCAATTACCACCATGTCTCTCCCTTGCAGTCTGAAAAATCAAAGGGTGTCCGTGATGTCAATCACTTCGTAGGGCTTACTCAAATGTGGCGAGAATTTTGCCTTCAAGCTCAGGAGGGCCTTTCCTGGGCGCTCAGTTCAGCTAATGGTTCCAAATTTAAGGATTAGGTCATAATGAAAACCTTATAGTGACAAGATGGGTTGGAGCCATAGGGAGTTTCTTAGTCACAATATGGTAAATGGCTGGAGCGCTGCCGTCCTTGGAAACTATGGCAGTTGTGGCCACTGTTGCGGTGAGAGTTGGGATATCCCTGAATACGTATTTTCCTGGTCTAATTGCACTATTTTCAGGAAGTTGAGAGTAGCTGAAATTACCGAACGGGATGTGAATTAAAATCAGACTTGGCTAGTTTAACTTGAATAAGGCGAGCGCACCTGGGCGGTTGACTTTCTCCAGAGTACGACAAAATGAGTTCAGATGATGAACCGGCATGCGCATAGATGTTGGCGCTAAGGGAGTTCATGGTGGCTTCCAAGAAGAAGGAGAAGAGATCAGTTATCAGTTCCATCGAGACTGAGATCAAAGCGGGAAGCCCAACTGCGTTGCGCCAGCGGCTAAAGATGCAGATGTAGGACTGCCGCCATCGACATTTAAATGCAACATCGTGGGAGGGAGGACGACAGACAAAGTCGGCGTTTGTGGACATTGAGTGCTGAATCCCGGCGACATTCATGATCAGTTTGATGGCTGGACCTACCTATTATTCAACCCAATGGCTCATTTGCACTTATGTCTTGTCCGCGTTTCCATATTGTAGAAGAAGCCAGCATTACCAGTCTTCGGTTATATCAATTGCCGAGAAACCCTGCTTACACCCGACAACCCTCCCCATTCCCCCATGCGAACTTTCGTTTGTTCCAATCTCTTTTACCATCCCCCAACGCTGCTTACTGCTCCGCTGACGTTATTGGGTGAATATAACTTGCTGGACCTACGACTGATCTCATCACCCTTGTCTTCCACCAAATTTACTTACTCTGTAGTTAACACTAGTGCACGGCATGGTAATCTCAAGGAGCGGGGAGTCAGGTTCATTATCCATAAACAAAGCGATTGAAGGGCAGGGGATAGACGGATGAATCTGAGAGTCCAGCCTTCACTTTCTTTATATTGTTTAGTTGAAAAATATCTGATGAAACCGCAAGCCCGTCGAATACGTGGAGAGGGATTTTCCGAGATGTAGTTCTCAATGAAACGGGCTTGTCCGCCTCCCACTCCGTGGGATTCGTAAACAATGATATATCGGAATAGAAAAGGATCAGACCTAAAACTCTTGTTGTAAAGGTAATTGTCGTCAATAGAGGTAATGAGCGACTCGCAACAGAGCTGAATTTCTCGTGAGACGCAAGTGAGAACAGAAGTAGTTGACCGATCGGACAGAGTTGCGCTCTCAATGATGAGTCTGGCTATGCCGGTAGGAAGATTTGTGGATAATTCCATGTGGCAATATGCAGGTTTGGAGTTCAAGTGTGATCTGCAAGGCTGGTGGTACAAGAGCAAGATGAGCATTCGGATGCAGTCGACCATTCTTTGATTTTCTACAACAGTGGCGTTGGTTGGGAGATGTGAAGCCAATTCTGAGTTCATAGGAAGTAAAGACGTTTTAAATTGGGCCAGATACTAGACTAAAATGAGCGCTGACGACTCATGGCGCCGAAGTCTCCAAGGATATCTCTCAGCGATCCTCTTTACCAGAGCCGAAAAATTAGACTGGCTGCAAATGAATATCGAGTACCTCAACTGCAGAGGTAAGATCTTCTGGCCGGGGGAGTCACTCGACTCAGTTCCAGCAAGTTTGAGCATCGACTTTGGGTGATTGGACATGCCTTCAAGGGTGGATGTTAAAGCTGGAAGTTTGGCACTTCGGGCGCAAAGCCATATAGGAGCATTTTTCAACCAATTTTTTCACAAGGCTATACAAAACAAGAATATAGGGATTATTTTGATTTGTTATCACTTGGAAGCAACAGCGTTCGCAGCACGGACTAGAATTACCATGCTTGTAACTATCCCAGAATGAATGTCAGTATTAACATTTCCTGGGGACATAGAAGAATGAGCGCACCAATGCCTGACGTCCAAACCAACGTCCTTGAAGCTGCTGCTACACGATTTGACTGGTTGATGTAAATGGCTATATAGACTATCCTGGAGAGGAGACTGGGAAGGTGGTTATTGCCATGAAAATAAGGAAGGAAAAGGTAAGAAAAAAGAACGTACTAGTATCCAGCAGCAGCATTCATAAACTGAGGATCCAGTCCAGCGAAGTTTCCTGCTAAGACGGCCAAGTTGAAGATGTGAATGGTTTCAAGGGCATTCTAGAGGCAATAAATTAGCTGGAGAGATAGGAAGAAAAAAAATTCGAGAAATGTACGCTGTGACAAGCATCCATCCTCTTGATTCTCTCGACGACGTCCTTCTGTAGTTTTCCTTCTTTGACCTTCTCCTCGAGAAAGGCCATTTGGTTTCGGGGTGCAAGGTTGTTGTATTTTCCAACTGCCTTCTTAATAGCTTCGCTCTTGAACACATGAGGGACATAGGCCAATACAACAGCAGCTGGAATGGCATAAAGGCTCCAAGGGGAATTCGAGATTAGGGACAACATTTTGTCGAGAAGATGGATTGTGGTGGTCGCAAGAGAGAACGAGAGAGAAGGAATGGTGGAAGTTAGGGTCAAGAATCAGTTTGATTAGGAGGACATTAAATATGATAGTGCATAAGGAAGCCACGTCGTACTACGCGTATTAGCATCACCAACAGACATCGCATCAGCAACGATGAATGCGGGCGTTCTTTCTCCGTGCGAGGTGTCCTCGTTGAAGGGTGGTTTATGGAATGGATGAGCAAGCAAAGAGCGTGATTTGACGGGTAAGCAAAACTAGAGAGACATGACTTGACGGGTAAGGGAAGACCAAGGTCAAGGGAGGACGTGATTCGACGGCTGACACGGGAACAGGGAAACGGAAGTATTTCTGATAAGTAAGCTATCCGCTACCTGAGACAAGAGCTCTTCGACATTCAAGAAATAACTCAAGAGAGCACAATGGAAAGCGACAGCCCTAATTACCTCGGTCCGACGATCGCTGCTGTAGGCAGCGCCGCCAGCGGGCCCGTCTGCCTTGGCGCTAACAGTTTTCATCCCAAACCATCACCATTGTCCCTCGCTTTCTCTCTCTCGTCTCCTTCCTCTACCCCGTCCCCCTGCCTGCTCTCTCATAGAAAAAGATGGATACACTTCAATCGCTGGGAAACCAGCTTAGCCAAATAACAATGTACGACGTAAAGTCAATGTACGAGCAGGTAAACGTGTCTTGGCATCAGCATTAGCTCTGAGTAACTGACTATCTATTATCTATCCAGGCGAAGAATGTGGTCCTAAATGTCTCTGAAAACGAAGCCAAAATACGCGAAGCCACGAACGATGATCCTTGGGGAGCGAGCAGTACCCTCATGCAAGATATCGCCAATCGGTAAGTCACGTCTCTAGCACTCTCAATTTAAAGCCATCTAATATCATGAGGATAGGACATTCAACTACGCGGACTTCAACGAAATTATGCCTTCCATTTATTCAAGGTTCATGGAGAAGGAGGCAAGGCAGTGGAGACAGATTTACAAGGTCAGATAATCTGGGCCATTCCTATTAAGCTTACTGCTTATCCTGAATATGCTATAGTCTCTACAACTCCTGGAATATCTCATTAAGAATGGCTCTGAGCGGGTTGTCGATGATGCGAGGAGTCACGTTTCTACAGTCAAGGTATGCTGTGGCACGGTATCAGTTATCCTTGCTAGAGCTCATTGTTACTAGATGCTCAGAAATTTCCACCATATCGATGACGCTGGCAAGGACCAGGGGTTAAATGGTTAGCCAGCTCCTTTCTTCTTGCCTCCCCTCGAATGACCTTCTCTCTAGTTCGGAACCGCGCGAAAGAAATCGTCGAACTACTCTCGGACGTCGAGAAGATTCGCTCAGAACGGAGAAAAGCCAAATCAAACAAGCACAAATACACTGGCACTGGTCACGATGGTGGCTTTGGTGGTGGTTATTCTGGCGGATTTTCATCTGGAGGTGGCTCTCGGTACGGAGGATTCGGTTCGGACTCGTTCAATGATCACTACTCCGGTGGTGGAAGTTCTTCCAATTATGGAAGTGGAGGAGGAGGTTCTAGCGGTGGATTCAGTGACTCTCGCACGTCCAACCAGTACGAGGAATATGACGCAGGTGGCGATGATCTCGGTGGTTCGCCGAAAAAGGCGAAGCCTGTCGCAAGGATGAGCGGTTCGACGACTGCTGCCAGCAAGAAGAAAGAAGAACCCCCAAAGCCTAAGGAACCTGAAGTGAGATCCATTTACGTTCGGTTTCCACTTTAACTTATTCATTCTCTTTATCCTTTAAGGTTGACCTTCTCGGTGGATTTGATGATCCCGTCCCGGCGCCCGTCGTAGCACCCCCTGCAGCAGCAGCTACCTCCAAGTTCGGAGGGTTGGACGACGACTTTGACGACTTCCAAGAAGCACCAGTGTCCCCCGTTCCTGGAAATGCCGCCCAGGCCCCTGCTGCTGCTTCCAACCCTAACGCTGCCTTGATGAACTTGTTTAACTCAACGTCAACCCCGATGCAACCTCAAACCACATCTCCCCCACCGATGAACTATGGCGGAATGGGCATGGGTATGGGCATGGGTATGCAGCAGTCACAGCAGCCTATGACTATGGGTGGCATGCAACAGCAGCAGCAGCATAGGACAAATCCTTCTCTTAGCAGCGGCATGGGCATGGGCATGGGAATGGGAGGTGTGATGGCCCCAGTTGCCGCTAGGGCTCAAACTCTACCTACCGCTGCTGCCGCCAAAAAACCTACAGCCGCAGGTGGCTTTGACGACCTCTTCAGTATGGCACTCGGCTCTTCTTCCTCGAAACCTGGTACTCCATCAGGTACCACCAAGAGTATGAGCGAGATGCAAAAGGAAAAAGCAAATGCTGGACTTTGGGGTGCTACCTCGGCACCATCGAAGGGAGGGTTCAATCCGAATATGATGGGTAATTCTGGTGGGTTTGGGAACTTTGGAAATTCTTCTTCGAGTGGAGGGGATTCGTTGTTGTGAAGAAAAGGATATGTTCGTTCCACGGTTACTTTCCTTTTACAATACCTATCGTACCTTCCTTTTTGATACGGCCCCTCGTACTTATGATCATTTCAACATAGGATGTTATACTTTTTGTTGTCCCATATGACTTGACGTAAAGACGAGTCGTTCAATTCACTTTCGAGATATGGTTTCGAACTATAACTTGGCAAGATGGATAAAGGGGAGATAATAAAAGGATAGAATTGAAGTGGACTTGAAAAAAAAGCGATCCGACAACGCAGAGAAAGGGAAAAAAAAGAGCTATATGGCATAAGATATCAATGCTCTCAAATAGCAGCAACAAAGAACCCAATTCCCACACTCAATCCCACAGCAAACCACCTTAAAGCACCAACGCCTCTCTCAGCCCCATTCTTATTTCCACTCCCAAATGAAGTGCTATACTTCTTGGCTGCAATGTTCTTATGTCCGTTGGATGTAGCGAGAACAGCAGGATCCATGGTGGCAGTATTGCGAGTTTGGGTTATGGCGGTTGTGGTGTATGTGGAGGAAGGGTAAGCCACGTTTGAGTTAGGGTCACCGTTAAGGAAGACGAGAGCAAAGGCTGGGGCTGGTACAGGGATGGTACAGGTGTTGTCGTTATTGCATTCTATGGTCTTTATAACCTCGTCACCTTTGAGAAGACCGTCAGATCCGTATGCATCGCCCAGTGTCTGCAGGAAGGGAAGCGGAAAGAAACAAATGAGTCGGCCTCGTTTGAAAGTACGAGGCAAGGATAGCAACGCACCTGACCGGCCCAGGTAAAATTCACAGTATCTGTAATGCTGTTACTCTCCAAATACTTGACCTTCACAGTCGCTGGCGTTCCATTCTCAGCGCCGACTCCGGAACCGCCAATAGCAAAGGTGACAGTTAAGTCGGCTGAGCCTTTGGATTTGTCCATGTAGTTGAAAATACCCAGCTTGCTGACTTGACCATTCTCGTACAGCACATACGCAGGAGTCTGAGGATTGGCATTGTTAGCATCAAGATCCATAATCTGTGTAGTGTTGGTCATGCCCATGACCTCAGCCATCACGAGGGCCGAGTAGTACATTGAGCCAATAGTCCATTGGTGGAAAACCTTTTCGTTCGTGGGAGGAGCAGTGAACGGCTAGAGGTCAACAATTTTCAGAATCGCCTTGCAGTTAACAGAGAAAGGCTCAAACGTTGTAAAAGGTCGTCTGACCACCGACATGATACATAGCACCAGTGAAATTAGTGTGAGCCATCTGCATTGCATAGTCCAAACCCCAAAGGGCAGCACCGAATGAGTTAGAAACCCCTTGAAAACCGCCGCAGGAGGCAGTATTGGTTTCAAACATGATGAAACCTCGATTCACAGTCTGAGCGTACGCAGTGTGAGGTGCATAACCTTTCACGATGCTCTTGAGATAGGTGTCATGGCTAGTTAAATAAATAAAAATAAGCCAACGGTGGTCTGGGGAGCTCAATACATACTTGGCGTAGTTGACCATCTCATCCTGAGGGTTCCGAATGGTCCCACCTCCCCAAATTGCAGCGCAGTTATCCGCCGGGTAATGTTCAACAGCGAGGTACTTGATGTTGTCATTGAATTGAGGAACTAAGCCCATATCCCATATCTCCACAAAACAATGAGGGATGTATCCATGGACAGTAAACATGGAGGGCATACAGCTTGAAGATCCCAACCGTCCGCACCAGCGATAGATGGGACAATGAATGATTTCCTGGCCCAATCATATTTGGGGTCATTCATCGCATTGACCAGTGAGCGCAACTCCGTCATCCACTCCTGCGGCCCATAGGGTGCCACCCGATGTTTATGGGAGACGTAAAAGTCTGGCTCATTGGCTGTCTGAAATCCAAGAAGTCGGTCACCCAAAATCTCTGGACCCATGGGAGCAATGCCGAGACGCCAGTTGGTGTCGTTGAAAGGAATGCCGAGGTACCAGTGCACATCTGTGAGAGCTGATATGTTCGATAGGAGGTAGAAAAAGTCTCGTGAGAGGTAGACAGGAGGGGTTGCTGTGGGGTTATTAGAATTGGCGTTTGCGTGGTCTTTCCACAGGATCTTGCGGTCGAGTTCTGGATGCGTTCCAGCTTCATCCACAGTTGCGTGGTCTTGCGTATTTCCTCCAACGCGGACGTTCACTGTTCCTGATCGCTGCGCAATGTTATGCAGTAGATTCAGCATGGTTGGCCTAGATGAGTGGGTCAGACTGAACATTTTAAATGAGTATCAGGAAGACGACCGACTCAATAAGCGATGAGTTGTGTCCAAGAACTTGATTTGCAACAGAAATTTCAATGGAGAACCCTAAGAAGGCGGAAGGAAGCTTAATTGAAACGCCAGCTGGGGGGGCCTTGTTGAGCTGAATAAAGGGAGCAAGGTTGGGCATTGGGTTAGGTAAAGGCGGCGGCTGAGGTCCAGTGGTGTTGTGGGCGCCCGTAGCCACCATCGTTGCCTGGGGGAGATATTGGATGGTAAGGTCCGCGACCACGTAGCTAAGCAGCCATGAAAGAACGAAACTAAGTTTTGCGAGTCCCATTGAGTTGCGGGAAGGAGTGGAAAGCAAGGCAAGATTTTATTCACTTGGGTCAGCCCTACTAACAGCTTTCATTGTGCTCCGAAGCTCTCGAATGGAAGCAATTCTTTGTGACGTTTTAGGGGTTGATGCCAATGTTGCACGAGGGGAGAGAACGGAGTTTGATCTGACAACTACAAATCCATCGATGTAGTTGAATTTGGTATTATTGGTATCTGTGTGCGAGCGAACTCGTACTCTTGAGTATTGAGGTATGAATTCAACAGATGTTGATAAGTTAGAGACTAGCCTATTATTTTTGACCGAGAGATTGGCGATCCTAACGAAACTCCACCGATAAAGGACCCATGCGTTCCAGCTGCGGACGGACAAAGCAGACACGTCAAGTAAACAAAATAACTAGACAAGCATAATAGGACTTGGGTGACCGGTACCCTTCTTCACAGAAAGCCCTATACCTGCACTTTCACAGTGATAGCATCAACCAACGTGGACCAAACTTACACAACCTCGCAAACGGGGAGATCACTTTGGACCATTGATCGCAGACCTGGTTGGAATCCAGTCTATATTTTCGCACTCAACGAAATTTTTATTCGGAAGAGGGTCGAAAACGGCGGTGGCCGGAGCCAGATGTACAAGATGAAAGAGTAACCGGAACTAGGTCCTGGACGATTTGAGGCCGACCCAGGCCGACTGGCACACGATGGGATATACGAAAGGGACTATTAAAATTGAATCGTTCAATCATTTGCATTTCTTCAAGCACTTCTTGGTCCCTGAAGAATTATGTGGCGGGCTCTCTAGGAAAGTTCAAATCACACAAGTCTTTGGGCTCGATCTTCATTAACGCGGGAGTTGAAAACTCTACCCTACGCACCTAACTTGTTCATTCATTCATCCACAAACGACCCATGTACGAGTACTAATTACGGGAATCTGTATTATCCATTCAAGTAACAGCGCCGTCATCATTCTCCGACTGTTCAGGCTCTTCATCTCCGATACGAGCTTCGTAAACCAACCCACCTGGTTGTGACACGCTTGACATCAGTATGGGCATCACGAAAAGCAAGCCGACAGGGTCTGGCCATCAGGCGCAGTCTGAGAGATCTTTATCCCGACGTCTCCCCCTTTACCAGGGGATGGAACATCGCACAAAATTCTCCAGCACTAGAATGGCCGAAATTATGTCCATTTAAATGATGGTAGGCCAAATTTCGAGTGCTCACTGATGTAGAGGTTAAAAATAACATCGCGTAGACAAATGGCGGGCGCTTGGTAGTGGAAAGACTCGTAAACAATCTCGAGCAGGGTTGTCGAATGGACATTCAGTTTCGTTCGAACGCTGGAAATCCGTCATATTATCGAGTTTTATGAATTATTCTTGGCCTTACGCACGAAGTTCGCGCCAAATTAATTATTCATGTTCTCCAAATTTATGTCCCATATGAGAACATTCTGCGCGGTGCACTAGGATGAATGAGACATGGGTAGGAAAATCAAATTGGCTTTTAGAACGTCGTAATACATTGATACATTGAAAGAATAAGTCCTCCAACAAAACATAGGAAATGAGTTCAATTGCTTCAACAAGGGTAAAGTACCAGCAATGCGGATCAGTTCAATCAGGGAATTGACCAACGGGCCAAGTTTGTGGTCGATTGCAATCGAAAGCCTTGACAATGACATTATACCTTGCAACATTCAGCGTTAGTGTCGAAGGCAAGAATAACTGTTTGAACTTACTGGTCGGTATCCCACTCCTATCAAAAGGAATCAAGAAAAATGGTCAGACTAAGATCAAAATTGGAGGTTGGACATCACTCGCCTGACCAGCGCACTGCGCATAGACGTCAGTGCATTGTCCCATTATAACGTAGACATAGTCTGTAACGAGGTAACGCGAGTTAGGCTCGATGTAGTAGTAGTTCTACTATCAATTAGCTCCATTCGTAACTTTGGTCGCTCTTGAACTCACGTCATTACAAAGAGCAAATCCTGCGTTAGGTCCAGGAATACAAGCCAATCGAACGCAACTCCTGGCAGCTACACCCACAGGTGCGTTTAAATTTTTCATAGCTTGCGATGCTTCGTTGATGCGGAGGTAATGGGTCCCATAGAGGAAAGTGTCCCAACAATCCGGCGGACGAATCGTGCTACGTTCAGACAAAGCCCTGTTGGTTTCATCTTGCACCGTCGAATTATCATCAGCCCCAAAATTTGGGTTGAGTGCTTTGACTTGAGCATAAACGTCCTAAATTACAGAGATGAAGGTGTGAAATCTTAAAAACGAATGCATATAAAGGCTTACTAGAGCATCCCCAGTAAAAACTCGGGCTTCTTCATTCGGGAACACTTGGACAGTCCAGACAGGCCCATCATCTGCGGCTTTGTTTGCAGCTGGGCTGCCGAAGACCTGTATTGTCATCAACTTGGGGGTACAAAAGAAATGGATTCGTGACACATACAAGACCTGCCAAACCAACGACAATAGCAGCAGTGGATACCAAGAACCTCATGTTAATAGTCCGACTTGGTCAAATACTGACAGTTTTGTCTTGTGTTAGATTCGCCTTTATACCAGAAACACCAGGCACACAAGTTTCTGCCAAGCAAATCCTCATCACCTGTCCATTCAAGAAGAGTTTGGCCAAGAAGAATGGAGTACGAAATCAATTCGCGTTTAGAAGCGTCCGGAAGAGCCACGAATCTGAAGCAATAAACTTTTTGTTCAGTACTTGCCGATTAAAGCACCTACAAAGGAAAATCAGGAGCTATCCTAACCCAACGCGCCAACACCTGGGGTCGTATACAAAAGTCGATGAAAGCTACAATATTGTTCCACGTAAGGCGTTCTTTCAAAGCGAAGTTTCCATTACTTCGATGTCCTTTATTTCAATGCAGAAGTCTTAACCCATTTATCCCAAAAGCCAGGGCTTAGAAAGGAGACTTAGATCTCGAATCCAGGAAGGTTTTTGCTCAGTAAGCACCGAACATTTGAATCAAGAATTGAATCCGGAAGTAGTAGTGATGCTATTGTTTGTGCGAACAAATTGGCAGCCAATCAATCCCTGGCTCACGGATCTGCGGAAACGGGTCAGGTTGAGCTGGGCGATCATGAATTCCTATGAGCATGACCTACTCCGAATAGCAGACCTGAACTGCAATATGAAAATGCCGTGCGCTATTGAATGAGGATATAGTGCCAAGACTTTCTCTTGCATATCAGGTCAGGTACAGCGGCTGGTTAAGGCCGAAAGCACTAGGAAGCCATCGCGGTGTTCTCAAATAGGGTTGGATTCTCCATTTGCCGCCCATCCATGCAGTGATTTTGTCTTCTGCTCTCCAATTTTTATAAGTCGTGGTCTCGACCGAATTCATTTAAAAAATAGAGACTCTTCTCTCGAGGTCTAGATTACTTTTCCCCCTGGAAAAAAACACAGTCGGCGACAAACCTTCTTCAGAATTGCGTTCAAGAAGCATTTTCAGCTTGGTTAAGCAAAAATATATGAATAGATTTATCCCCCTATTTACATCTTGTACTAAGTTTTCTCTTCACCTTCACTGCTAACATTTCATTCTTCACAAACATCACTGACAGGCTCAACTTACCGCCATCCTGCATATGGAGAAGGATTATAGTGGCTGGTTGTATCTTGTGAGCCGCGAGAGGACGATCCAGGAGTATACGCGTCGTAATGACCCTGGCCACTGGGCATCGAGAGGGTCGCTGGGGATGGCATATTCCATGCAGATGGATGCAAGCCTTCAGGAATCGTCATAACCGGAACATTCATCCTCATAGCAACTTTTCCTGATGTTGGAGAAGTGACTAGATCGACGGTGTGAGGAAGGGCGTAGTTGGTGTTCATTGTACTCGGCCCTCGATTGACTCGTTGAGGGCGAGGTATAATACCTTGTCCATCAAGCCAATCTAAAGTAAATTTCTGTGAGCTACAGATTTCATTCGCGCCGCATAAATAATAGATGAACTGACCCTTGTTGCGATACTTGAAAATGAAAGTCACCCAAGTTGCGGGTTTCTTTGTACCTTCAACGTGGTCGTCTGGATGAGCCTGAGCATCCCATGTGAAGGGATACTGCTCAAAAGTAGATTGACCTGCCCCAAACCTACGAATTATTGAGACGGGTAGTTCGTATGGCTCAAAGTTTGACACCTCACCCAACAGACAAGGCGTTCCCTGGCATCACTCGAGGGGATGGCAGCTCCGCGAATGCATTCGCTTTGACTGAATTTCCAGATTGAATCCTTTTGAGGGTCAACTTTATAGTGCCTTGTTGATGATGGTGATGAGTATCCGCTGCCTCGAAACGTAAGTCACGCATTTTGGAAAGAGACGAATTACTCAACATGTCACCGGAGCCTTCATGAACGTGAAAGGTCTCTCTTCACTCTGAGAAATTCTAGCCGCCGATCGGTAGGTCTCACTCTTGGGATGCATCGGGCTTGAATCTTCAGAAACCAATGCGTCAGGTGAAGCGATCGCGTCCCAAAAAATAAACGTACGAGCCCAAAGGAATCTTCCAGGAACTGTGTATCCGTCAAGACTGATGTAACCAGCCGTGTCGATAGCGTTGTCTTGGCTCTTCCAGTGTACGGAAAATCGTTTCCCTTCTTCTCCGGCAATGAAGCATTGAACGAGCTTGTTCTCGTGGTCCACGGATGTCATGTACTCTGGAACACGTTGTCCATCGACCTCGATCCAGCATGAAAAACCGCGATGAGAGAGCATTTGGAGAAGTGCTGCGAAGATAGTGAAAGAAGGAGATGTGGATGTTTCGTAAGGTCTTTGATGATAAAACTGTGAAGTGGGCGATGTCGACGATGTTGGCCCGACCACGGATTTGAGTTTTAGAGGGAAAGGTGGTAGAATTGTGCAAGGGTCAAAGGACGCGCTCGACACGCTTTATATACTGGGTTGTATTTCGGCTTTGTACTTTGGTTTTGTACTCTTGGACATTCGTCTTAGGTAAGTCAAAGGGCTGACATGGGTTGGGTGGCGCATCAAAATGAACTGCTTTTGGAGTTGTCTAATTGTTGTTCGAGCATGTGAACTTCCCGATCACAGCAGTTAATACTGAAATATTGTGATTCTGAAAGCTCAAGAGCGAAGACAACTCGAACCGACCTAGGGGGGCCGACCCTAACTGCTCGACACCCAAAAACCTAGCATGCCTTTTTGGTTCATATGAGGCAAAGCCTTCCGAAGAAATTGGGTGTGAGAAAGGAAGCAAGAATGATCCACATCCTCCCACTGGAAGGAAAACTTGAACGCAATCAACTTTAAACACGGAAGGCAGTTGTCGAGGATGTCAAAGTTGGACCAGTCAGGGATACTCTCGCGTTGGCAGTGATGAGAAACTTCCACATTGAAAGTGACTTGTTCAAGCGGATGGTCGTCAAAGCCGTCGAACCTCGATGCAAGCCATCGAAAAATGATGGTTTCGTCAATCCACTGAATATCCGGCGCATCCTCGCGTAGCGTTAGCGAGAATTCGAGGTGTTTTATGGAAGGCAGAAAATTAAGGCGAAAGATTGTGTTTAAAATGAAGCCCAATCTGTCGGGAAGACCTAATGCTAATCAGCCAAACGGATGACTTTAGACGGCAGAAGTCAAAAACTCACTGCTTGGAGAGCAAGCCTCGTCAATCCCAAATAATAAGTGAAAATGCTGTAACGTGTCGCCATAGTTCTCGAGAGCCACAGCTAGTTGATCTGCTAGACTGCTACTACTTGGAAGACGGTCCAGAGTTAGCTGCTGCAACGGATAATACCGTCTTCCGCTGGTAAGAAATTCCAAAACATAATGATTTACGCCATCCATTATCCGTAGTGCCTGTAACGAAAGCCACCCATCATAAACACGCATGGCTTGCGGTGGGGCTTCGAGTCTGCTCCCTTTGACAGAGCCTAGGGTGAGTGAATGGAGACAAGGAGATCCCCACACAACTTTGTGAAGTGGAACGTCTTTCCATCCTTGCAATTCTAGGACCAAGAGGATAGGGCAAAGAGACTGCGCTAGGGCGCGATTTAGCCCGCTCGTGCGAACAAGTTCCCATTCGGTTTTATCCCCAATAAGTCCAAGTGAAGTTGCATTGACGCACTGGGCGAGAAATTGTGGGAGGAGATCGTGTAACTCTGGTTCTACTGCCGCCAGCATCAAAACCCTCGCGGTCACCACGAGGCGGGTGATATTTCGCACCAAGGGTAAAGGACGAGTCGTATGAAGAAGGAAGGTCATCCTTACAGAAGTGGAAAGCTCGTATAGGTGCTCTGAGAGGCCATCCAACGTAATAGAGCTGAATAGAAGCGGGAAACAGAGGGATTTGAAGGTGCTATTGGCTAGGCAGGCATTACGCAAGGAAGCTTGGTCTCCAATCGACTGAGCCACGATATGTGCCAAGATTTCGTTTGGGAGTTGCGGAAGATGATCACTTAAAGTGAGATCTTGCATAGAAGGAGATGTCCGATGCACCTAAAAAGAGAGCTGTGGTGGTGTAGTGCAACACCGTCCAATTTTTGACGCTCATGGTCAACTTATGAGCGCTGTGCGAATCACCGCTGATTCAGAGCGCTGGCAGTTTGCGGCAATTCACGATACATGTTGCAAGGAAAAATGTGTGGTCATCTTCGTGACGTCTTGGCGGGCCAGTGTACAGCACAACACCCACAAAGGACTTACCAAACTATCATATTTTTGTTGGTGCCTTAGGAGCGGAAGAATTCGTCTTCTGAGGTGAGCCTCATATACGGCTAGAAGAACTGTATACACGGAGAGGATAGGCAACTTGAGTCATGAGGAAACGGATATCCCCACCTCGTTCTTGGAAAGCTCGGGTGCTGGTTGCTTGGCAAAATCGGAGACTATGCGCCATGGACTGGAATTTCGCATGAGTTGAGCTGAAGTCTACTCCATTGTTTGGACTTGCCCTTCAAGGGTGAGGAGAGTGTCATGGCAGGCTAAGCGGAGCATTGCTTTATGAATGATGTGACCCCCATTCATTTGAAAGAAATTTTTTTTGACGAAGCATACAGTAGCGTAGTCAGGAAACTGACCAACAGTCCAAGTCCGTGGTCCATTGTGTCCATATATCTTACATAAAAATGGGCTCCCCCATTTGGACCATCAAATCGTGATCCAACTCTGACATTTTTGCTCTTCGCCTCCATGTCGAAAAAGAAATTGGACCTTGACACTCTTTTTACCACAATCCTTGGTACTTCCTTACTGGACAGGGGACTGGCCTAGACGTTCACTCACTCGCCATATCAAAGAACAATTGACTCTATGCAAGACCGCGCTTAAATCCAACAGTTTGGTGGAAGTCGAGGAGCTCGCTACCCGGTTGGCGAAACTTGGCGAAAAGTTCACGATTTTACGAACAAATACTCATATTGGGGACTCTCAGAAGGACGTGTGGGATTCTTTGGACCGCGAAGGTCTGTACGGTGCTTGGCCAGACCATCATGTTCTGACCTGTCATTCTTTCAAAGGTGTGACGCTTTGGAACACAATATCAACATTAACCGAAGAAGAAGACTCTCAGAAAAGATATGTTGCATGTCGTAAGTGGATTCTCACATTTCCTCAGGAAAAATGTCGCTCACCATTCTCAGTTCGTATGGCGGCGTTCAGATTAATTGAAGCAGGAATGGAGGCTCACCCTTCCGCTGAATGTGTGTGTATACGTTGCATTTTTCGTAGGTTAAACGGTAACCCGACCTCTCCAGCCCTAGCCAATATCCTCAGCGTCGCGTCAAAAACTGCTTTAAGCTGGATTTCCGTAGACCAGGTACAAGCCAATGAAATTTTGACTTGCGCCGCCAGAGTGCGTGCTGTTTCAATGACATCGTTCTCTCTATTTACCTGGTTCCAGTTCGAAGAGCAGTTATCGAAAACGCCGTCAACTTCGAGTTCCAGTGTCAAAGCGGGAGAGAAAGCCGTAGCTTGTTCGAACTTCTACATTGCTCGAATGGAACTCGCATGTGATCTGGCTCGATTTTATCCTGTAACCTAATGAGGATTCTCAGGCAACTGCGGAGAAGAACACGACCCTGGCAGAATATATGGCCACACGTCTAGTTGGGAACGCCGAATCCCTGCCTCAAACGCACCGTACGAGGATCTCAACGCGATTGCTAGATGTCTCTCGTGAATTCCTGCAACAAGGAGAAGCTGGACAGGCGGTAGGCTGGCTACAAAAAGCGCTGACGCTGCTTCCTGTGGATGGCGACGAAGCAATCAAAGACGCCGTTCTTCGCAATTTGGGTATGTTGTGATCGACCGAAATTACCAGAACTCTAATCTCACTATCACCACAATAGGCATGGCGTACTTCAAGAGCGAAATGTATGAAGAGGCAGAGGCTGCCATTGAAGAACTGCTCTCTTCTCCATCATCATCTCAATCTCAGCAAGACCTACACTACCTCCACCTTTCCATCCTCCGCCGTCTCAAACGAAGTGACGAAGATATTTTCAGCGCCTTCACGCGCATCATCTCCACTTTAGACCTTTCGTCAGAGAACAGTGTCATTCCCATCATTCAAGAACTTCGAAATCACACATCATCCAAGCTGAACATGGATGTACACCGTCTCCTTCTCGAGAAATGCTCTATACAGCAAGGTCATTGCGTCTATGGAGCGGTGGACGCCATCATTCTCAGCCTCATCGTTTATTGTACCAAGACTAAAGACGATACTTCACTCAAACAAGTACTCGACTCTACTTGGTCCTCATCCTCTGAGACCTTCACTTCTATCACACCAGCTGCCCGCAGTGCCTCTCTTACTCTCCTTTGGCGAATTGGCAGTTCTCTTTACACGTCTAAATCCTACGCTCAAGCAGCGAAATGGTTCCTCATCGCTTCACATGAGATGTTAGGTGGAAACAGGAAATCAGTCAGGAAAGCCGTCTTGTGCTTTGTGGAGTTGGAGGAGTTTGCCAAGGCTTCGACTGTTCTTGGCCTTGGCCCAGGTGGTAATACGGGGGGTGCAGGGAGGGAAGCAAGTGATTGGTATCTTGCCTTTCTGTGTGCGGTACGGCAAGGACTGGAAGAAGATGCTGTGAGCGCTTTAAAGATGATGTGCGAGGCGAAAGGGTTTGAGAGGGGAATGCTAGTTCTTTGTACCCAGGTTGCGAAAGGTACGTTTAACTCTTTTTTTCCCATGGAGTGAACAAAGTTGTTGACATGTGATTTAGGTGGAAACGGACAGAAACCCCTCAAACTCGTTCTCTTGAGAGTGTTGGAAGGTCTGATGGATACTCTGTCCTCATCACCGCCGCCTTCTACGACCCAAACCCCTCTAGATGTCGAAGCCCTTGCCATCGTTCGATGCCTTCTCCGGTTTGCGGGTACACTGCTAAACCCAGAACCGAAGGAATTAAGTCCCGCAGACCACGTCAACAGAGAGAAACTCTTGGAACTAATCATCAAATATTTTAACGTCGGTGCGTCTGCTTCACCATTCCCTCTCGTCCTGTGCTCATAGAAATGAAGGTCTGATGTATATAACCAAGTCGTCGAATATCAATATCATTCTCAAAGACGTCCAATGGCTTTGGCGAACCGCGCATAACATGGCTCTGGATTTACGAGATACCAAGGAGGAGGACAAGGTTCGGAGACAGTTGTTTGTCATCTGCAGGGATTTAGTTGGAGTTTGCTTGGAGGCGAGTTTAGATGGGGCGAATGATAAGGAGTTAGTTAATGTTTGGTGTGATGTTGGTTTTGCTGGTGTTGTTGGTGATGGTGAGATTTTTTTTTTTCCTCTTTGGTATTAAGGATGGTTTTCGCTAACGCTGCGCTTCCCAGTGTTCGAACTTAGAACTCAAACGACCGCATCTTCCACTGCTACTGTGGCCATTTTGACGAATCTCCGAGTGGTGAAGGATAGGATTATTTCTTTCGCCAGCTCTTCCCCCGTGGAAAGAGGAGCTTATTACGTTCACGTCTTGCGTGTATTCGAAGCCGAGCTCTTCGTCAGGACAAAGGATTGGAATGGTATTGGAAGTGTCGTCGCTGAGCTAGCGCTCGCATCTCAAACGGACCCGAACAGGACCGATATCGACTCAAGCGAGATTGCTGGGACCGTTGAGGCTATCGCGGATATTCTTTGGGAGGATTCAGAATGTCCCGTTGAATGTACGTGTCTCCTCTCTCTTGCATCTTGCTCGTTACTTACTCCTCACCATGGTAGTGTTACACACAGCATTAACAACACTTTTACAAACACTTCTCCGCATGGCCTCGTCTTCCAATGATCCTTCATCTATTGACACACCTAAATTCTCTCGATGGCTTCGCGCTATCCTGACCATACTCTTGGCTCGCAATACGATGGCCGATCGAGTCCTTGCTCTGGACCATATCAAGCAAGCTCTCCCCCTTCTCTCTTCCCCGCAAGAGGCGGATGGATACCCAGAGGACGAAAAGATGTGGTGCTTCTCCACGTCCTTCAATACGGGATACGAGTGCTTGAAAGCAAGTAGTGGAGAAGCAAAAGAGTGGTTTGAGATTTGTTTGGGAATGTGCAGTGGGGCTGGAGCTGCTGGTGACGGTGGTAGCGGTATTGTGAGGTGGAGAGGGCGTGTTGAAGAGGCCTACAGAGCTGCTTTGGAGTTTTCTGAAAGAGAGAAGACAATTGGGCAATAATTTTTTCTTTGGTCTGCTTTGTGCTGTTTGCAACTTCCTATCATTGTCTCCATGATTTATTAGTTCGTCCACCCATGTATTTGTATATCTTGTCGCACTCAAGTGCATTTCTTGTTGTATTATTATTACATACTGCTCTAATGTTGCAGTGCTAATTTCTGTCGTTAACGATGCTTTTTACCACCTCAAGCTTCGGCAACATTTGTTTTTGTCAAATGTGTCAGGCAACTTGAGGGTACAAGCTCGACTTTCTCTCTGTTATAGTTACGTATCTGTACTTTGCAAAGGAATAGATGAAAATAAGAGAAATTATCTCAAACGAAACCAGAGCGGTTTCACCGCTTTCAAAGAACCACCAGCTCCACCTCCCGAAGCACACCAAAAGGTAGAACATGAGTGTGCAAATCAGTTCAACAGTCACTTACAATGAACAAACGGATAAGCCGTGCCCCACACCTAAAAAGTGTTTGTAAGATTATCCTCTGCTTCTTCCACTTTGGGATGATGGGTGGTGCTCGAGCAATACCGGCATAATACAGCGATCTGAGAGCTAAACGAGGGAAAGTAACTGATTCAAACTCTCAAATAAAAAAATTAATATTTGAAGACTGCGGAAACCAGGAGATAACACCACCCTTCTGTTATAGGTTTTGATCTCCACGTCACGATTGGATGCGCTCGCTTTTCTGACTCTTCGCTTATTATTTACTGACTCAATGTATTACTCACTCACTACCTGACTCTTCTATGAGTTTTCGCTACTTGGTATGTAAAGTCCCCGTAAACGAGTGAATATTATTACACTATTTCCCATCAAACTTGCAACACCTCCTATTGATGAGCCGAGGTCTTCTTGCAGAGCCTCCATATTGCATAAGGAATTTGTATGACCGCGATTTAGTGCCTTGAAAACTTCATGACTCAAAACTTGCACAGAAGCGCGCATGAGAGTAGACAAGAGGAGCAAACTGGTTCAAATGGAAAAGGTTGGAGTATGCATCTACTACTTCGCTGCGCTCATAGATACATTCTGGGGCCCAGGCACTTGCACTTACAGGTAATTTGTACTGTCCTGGAACCTCATTTAACCCTTCCCAAGCTCTCAAGATATCCAAAACATGTAAGAGAAGTCCAACTCACTGTGGCATAAAGAGTTAGGATCGATATCAACTGTGAAAAACTTGCATTTTAACTTACTAGACCAAACAACCTGAAAATCTCTCCCCGCACCCATACGTTCATGTAGGATCTCTTCGGCTTCTGGTACTCTTTGAGGAGCGTCATCTGAATCCCAACAGTAAAGACGTAGCGTCTTGATTTGAGGATGAAAACAGGGGATTGATGATTTTTCCTCGTTCAAAATTATAGAGGGATCGCAATCATGCAAGTAGAGCCGAAAATCTTCGAACTGCTTCCCAGACACGGAAATCAGCGTCGAGAGAAGCAAGTTGCATACTTCCATCCTCTGACTGATTTCTGCGCCTCCGAAACAAAGAAGGGTAAAGGACTGGAGGCCTGGGAGTGAGAGTTTGGAAAGTTCCGTGATATATGCTGTTGGTTTAGTCAGCACATGGCGACTATTGGTGCACAACAGGAATAGCATTACTTTCACCCGCATCTCCAGGCATCCAGATAGATAACTCTCTCAACGTCCGACATGGTATCTCCATTACATGGCTAGGGTAGGAAATGGCGAGCCGTGTTAAGCCGTTGAGGTGAAACAGGGTGCCTAAAAGTTGAGGAGACCTATCCGGCCCTTCTAAACCTAGCCCATTCAGCTTTGGACGTTCTTCTTGTGTGTACTTGCTGATCTCTCTCTCGTCCCATGCTACTGATTCCCGGATTTCTATTTCTCTCAGAACCCGACATTGAACGGCGGCCGTGGCGGAAACCACTGATAATGCAACTGAGACATATTTTAAAGAGGGGATCGACAGTAGTTCCCCAGCGAGATGTTGAACTTCGATCGACGCGCTGCCGTGGTGGATTGGAGATGTTATCCTCAGAGAAATGAGGCTTGAATCTCGTTTCACTGCAATCAAAAACTGTTCCCATATCTCTAATTCTCGATCTGAATTTGTAGGAATTGAAAGAGAGAGATGTTTCACAAGGTTGAGCCGATTACGAGCGCAGAGGACGAAGTGCTCGACGGAGTGCGTAGCGGCGAATGATATGTTTTGATAGAGAGCAAGAGTAGCATCAAGATAGAACAGCCTGTTTGACAGACAAACCGAGGCAAGAGTGGGAGCATTGGTGAAAGAAAAGATGAGGCGAACCAATTCTTGCGGGATAATCTCTGAAGCCATCGCAGTCGGGAGCTAAGCTGGCAAGTGAGCGCTTTTGTTTGAGACGGGTCTTGCAACTACCTCAACTTTTTAGGATCAGCCTGATTTGCGGCCATCTATCACTTTTTCTTTTCTTTTCCTTTGACTGAGAGCCAACGGCGGGGTAAGACACAGTTGGGATGGAGAAAAATAAGGGGGTCTTAAAATCAGAAAATTATAACCCATGGCTGGCATGAAGACATATACTAATAACGGGAAGCCGAATCGTGGGCGTGGGGGCTGAAGGACGAGAAGTACAAATTATTATGATTATTATATAAGCTCACAGAAACCTGCGAAAACAATCCAACTAATGAGGGACAAGAAGTAGTCTAGCCTTCGGAAAGCCCAAGAACGAAGGTGCTAGCTGGAGCCGGCTAGCCGGGGTGCCGCTAGCCGCTTGACACCCAAAAACCCAACATTCCCTTCCGGCTCATATTAGGCAAGGCTTTCCGAATAAATCTCACATGGGAAACGAAACAAGAACGATCGACATCCTCCCACTCGAAAGAAAATTTGAATGCAATCAACTTCAAGGACGAAAGGCTACTTTCAATCATGTCAAATTGAGACCAATTAGGAATATGCTCGCGGTGACAGTGGTGAGAAACTTCAACGTTGAACGTGACTTGTTCGAGTGGATGGTCATCAAATCCTTCGAATCTTGTCGCCAGCCATCGAAATATGTGAGTCTCATCAATCCACTGGATATCAGGCGCGTCTTCACGCAACGTCAGCGAAAATTCGAGATGTGTCACGGAAGGGAGGGAATCAAGTTTAATGATCTGGTTTAAGGCGGAGTCAGAGCTCAGGGAGGTACCTAATACTAATCAGTTAAACGAAAACCTTAGACAGCCAAAATTGAAGTACTGGTTATAAGAGGAGCTTGCTCAATCCCAGATAAGAGTTGAACATGTTGCAACGTGTTGCTATAATTCTCGAGAGCCAAGAGCAGTCCATGACCTTGGCCATTACCCCGTGGGAGGCGATCGAGAATGAGTTGCTGCAGCGGATAATAGTTCCTTCCGGTAGTAAGAAATGTCAATAAATAATTATTTACTTCGTCCTGAAGTCGAAGTTCTTGCAACGAGAGCCACCCATCATAATCCCGCATCGCCTGTGGTGGAGACTCGAGTCTCCTCCCACTGATAGAGCCTAGAGTGAGCGAATTCAGGCAAGGAGAACCCCATATAACCCTGTGAAGTGGAACTTCGTCCCATCCTTGCAATTCGAGATCTACAAGGATAGGGCAAAGTGACTGAGCCAACGCGCGATTTAACCCGCTGGTTCGAACCAGTTCCCACTCAGTTCCATCCCCGATAAGTCCAAGTGAAGTCGCATTAACACACTGGGCAAGAAATTGCGGGAGTAGATTGTGAACTTCCGGATCTGCCACAGCTAGCATCAAAGCTCTCGCAGTTATCACAAGGCGATTGATATATCGAACCAATGGTAGAGGACGCGCCGTGCGAAGTAAGAATGACATCTTCAGGGAGGTGCGAAACTCGTATACCTGCGATGCGACTCCTTCCAAGGTAACACAGCTGAAGAGAAGTGGGAAACAGAGAGATTTGAAAGTGTGATTGGCTAAGCTGGCACTGCGCAAACTATCCTGGTCGCCAGTCAATTCGGTAACGATATGGGACAATATTTCGTTTGGAAGTTGTGGGAAGCATTCGCCTAGAGAGAGGTCCTGCATGGCGGGAGAAGAGTGGTGCAGCCAAAGAAGGATGTGGTGGAGGAAAACAAAGGCTTTGACTTTTGACGCTCGCCGCAGTCTTCGAGCGCTGTGGGCAGCGCTTCTGCTCCACAGCAAATGGCAATCCACGTTTCTAATACGGACGGTTCATGACACATCCGGACTAGCTAAAAGTGCTTACTTTGTGCCAGCATCTGAAAGGCGGGGTTGCTAGACTTCCCCACCTTCTGATCACTTGAAAGCCGATACAAAGGTGGAAATATGAATCCTGGAGAGACGCAGTAGTAATACAATAAGTATATTAAGTTAGAACGTGATAAATACCAAAAAGGATTACAAGATACAGCATAATCACATTTCGCAGAATTCAAGTCCAAAACAATTTCCTCAAACCAACCAACAAACCCTCACCCAACCACGATCAGTAATGGTCGCAAAAACACCACTCGCAGGACAAAATGTATATCGATCGTCTCGTTCGAGGCCTCTTGCCGGCCCCGTATACAACACACCACCCAGAGAAGACTCTTCACCTTCCTCCAGAACATTGGAAATGTGTAACCGTATCTCCCCAGATTTGAGACCATTGCCAAACCAAATCATCCGTACTCCTCCTGGAAGCGTTGCGGTATTCGGTTCCTCATGAGGACGAAAGCCACCGTGAAAATTTGTATACGTTGCAGTGTGGAGCGTGAGGGGAAACGGCTGTGGAGGGTACCCAGGGAGAGGGGACCGAGAGAATGGGAACGCTTTGTGGAGGATGGACACAGAATTGTCGTCATGGCGAGCAATCACGTCGACGCACCACATTTTAGTTGGAGTACCAGAGAAGTTGGGAATGTGCGATAGGGAAGAGGGCCGCCAGTTGGAGTATGAAATGCTTGTAAGATCGGCTCGTTTATGTAGGCGCTGGACTTCAGGTGACCAGTTGACCCCTGAAATTGGTGGGAATTGGGGAAGATCCTTAGGCGAAGTCAAGGCAGACGGAGGTTCAGGCATGTTATGGATAGCTGCCGTGCTTAGGTCGGGTTTGAGGAGAATCAGGTGGCTCCCTAAATTGACGACCTGAGAAAGCTCTGGTCGAACGACAAATCTTAAGGAACAAGAAATAAAAATGACCCACATCCCAAGTATGATCCACAGAGTAGTCAACCAAACCATCTTGTCCACTGTCTTCATCCTGTGGATCGAACGGATACCACACCCACATATGGTGGCCATCGTCCTGAAGGAGTGCAACGGTTCCGGACTCAAGGTCAAAATGACAAGGTCCTGCTTGGAAGCGTAGAGTCTCAAGCTTGGCCAGTAACTTGAAGGTCGGTTTGTCCGAAGCGGGGTAAATCTCATACAAGGTATACCAGGTATATCTAACCATGATCAGACATGCCTAGTCAGAAGAATGGCAAGCCTCAGACGTACTGTTTATCGTGAGGTCCCAATGTAATCCTCACAACAAGTCTATCACTATTCTCTTCAAAATATTCGCAGGGATGACCTCGCACTCCAACTGGTGCTGCGTCTTTTTGAGAGGCCACAGGCCTATCCCAATATCTCCAGAGATCCCAGAGATACATCGTTGTACCATCCAGTGTGAGAAGAAATCGACCTCCGCGCACAACAGAGACGGAAGTCATCTTGTATTTTGCTGGAGGTTTAAGAAGAACATTTCTTACGTGAGGTATTGACGCGTTTGGATCTTGAGCCCACGATTGGGATGCACGTTTGGGAAACCGCAGATACGCCGTCGCTGCCTCTTCAATTTGCATGATGTCCATCTCATCAACCGGGTATGAAGGGAAAAATAGCTGAATATTTGTGCAGACAAGTTTGAGTATCCGGATCCACAGATATTTGTCGCGGGTGAGAACATTCAGACGCTTGCTGCACTTGAATTGTACGGAGTGATCGACATAACGCAATGGCGAGCAAGGTGGAAAGGACCTACCGACCGGACAGCTAGCACAGTGTGAATTGAACAATGAATAAGAATTTGGTGGCTGAGGTCAGTGGGAAGGTCAGAGAAACGGTCAACCATGGTGATAATAGTCAGCGGTCGCGGGAAGCAAAAGCCGGTCGTGTGTACGTAATAGGGAACCCTCATGGCTCTTCCTTCCCACGCTCACACAATGAGAAGCGCTCAGAACGGCATACCCCTCCCGCCTTTGTCGACGGTCACATTTGACGAGCAAGGCTTGAGCGTTTGGGCTTTTCTGCTTTCTGCCGAGAAAGCTGCTTATATTTCGGCGAGCACCCATGACAACCTCGTTGGCTCTCGCGTCCTTGGGCACTTGCTGTCGGATCTCTGGGACCATCGCCACTTGTCCCTTGGAGCTGCTCCCTACCGTCATCTGTGCTTTGAGATCGAATGTTGCATTGGGATGACGGGTGCTCTTGTCGGGTCAGAAGAAGAGACCCGAATTCATCACAACAACCTCTGGGCGTTGGGTGTCGCATATAGGAACAACATCATTCGCTTCTGTAGGTCGAAAGATATTTGTTTGCTTTCCAATTATTGATCCTACTAGTTCGCTCTAATGCTGCTGCTCAAATCCATATTCCTCCCTCTGACGATCCTCCCCAATCTTTTGACGAACACAGGGAAAGTACGCTGACACGGCAGCAATCAACCATTTCGCTGCCTCCAGAAATGTTACCAGAATGTAACCTTCGCGATACATTTCGCGACCGCCGCGAAGTGTTACTTCATTGTGACATTCTTTGCGGTCCGGAAGCCCATGCGCGCACACAATAAGCTTCTCGATGGTCGCGAATGTCACAATGAAGTTACACTTCGGGGCGGTCGCGAAATGTATTGCGAAGGTCACATTCTGGGAACATTTCCCTGAGTGGAGAAAGCTTGATTGTTGCCGTGTGAGGGCTATTCGTGCCTCACCCATATCCAATTCTGATGCTAAGAATATCGTGAGGACAATGCAGTTTCTACTTTTACCTCGCTTGCCTGATATGCTGGGTTATTAGGCCTTAATTCGAGATGGATACAGGTGTATGCTCAGCGGCGCAATTGATTTATCCACTGCTTGTCGCTATGATGAAGTCGCAGATCTTCCTGGAGCAACTAGTAGCACCAAAGCGGTGCCACTCTTCCCAAGATCTGCCGAAGAAATGAATGAGGTTCGTGAGGATATAATCAGTAGCCACATTCTTCTTACTTCCTCCGAGGAGCAGGCACCTGCAGCGCTGGCCATCCTGAAATTATTCCGACTCGATGCGGAAATCGAATCCATTCTCGACTACGAGGTGAACAATCCTCGAAACATTTTGACCTTGGAATACTCTCTCTGTCGCATGTTTAATAGATTTGATCTTTGGTTGGAAGAAGTTGCGGTCAAGGTCAGCTTAATTTGACTTTGTGGCATATTTACTGATTCGTTGATATTATCCCAGCCAAACACTTACGACGTTATTGTTGCCCCCGCAAAACGTCACAGATACAGCACATTAACATTCCGTTTACCGTCTCGTATCGAATTTACTGTAGCTGAAAAAGTTCTTCAAGAATGCAAAGAGCTCGACATCCTGCCTCCTGCGCTGCCGGATTCCAGATTGATTGCCCTTCGTGCTTCATGTTCTCGTATTGTCCAGTTATCCGGTGCCGCCGAGCAAATAGATGAGATGGACTGAAAAGTAGAAAGGACCTTGACCATTGCTGAAGACAGGAACGGTACTGCACTGTTTGGCTCACTCTTGGAGCTGCAAACTATTTGTGGAGAGGTTGGAAATTAGTGATATGGTATCACATGAAGTCAATAAATAGCATTTGTTTCCCTCAAAATTAAGCTCAATACCACCGAAAACGTGTCCACCAGTTCGATGAAGTTGTCATGTTCACCGCGAGCAATCGCATTATGCAAGTAGAGATTGCTTCTTTACTTATTTCCTCACTTGAAAATGACATACGCCTGGTCCAGAATTCCGATGTTCGACAATCGAATCAAGCATAGCAGCCGTCTCAACTTCGCCAGCATTCAAGATAATGCACCACGTTAAATAGAGATAATGTTACTGCAATCACTTACTGGTTTGAACCCACCTAGTTATGCTGCAATTCCTATTTTACTCTTCTAAGAGTGAGAACAGGCACGAGTCACTGTGTGACGAGACGCGACTTGCATGTGACTTTCATGTTCCCCTCCAAACCTGTGGCTCACGACTTCGTACAGATATTTTGGACCCTCTAAAAATGGATAAATAAACTCTCTTGCGCTCGTAGAAAGCGTCTGCGCATGTCAAGGTGCCTGTTCCCACTGCGCGCCATGGGTGGAGCACAAGAATTGTAAGGATTAGGTTAGACTAGTTGGGGTTTGGGGAAATCGGATCGACGATCCTTACTTATGCAAGCTCTTCTTTTCGTCTTACCATCATGTCGTTTGTTTCCTCTTGCTGAATAGCACTTTGGATTACACAGAACGTCTTGGTATCGACGACCTGAGCTTCAATCCTTACAAGAATATCGTTCTCAGGTCACTCAACGTCCGACCCAGGTTCTTTTGTCCCTTGGTCGATATGTCCTCTAAATCCTTGACCTGAACTGAAAGGTGTTTTTGTCCTAGACGGGCAGGAAGTTATGATCAGCGGAATTGGGACCGTCAATTACCTCCATGGTCCAGGTGCCAAACTTGAGGAGCCTGCTGACCACTGACAGAGTGCCAGCCTGAAATCTTATCTTATCAATAGATAAATACGCCTGCTCCGTTTCCACTTCGGCCAACAACGTTAACCCTACGCTGTCAACCATGCCGACTTGAGACGCGTCCTCCTTCTCGAGTGTCCGTTGACATTTCCTTTCCTTGAACTTGATGCTGAACCACTATAGTGAGAGGCGTGTGGTGTTCGCAACAGTCTGACAGTGAGTTGAATAGTTTCTAGAATCCAGGTCTCAAGACTTCACAAATACTCATGCAGTGTCAGTCAGCGCTCATGACAAGTCGACCGGCCGAAACTTGCGAACGTCCACCTCGCCCCCCGGCAAAAGAAGACAGCATATCTGATAAGATAAAATTACTATTCTCTCCACCACAATATATATGAACAGCTAGTCATATGACACCGCATACTTTCATATCTCACCATGAGCCTCTCCTCAGCTCCGAGACCGGACACTCCTTCTCGCCCAGTGGTGAGCGTCGAAAAGGACGACAGCGTCGCTTGGGACGATGACCCGCAGAACCCTCTCAATTGGAGTGCAAGGAAAAAGTGGACAACAGCCTGGGTTGTAAGCTGTCTTTTCAATCTTCGGTTGGCTGGCTTATCTCTCTTTCCTAGGTTGCATTGTATAGCATGGTCGCTCCCATGTCCAGGTTCGTTTCCTTTCCCTTCTTTCGCCTCTGTCTCCAAAGTCATTTGCAGCTCGATGATCGCGCCGGTTCTCGGGAAGATTGCTGTGATGTATGGGGAGAAGAATACCACGGTGATTGGATTGACACTGAGTGCCTACTTGCTTTTGTTTGCTTTTGCGGTACGAGATCTTTCGCACGCTAACTGTTCTTGCCTAATGTTGTCCTAGCCTCTCATTTGGGCTCCGCTCGCCGAAATGTACGGGAGATCATGGGTATGCTCTGTCCAGAAATGTTTCAGCTTCCACTCACCCCCCTGGAATACCAGGCTTTTCACTTCGCCAACATTGGCTGTCTTGCTTTCAATCTTGGCTGCGCCTTCAGTCTTCTATTGACGTTCTCATAGTCATGCGACTCTTCAGTAAGCTCTGACATTACATTGCAATAGAAGCGGTCTGTGACACTAGCTTTTTAGCGGGTTTCTTTGCAGCGGCTCCGATGACTATTGGACCGGCAAGTATTAGCGATCTGTTTGCACCGCAAGACCGAGGCTCCGCCATGGCTTTATTCTCGTAGGCTCATCCAATTTCTCAATCCCGATTCTCATATTAATAAAATCTCACTAGTCTAGGTCCGTTACTTGGACCTACCATTGGCCCTGTGGTGGCAGGCTATGTTGGCCAGTCACTAGAAATTAAGTGGATTTTCATTATAATGGCATGTGAGTATCCTTTCGTCTGTATGCTGATGACGCTTCTTAGAACTTATTTTTTTACTAGTGGTTTCGGCCGGCGCTGCCGTTGTAGGAATACCTCTTCTCAGAGAGACCTATGCTCCAATCTTACGTCTACGCCGAGCAAGGCTAGAGGGAAAATTGGATCTATTTTTTGAAGAGCACCCAGAACTTGCAGCAGGACGTACCTGGAAGGACAAAGCATCCATGATATGGAACAATTTGACGCGCCCTACACTTTTGCTCTTCCAGAATTTGACACTTTTCATGCTTGCCTCGTATGGTTTACTCCTTCTTTCTATTCTCTATGTTCTGACCTGACTAGGTACATGGCTGTACTTTACGGACTTCTCTACCTTCTTTTCTCGACCTTGTATTCTGTCTTCGGTGAAGATGGTTATGGGTTTAATACTGGGGCGGTTGGTCTCGCATCCTTGGGATTTGGTGTCGGCACGTTTCTTGGTGCAGTTACCATCTCCAAGCTTGGAGGAAAGATATATGATTACGTTCGTCTGAATTATATACTCATTATTCTCTGAAACTAATTTGGACCTTTCAGCTTGCCGCACGTGATGGTGAAAGTAAGCCTGAGCACCGTCTTCCGTCCCTTATCATTGGCTCTTTCTTCCCTCCAATTGGCCTACTGTACGTGCATACTTCATTAGAACTCTTATAACGCTCAATTAACGGTCTTGATAGATGGTATGGCTGGTCAGCCCACGATAAAATACACTGGATGATGCCGATCGTGTATGCAGCCATTCTCGCTTATCCTCTCCATTTCCGTAATTGACCCGAACGTCACAGTGGAGGAGGCATCTTTACGTTTGGACTGATGTTGGTTTGGCTGCCAATTCAACTCTACGTGGTTGACATTTTCGTCTTTGCGGCAAGTGCATCGTCAACGCTCGCGGTATTCCGAAGCCTCGTTGCATTTTTCTTCCCTTTATTTGGTGAATCTTCACTATCCACCCGCCTTGGAACCAACTAACCGCTCTACCACAGCTGAACAAATGTTCCATAAGTTAGGCCTCGGTCCTGGATGCTCTCTTCTCGCAGGAATTGCAATCGTTTTAGGGATACCATTTCCTATTTGGCTATACCTTAACGGAGAGAAGTTGAGGAAGCAAAATAAGGACTCTAAAGGACCTTCGACATGAACCCAACACTTGCATTCAACTGCATATTACATAACTTTCCGATTGTTGCTTTGATTTTCTTAGCTAGTATAGGTAGAAAGATTCCGGAAGGATTCAATTAATGCCAATAGAGAAGGAAACAAAAATGGTGTGCTTTCCCCCACATCAATTCTCTGCCAAGGAAGAGGTTTGAAGATAATGCTGAAATATAGGATATTCCAACCGGGTTATTATTATCCTTTCAAATTATTTCCAGTAAAGAGATGGACTACAGCCTTGACCAAGTATCCCAGCAATGATGCGAACTATCTTTGACTTTAGGGACATGGGGCGCTAAAGTATTGAGACACAAGCAAATGGGCTAGGGACATCAATTTTCGACTACCTACACGTGCCCCTTTAACCCTCTCTGTCTTCATCTTCTGAGATTGCAGTTCGAAACCGTATATTTGTCTGCACAAGCTCCGTGTCAATACTCGGCATAGTCCTCGCAAGACTTGCGTGTAAATTGAGCATGATTCTGGATGCAAGAGTGACTGAGATAGAGGAGGCAAAGGTTGACATTGATCCACGTAGTTGAGAAGAGCCGAGCTAACAATGATTAGTGGTTAAACCAATTCCTCCTCCTATGATAACGGATGCTTACATAGAAAACGCCAACATTGGCAGCATTCGCAATTGCAATCGCCCTAATTCCGTGGTCTGTTAGCTTTTTCTCGACAGCATATAGAAAGAGTAGAAACTCGACAGACAGAAAGTACAAGGTTGCTGTAGGAAGTATCATCATCGTGCTAATCCTGATAGAATCTGACCACATACCATCCCTCATCATGACGTTCAGAAGAGGTATATACCCATTGGTCTCGAGCCGTCTGACATGTTTCATTCCCTGGTAACTCTTCACCAATGTCAAAAAGAACACGATCAAGTGACACAAGAACATGAATTCCCAATCGATAGCGTGGTGAATTGCTGCCTCTTTTGATACTCCTGGGTGCAGGCAGCTAACTATAGGCTCCGCGCTTTGATCAGAATGAGGTGAAGTTGCCATGCTCCAGCTGACGATTCCTATCCCGGAAGCGAAGAGAATACCAAATATGATGAGTATTTTTTTGTTGCGGTTCCATATTGCGTATACACGAGACATAAGAATAACTATATTCACGAAAACTAGATTAGATAGCTGTTCTGTGCATGCCATGAGGATGGGGAGAGGACAGACCAGCGACGATGACCTGTGACAGGATGAGAAGAATTTGGTGGTATATCACAATGGTGTCACATCTACAATGTTGACGGTCCTGAGAACTCTCAAAGCCACTCCAGAGGTTCCTTGCTTACATCTAGTTATGATAATAAACGTTAAATCCCGCACATTCACGATTTATTGCTCACATCTGAATGGCCTTCGACGAAAAGATAGTAGAAGATAAGAATATTATCAAGCCACGATAGATATCGGTTGACGAAGAAAAGGCCCGCTCCGAAGGATAGGCGTTGTCCCCAAAGATACAATATTTCCTCAGCTATTAATGCAGAGGAGTTGTCACATATAAAAGCTGCGAACAAAAAAGATTCTCACGCAAAGTGAGCATATGATCCCAATACAGTACGACTGCAGCGGGAGTTAGTGTTACAGTGTCACAATTGCATTTGCAGTGAGGGAACAGACTAACTAAGCCAGAAATTTGAAGATTCGTGTTGATAAAGACATCCGCCATCGCAGATCCCGCATATTCCACCAAGGGTGGTCCTGCGAAAGGAGGGAAGACACCCGCAGGTCTCTATCCACCCAAGAAGCTATATAGTGCTGCCGATTTAGTACGGTGATTCGCAGCCAGGGGAATGCATATCAAAATATCCGTAACAGCTTGTATATACATTACCTGTAAGATGACATGTGAAGCTTTCGTCCCATCTGCATTTGGGAGATCGTAGTCAATGGAATCTACTAGGTGTGGCCAAAAGTCATGGCATACTCTTATGCCTGCATATTAGCCGCTAAATGGCCTTGACGGACGAAACCTTCAGGGTGCATAACTGCATGACTTTATGCTTGAACATGATGTACTCGTAATTTCGTTGATAGGAGCTTGCTGTCTGGAGAGGTGCAATTTGCTGGACGAGGTTACCCAGGCCAATACCAGCTCATTTGGCTGATAAAAATTTTGAACGGCATTATTTTTCCTGAAAATTAGACTAAATTCTAAGTAGAATACATGTCTTATATTTGAGATAAAGTGCCGTTGTTGTTGAGATATGGAGCGACGAAAGTCACTGATTTGGCCCTGTGGGCGCTAATGTGCCATGACTTTTGGCCACACCAAGTAGTTGGAGATTCTCAGCAACAATACTAGCGAGACCCTAGCAGAAAGCGAACCCGTGCTGTTGGGGGGCTAAAATCTTGATACAGCTTATGTAAGGTTCGAAACTCCCGTACAAGCAGCCAGAGCCAAGAGCATCTGCATCCATATTCTCGTCTCTTTTGACAAGTCAGAAATCGACGCCGGTTCCAACCTCATCCGATTTCGGGCAGAACTCCTCTCATTCTGCTGTCGGTTGGTCTCACATCCCCTCCCTCTCCCCTATATGTCTCCTTCCCCTTGTACATATACCTCCGCCTCCGACCACTAGCACCACAATCAACTTCCTCTTCCAACGTCTTCCACGATAACGTGATTATGATAGAAACCCTTCGCAATCAGCTCAAGATAGCCAGTTGTAGACGTTGAAGCCCGTGGAGCAAACAACTGAATAGCACATCGACAAAATTAAAGCTATATATCTTTAGTTTAAGAATGCATTTTATTCGATGTCAAATGGAGTCCTCGTTGTGCCGCTACGAGCTGACGAAGTGGGCATACTTACTTTGCTGATTGCTGTTGAAGAACCGCGCTAGTTTACTTGTTTCTCCTCGACGACCAGCTCTCTAACTTGTACATAGTCTTCCTCCATGTGCCCGTTCAGTCCTACAAAATGTACATCTGTATCCTCCACGATCTTGACGACGAAACCTCTGATTCTTTGGGTCCCTTATGGACACTGACTGGTCAGTGGCGTCTCGAACCTCGCGTAACGATGTCTGGAAGCACAATTTCTACGATTAGTTGGAGAGTATTGGCTCTTCCTAGAAGTTCGTGGCTTTTGACCTCCGCAAAGCCATCAAATTGATTAACTCTTGGGCAGTCAATGAGTGGTAAAAAGTGGGTGCGCTCACTTCATCGGGCTGTAGCGGCACAAGGACGACTTCATGTGACATCGAATAAAATGCAGTCATAAACTACATGTATATAGCTTTAATTTCGTCAGCCATCACCCGTGCTCAAAATGGGTCGTTGTCCTGCTGTGCACGCGGTGATTTTGAGTACCGGACTTTTTTCCAGCACTGTAGCCTGCCCCCGTCATTATACACAAATAAATACTACATAAAGTACTGAAATAATCCGTGCATAATCGATCCAATAACACGAAGACCTGCCACCAAACTTGAGGAACATCATGAGAACCGACTGAATACCGGCCTGCTTAATCTTATCTTATCGATGGCTACGATAATATTACATACTCGGTCATGCCGTGTTTCAACGCAAAGAGGTGGTAAATGAGAATGAGTCACCGTATGACGGCACGCGACTTGTGAGTGACTTTCATGGTCCCCCCAAAACATGTGGCCCACGACTTCATATAGACAAGTCAGAACGTCCAAAAATGTCTAAATAAGACCTGCTGTACTAATAAAAGGCCTCGGTACAAGCCAAGGTGCCTGTTCCCGCAGCGAGCCATGGGTCGACAACAAGAATATCGTTCTCAGGTTGCTATCTCGTTGTCCCAAACGGGATCATTGTTGTACAGGTTTAGGTTGTCTTCTATAGCTCTTTGTTTTACTTAATTGGTGACTATGTCCTCAACGAGCAGGGATTTATGGTCTATTGATCCTGGCTGTCAGCTCTTTTCTCCATGACCTGGCTGCCGATCCTGAGAAGCATCATGAGAACCGGAAGAATACCGGCCTGAATCTTATCTTATCAATCTAGATGAGTATGAGTGCTCCGTTTCCACATCGGCCAACAAAGTTTACCTTACGCGGCCCACCGTGCCCATCTGAGACGTGTCGTTTCTTGGGACACCATAGAGTACATAGGATTCTCTTTCTTCCTTATTATTGCTGAGAGTCTAAGATGAGATGCGTACTCTGTTCGCCCTTGTCTGATAGTGGGTTGAATAGCTATCAAGCGGATTCCTCTAACGCGACTAAATGAGGCTCATTGATTTTCAGTCAGCATTCATGACACGACGAGCGGCCGGCAATAGCGAATAACCGTCCCCTCCTACGGCGGACGGAGGGAAGATTTCTGATAAGATAAGATAATATTACTGTTCACTCCAGCACAATATATATGAAGGGCCAGTCATTACGACACCGGGTGCTTTCTATCTGAACATGAGCCTCTCTTCGACCATGATACAGGATACACCTTCTCGGCCTGTTGTCAACGCCGAAAAGGACGGCAGCGTGGCATGGGTTGATGACCCACAAAACCCTCGCAATTGGACTGCAAGGAAGAAGTGGACGACAGCCTGGGTGGTAAGCTATCTCATTCTCTACAGATGACTTCGCTTATCTTTCCGTTTTAGGTTGCATTGTACGGCATGATTGCCCTCATGTCTAGGTTCGTTCCATCGCCCTCAGTTATTCTTTGTCTCATAGGTCTTTCTCAGCTCCATGATTGCGCCCGTTCTCGGGAAGATTGCTGTAATGTATCAGGAGAAGAATATTACCGTGATTGGATTGGCGCTGAGCAGCTACTTGCTTTTGTTCGCTTTTGCAGTGCGAGACTGTTTTTCCGCTATAGGTATCGATGTCTAATTTGTCTCAGCCTCTTATTTGGGCTCCGCTCACCGAGATGTATGGGAGGACGTGGGTATGGTCTGTCTATAAACGTTTGAATGGTAGCTCACCCGCCTGGAAACTAGGCTTTTCACGTCGCCAACATTGGGTACCTCGCCTTCAATCTTGGATGTGCCTTTAGTCCAACTATTGATGTTCTTATTGTCATGCGACTCTTCAGTAAATCCTATTTTTCTACTGCCATTGAAACGGTCCATGACGTTTCCTTGAAGCGGGATTCTTTGCAGCAGCCCTGATGACACTCGGTCCCGCAAGTATTAGCGATCTGTTTGAACCTCGAGACCGGGGACCCGCCATGGCATTGTTCTCGTAGGCGAATTCACTCTCTCGCTCCAGCCTCTTATTTACTGAAGAGTTGGTTAGACTGGGTCCGTTACTCGGACCCACCATTGGACCTGTGGTCGCGGGGTACGTTGGTCAGTCGTTGGAAATCAAGTGGATTTTTATAATAATGGCATGTAAGTACTCTTTAGTCTATGCAGATACAAAATTTCAAGCGTTCCTTTTTTCTGCCAGTGGTTTCAGCTGGCGCCGCTGTTGTAGGGATACCTCTACTTAGAGAGACCTACGCTCCAGTTTTGCGTCTACGCCGAGCAGGGCTTGAAGAAAACTTAGACATATTGTTGGAGGAGCACCCAGAACTTGCAGCAGGCCGTACTTGGAAGGGAAAGGCGTCCATGATCTGGAACAATTTGTCGCGCCCTACACTTTTGCTCTTCCAGAACTTGACGCTTTTCATGCTCGCCTCGTAGGGGTTGTTCCTTCCATCTGTTCTCTATTGCTGACCCATGAATAGGTATATGGCGGTACTTTACGGACTGCTCTATCTGCTGTTTTCGACGCTGTATGCTGTTTTCGGTGAAAATGGCTATGGGTTCAACACCGGGGCGGTTGGTCTCGCATCTTTGGGCCTTGGTGTTGGCATGTTTCTTGGCACAGTTGCTATCTCAAAGATGGGAGGAAAAATATATGATTATGTTTGTTTGGATTATTCACTCACTATTCTCCAAAAACTAAATTGGAACTTACAGCTCGGCGCACGTGATGGTGAGAATAAGCCTGAGCACCGTCTTCCGTCCCTTATCATTGGCTCTTTCTTCCCTCCAATTGGCCTGCTGTACGTCCATGTCATGTTCATATCAGTCAAGAATTCATGGTCTCGACAGATGGTATGGCTGGTCAGCACAAGCCAAAATACACTGGATGATGCCGATTGTGTACGGAGCCATTCTTTCTTATCCTCTCTCACCTTCCAAACTAACCCACATGTGATAGTGGTGGAAGCATCTTTACTTTTGGTCTGACGTTGGTTTGGCTCCCAATTCAACTCTATGTTGTCGATACCTTTGTCTTCGCAGCAAGCGCATCATCAACGCTTGCAGTGTTCCGAAGTCTAGTTGCATTCTCCTTCCCTTTGTTCGGTGAATCCTGAATCCTTGGTACCCTATACTAGCTAACTATTTTGCTACAGCCGAACAGATGTTCAACAAGTTGGGCCTCGGACCTGGATGCTCTCTTCTTGCAGGTATCGCAGTTGTTTTAGGGATACCTTTTCCTATTTGGTTGTACCGTCATGGGGAAAAGTGGAGACATCAAAATAAGCATTCCAAAGCACCTTCGACTTGACCTCGACAATTGCATTCAACTGCATCATAGATAGCTATTCAATTGGTGCTTTTACTACATTAGTTAGCATGAATACAGAGTTTCCAGAAAGACTCCCATCGTGCCAACGAAGTGAGGAAGAGAAACAAAGATGGGACAGTCTTCCCTCAGTGTGAATTCTCCTCTTGGGGGGGGGGGGGGGTTTGGAGACGACTCTGAAATAGAGCAATATTGGAGTTGAATGATTATTATCATCTTAAACCCTTTTGGATGGAATGTAAAGAGACTACAACCTCGCGCAATTATCCCAGCTATGATACAAAGTATTCCTGAAATTAGGGACAAGTGGTGTCAAACATGTAGATTAGCATACCTGAATCTCCTTTCCATATCCCGCGATCAAGAGGATAGAGGGTAGAAAAGCAGCGATGTAAATCGCTGACTAACTGGGGCTCCATTGCCCATTTTCCCTCTGGTGGTCATCTAATATCGCAGTTTGAAACCGCATATTTGACGGCAGAAGGTCCCCATCAATACTCGCCGTGGTCAGTCTTGCCAGACTCTTGTGTACATTGAGCATTATTCTTGATGCGAGCGTGACGGAGATGGAGGAAGCTATGGTAGACAAGGAGCCACGTAACGGAGACGAGTTGATCTAATGATAGAATAAGAATAAACCCTTCTCTCATCCGGTGAAACAGATTCTTACATAGAACGTGCCGACGTTGGCTGCATTTGCCAGCGTGATCGCACTGGTCCCAGTTCTGTTAGCTGGTACTGTGAAACAAATAGGAACCACAAGAACCGAACTAACAGGAAGTACAAAGTTCCTATTGGGAATAGGATTAGGCAGCAAATCGAGACGGAATATAATCACTTACCGTCCCTCATCATAACATAAACAAGTGGCATATCAGCTCTCAATCCCAGCCCCCTAGTATCGTCTATCCCTCGGTAGCTCTTCACCATTGTCAGGGCGAACACAACGAAGTCAAACACAAACATGTACTCCCAGTCGGTAGCATACCTAACTGCCTCTTTCTTAGACACGTCTGGTTGTAAACAAATACCATTAGAGTTCTCTCCAAGTTCAGATGAAGTCGCCATGCTCCAGGCAACAATTCCGGCCCCGGATGCCCATAGAGTACAAAATACGACGAGAATTCGCCTGTCGCAGTACCATATTGCGTACACACGGGAGGTCAGAATAACTATTTTCGGGGAAGAAGATTGGACACTTCTTCTATTGTTGATATAGAGACTGGAGAAGGTACATACCAGCTACAATACCTTGCGATAAAATGAGAAGAATTTCGTGAAATTTCACAATGGTGTCACATCTATAACGCCAATGGTCTTTAGAATCATCTCGAATCGCCTCAAAAGGTTCTTGCGTACATCTGTTGATGAGATAAATGACCTATCTTTCGCAGAAACGACACATCTACTGACTGTTGAATCACCTTCGAAGAAGAGGTAGTAACAGACGAGGACATTCGCAACGCAAGGTAAATATCGGTTGACGAAGAAAAGGCCCGCTCCTAAGGATATGGGTCGCCTCCAGAGATACAATATTTCCTCAGCTATTTGTGCAGAGGGATTGTCACAAATCGAAGGGATAATCCAGGGAAATACGAACGCAGAGTGAGAAGATGATCCCAATAGAGAACAACTACAGCGAGAATTGAGCCTGCGATGTTATAATTTCATTTTAATGAGGAATAGGTTACTGTAACCCGAAAATTGGAGGTAGTTGCTTATCAAAGCATCTGACATTGTCGATCCTGTCGATTCTGCCAAGGTTGGTACTTTCAAAAGGAGGGAAGAACATGGCTGAGTTCTCAAGGTATACCACCAAGTTTTATTCAGTGCGGTGGAATCAGTGGGCCTCGATTTGCAGTCAGAGCGATATCAAAACATCTGTAGCACAGCACCCAGTTGATACATTAACTTGCGGACTCGTGTAGATGATTCGTCACAAACATCCTAGATCTGGACTGAAAATATGACAATCAATCGAACCTCATCAGCCGTTCTGAACGAAAATACAGACAGCCAGGAACCCGGCCATGCCCTAGAAAGATTAATATCACCTTTGGGTACAAGCAGCCGAGGCGCAGAGCTATCTGCATCCAGGTTCTCTTCTCTTTTGGCAAGGTAGAAGTCGACCTCAATTCGACCTCAATTTCTACCTTGGTGCTGCATATAATCCAAATCCTCATCCAAAGCTTCAAATTAGGCATAGTGGATAACCATATTACTATGGGACACGATTCATCCATTATCTTTCGATCATATATCTGGTCCACCATGGCGGGAGAGAAGTAGAAAGTGAGTGTTTGGAACGACCGTGCGTGCAGGAGAGACGTTCATCATGATATTCTCAAGATGTTTACCAGTCGAGTGGCCACGAGAATACCAGCTCATTGACTGAGCTGGAGACCAGTAGGATTGCCTGGCTCCGTGCTGTGATGAGGGGACTCCGGGCGATGGAGTTGGAATTGGTTTGTGGTGCAGATAACGAGGCTAGCAACGGAAATCTCAGACAACATATGTGTGCTCCTTTCATTTTCTCTGTCTTCGCCTTCTGAGATGCCTGTTCGAAACCATGCACCTGTCTGCAAAAGTTCCGTTTCAATACTCGGGGAAACCCACGCAAGTCTTGCGTGCAAATTGAGCATGATTCCGGATGTAAGGGTGACTGAGATCGAGGAGGCAAAGGTAGAGATTGATCCTCGTGGTTGAGATGAGATGAGCTAGCATAGGATTAACAATAGACCTATTACCTTATATAGAAGGTGCCAAGATTGGCAGCAACGACGTCGAGGGCGATCTTGCTAGTTCCCTTGTCCGTTAGTTTTTTAGAGAAAATAAAATAGGAAGAGTAAAACTCGACGAACAGAAAATATAAAGTTCCTGTACAAAGCATCACAATTTGCTAATGCTTCAGAACACGCTCACATGCCATCCCTCATAATAACATTCAAAAGTGGCATATATGACATCGTCTCGATCCCTCTAACATGGTTTATCCCACGGGTGGCAAACGTCCCTGCGGTAATTGAGATACTGACTTGCGCCCAGTTCTCATGCACTTGGTGTGCGGTCGGCATTTTATGCCGGGTCGCCATGGCGACTCCGCATAAGCAAATTAAGACAAATTTACTACCTGCCAAGTGCGTGAGAACTGGGCGCAAGTCAGTATCTCAATTACCGCAGGGACGTTTGCCACCCGTGGGATAAACCATTTCAGCGGGATCGAGACGATGTCCTACATGCCACTTTTGAATGTTTATGAAGGCATGCATTATTGTAAACCGCCCATAATCTGCCAAGAATGGTCGTCGGGAAAGAAAAGAAGGACGACCAGAGGTTTCCATCGAACCCAAGAGGCTATATAGTGCTGGCGATTTAGTACGGCGATTCGCATCCAGGGAATTCATATCAAAATATCTGCAACAGCATAACCATACATAAATTTTAGGACGGCATAGGAAGGTTTCGTCCCATCTGAATTTGAGAGGTCGTAGTCAATGGAATCTAATCAAAGATTCTGAACAATATTACTATTAGGGACAAGTGGGGTCAAACGTTGGGATCGGGATAGCTCGTTCTCATCCCAATATTCAGAGATTCAGAAGGTAGAGCTGGGGAAGGCTGGAACGACAATAATGTGGCCAGGGAGATAAATTTCCGACTACCTAGGTCTCATCTGCTCATTTCTCTCTCATAGTCCTCTAATATTACAGTTTGAAACTGCATATTTGATTGCGGAAGTTCCATATCTATGACTGGCAGAGTCAGTCTCGCAAGCCTCTTGTGGAGATTGAGCATTATTCTGGATGCAAGCGTGACAGATATTGAGGAAGCCACGGTAGACAAGGATCCTCGCAATTGAGACGATTTAAGCTAAACGTGGATTAAAAATGGAATTATTCCTCATCCTCCGAAAAAGGCTCTTACATAGAAGGTGCCAACGTTGGCCGCATTCGCCAAGGTAATTGCCCTGGTTCCGATGCCCGTTAGCCTTCATAAATGGGAAGCGCAGAAAACGCACTGACATAAAGTATAAAATTCTTATCAGAAATATCATTAGAGAGCAAATACGGGCAAAACTTGACCACTTACCGTCCTTCATCATAACATCCAAGAGTGGTAAGGAAGAGCACGGGTCACCCGCGGGTCTCTCTTGAGTGGTACCGTACCCGCTACCCTCGATACCCCTCCCGTCGCGGGTACCGGTCGATACCGTATCCCTTAGAACCGCGGTACATATGATGTCATCGCTTTTTAAGCCCATGGCTCTCAGGATTAAGAGAAATGTGCGCAAATGTGGCATATCTCTTAAAATAGTATGTAGAAGCATGCGCTTTTGTGTATTAAGGGTAAAAGAAAATAGAGCGAAGTAACATGCAGCGTACGTGCCTAGTTCTTACACCCATAGTTTGCTCGTCCACAGTTCAACTCACCTGGGTAATTGAAGGGTGGAAAAATAGCCATTGTGGAGTTGTTATAATTGCCAAATAGACCCTCTCCGAGATGCAAGACCTACAAATAAAGTGGCGACTGTTACAGATAGATAGCGAGAAGGGGCGACCACCAGAAAATGTGTCCTCATCATGAGCAGAAGCAATAATTTGTAAAATATTCTGACCTATGAAATCGACATGTGACTCATTCTAGTTTATAGGACAATGCCTACCACACCCATCCCGATGCGTGTTGGAGAGAACGAAAAACCTAGGGCACCACGCCAATCGACTCGTTATTGATTTTACGCGTCATAGCATACACTGGATGGCGTACTTCTGGCATCATATCTATAGAGTGACTCTAAGTGTGCTAAGATATGCCTAAACGAGGTGTGTTAACTACAAAAGTCGAGCAAACTTACACAAAAATGGTTCGTCCAAAGTATGCAACTGGACCCGCCTAATACCCCTCACACCGCGGGACGGTGCCACGGTACAACACGGTTCTCAAATCTCTGGTACCGTACCCGTACCCGCCAGACCCCACCCTTCATACCCCTGCTCAGACCCGCGACCCGTGCTCTTCATTAAAGAGTGGCATCTCAGCCCTCGATGACAGCCCTCTAGTATCATTCAGCTCGCGGTAACTCTTCACTAATATCAAAACAAACACAACCGAGTCAAAAAAAAAAACATATATTCCCAATCGGTAGCATATCCAATTGCCGCCTCCTTTGATATCCCAGGTTGTAAACAACTGCTCTCAGAGTTTTTACCCGAGTCAGGCGAAGTTGCCATGCTCCAACTAGCAATTCTTACCCCAGAGGCAAACAGAATGCAAAATATGACAAGGATTCGTCTGTCGCAGTTCCATATTGCGTATACCCGAGATGTAAGAATAACTATGTTCGACGAAAAGAAAGGAATCAGAATACTCTTCCGCAAATAATATATTGGGACGGAGAAAGCACAGACCAGCTACGATAGCCTGCGATACAATGAGAAGGGCTTGGTGATACTTCACAAGGGTGTCACATCTGCGGTGCGATGATTCACAGAACCGCCCAGTGATCGCCCTATAGGCCATAAAGTCGTCCCCGGAAAGCTTGAAGCCTTAAACGGCCTTAAGGCCCTAAAATTTAAAGCTTCTTTAAGGTCTTAAACAGAAAAGAAACAGAAAAAGGAGAGAAAAAATTCATTGAACGTCAAACACGGTACTTCGTCTGACTCCACTTCAATGGCACCGTCGTCAAGTATTCTATCTTCTTGGGCATCGGCAAGACTATTCAGACGCTCATTCTCAATTTGTGCCTCAATCTCTTCGCGGCTAGGACATGCCGGAGGCTTTCTTCCCTTCAAGAGTCTTGCAAGGTCATCTTCCGCCACGGGGTCAGTCGTGCAAGGCCTGCTGAAGTCGATACAGGCGGTTCCACTTCATCATTGTCACTTTCATGTACGAAAGTGCCTACAGCAATCGCAGCATCTCTAGTAGCGATCTCGTTGTGCTCAACTCTTGCCTCTTCCATTGGGGTTTTTTCTTTATATGCGGTAATACAATCATTGCAGTATGTTCTCCATTGTGTTGCGTTGCCTTTCATTTGTTTGAAGAAGTGATCTCCGAGGGCTATGATAAAACGGGATGGTCAACACAGACGAAAAAGTATTGATCTGGTAGAGGTATGCGCCCTTCCTCCCTTCGAAAAGGATTATTTAACTTAATCATGATATTATTTTAGGCTTAAGGCCTTAACGGAGGCCCTAAACATTTTCCACTTTTCCTTGAAGCCTTTAGCTTAAGGCCTAAAGGCCCTTGGGCGATCACTGGAACCGCCGCCAGTTAGGTTAGAAGGTTATTGCTCACATCCGCTTATGGGAGTAGGCATTAGGTAGTTTGTCGTAGGTTTTTCTCACGGGGCGCTCTCAGGGAGAGGCGGTAGCAACTTCAAGGATAATATATTGGGACATTTACGAGGACTTTAAATACTAAGTAAAAAGCTAGGAGGCAGGGGAAAGAAAGACTCATAGAAGAGTCAATAAGGCTATGTACGGGAGTCATAGGGGAGCGCGCGTCAGGAAGACGCGATACCATCAAATCGTGATGGCGGAGTGGCTCGAGGGCGCACAACTTACAACATAGTTCACAAGGAAGGAACATCACTCACTGTTGAATGACCTTCGAAGAAGAGATAGGAGAAGACAAGAACATTAGCAATGCACGATAGATATCGGTTGATGAAGAAGCGGCCCGCTCCAAAGGATATAGGGCGCCTCCACAAATATTGTATTTCATCGGCTGTGTATGCAGAGGAATGGTTACGGACAGGAGGTGTGAACCTGAAACATACGAACGTAAAGTAAGGAAATAATCCCAGTAGAGTACAACTGCAGCAAAGAGTGAGCTCACAATATCACAATTCCATTTTCAACAAAAGAATGGGTTACCGAAGCCAGAAATTTGGAGATTCGTGCTTATGAAGGCATCCGCCATTTCCAATACCCCATATTCCACTAGGAGCAAGTGGTTGCAGAAGGAAAGAAGAACACAGCTCTCTAGGACTTCTGCTAACAAGAACAGTGCTTGCAAAATCCGTTCCGCGATTCGTAGCCAGAGCGGCATCAGAATAACCGCAGCCCGCGAAAGATACATTAACTCTGAGACTGCACGTTTAGGTTTCGTCGCAAATTGCTAAATCTGGATCTGGGAGATGGTAATGATTGGAACAAGAATATTGCTTCGCGACTTCTGACCAAGAATAAAGACAAGAAATTGGCAGGCTAACAATTACATGGTTCAAGTTTTCTGCATGGCTCGCATTATGCTTTTGGAATTTCAAGTACAAGCAGCCGAAAGCCAAACTATCCGCGTCCACATTGTCCTCTTTTTTCACAAGCCAGAATTTGACGTCGATTCCAACCTCATACTGCAGGTAATCCAAAGCTTCGTCCAAAGCTTCGAAGTCAGCGCGGTTGACGACTGGCTTGCCATTGGACGCTATCCATCGGTTCTCCTTCCAATCGTGTATCTGGTCGGTCATAGCGCGAACGAGGTAAGAAGAGTCGGTGATGAGCACAAGAGTGTTCACGGAAAAGTCGTTCATTGTGATAGCTTGAAAATCTTTGACTGCCCTGGCGGCGGCGAGGATTTCAGCTCGCTGACTGGTTTGGAGACTGGTAGATGGGATGGGCTCCGAGAAATTGTGGGGCGATCCTGGGCCAAAGAAAACACCAAGCCCTGCTTTGGCATTCGGCTGGCCGTTGCGCTTGCAGGCGCCGTCGACGAAGACGGGGACTTTGCCCCTGTCGATGATCTTTTCGTTGGGTTTGGCAAAGATGGTACAGTACATCTTGGAGAGAGGGTTGTCAGGGAGTACAATGTTACGAACAGATTTGTCGAGGAGATTCTCGGGAGGTTTGTAGGTTCGAGGGAGGGTGACGGTGGTCCCAAAAGCGTCTGTGCTGATACTCGCACCGGGCCTAGCAGACTCCATGGCAGCAAGGTGTTCTGGAGGGAACTGACTCCAAAAAGCTGTATTGAATGACATTTGCGACTATGTCTGTGAGTGGGGGAATGAGACAGCATCGAGTAGAAATTCTTACACGAAAGTTCAAGGTAAGTGGTTACTCTGATCAGGGTCGTCCTATGTGATTTTCAGGCCCTCACGGGCAAAATCCATGACTTCTCCAGGTCTCAGTAGACATGGTGACCACTGTACCGGGGATCAGACGTGAAACCCCTATCAAGGGGCAGAGCGTTCACGAGCGCAAAGCTCGCCTATTGCCGAATAAAACACAATAAGAACTGTTTCAAATTGCTGCGGCGCATACTGGGTCCCTTCTTGGATAAATACGGTCGTCGTTTACTTAGTCTAAAGCGGTGAACCGATGGATGCAAGTTAGGATGTCGGATCAGATTTACATAGATGCAGAAGAGGACGAAGCTCTATTCGATTACGTCTACGCTACAGTACAACGTTTGTACACTCCGTATCTATTGGGGACTGCTCGGTGAGAGCTACCCCGGAACACTACGAATTCACCCGTTACCCCGCATTTCACGGCTCGACGATACGCTGCTAGAGAGCGATTTCTCTTCGTTTCGAGCTCACCGCGGGTGTACGCTGATCAATGGTACCCGAACGTCACTCACTTTCAACGATTCGCATGATTAATAGAAGAGCAACAATGACCTTGTGAACTCCTATTATTTTTTTTTGGCTCTTTCATCCAGCTTTTCCCATCCTACCTTATCTCCAAGTCCAAGACGCTATGTATTCTTCTCCAACTGATTCCAATTATTTTGTGGTTTCTACAAAATCCTTCCCTTGTCGTTCCATTACATCCACCTACGACCGTGGACATCAGTAATCCACCCACTGAACTGGGCACTCTACCTCTTTCATTATACACTAGAACGCGATATAGAAATTACGCGAAGATGTAGATACTTGTATATATGGATGCGTAACGAATCAATACAATCAAAGAACAAACGTCCCAGAATAAAAAAACAGCCAAGTCTTTAAAATTTGACCATTCTCAGCATCTCATATACCCCCTACGCTTTCCTAACCTTCACCTTCAGCCTTCTTTTTCTAAATTTCCTTGTTCTGCTTAAATCAACATCCATCCCATCGTCGTCGTCGTCGTCCCCATTCCGATCATCTACTGGAACATCATTCAACTCATCATCAGCTTTCGGCTCCCCAAATTTGAATGTGAACTCGAATCCATCGAGTTGGCCAGTGCCCATTTCTACAAAATCTGGCAAAGGGCATTGACCGTGTTGCGATGGGGTTGAAGCAGAAGAAGGCGGGAGAGATAATGAGTCATAAGAAGGACTTGGGACCATTGTCAGTGATGAACTTGTTGTAGAAGGGGAGGGAGGAAGCTGAGACGCGTCTTCTGAAAGAGGAGATTCCAAAACTTGAATAGTTTCTGGGACTGGAGATGACCCCGTCTGAGATGGACCATCGAGAGTGAGGGGACTGTCACGGGGTGCGAGTTGTTTTCGTAGAAAGGCCTGAGTGATAGCTCTGGACGTAAACGAGAGCTTTGCTTGACCAGGTTGATAGGAAGATGAGGTTGATGCTCGAGCCAGAGATGAAGGAAGTTTGATTCCTAGTCGACAAGGTTTCTTGGGAGACGGAGTCGAGGAGAGACGCGAATGTTTCTCCTTGGCTACGAAAAAACAACAGACTATTTAGCAAGTAGACAGAACAATATAAACGCGTGTCCTCGCACCTTTGACCTTCTCTGAAAGAAGAGCAGCTGCTCTTGACGTCTGAAATCGCGTGCACCCGTCAATGACCTGCTGGTCTTTAGTCAGGCCACAGCTCCTGCAAGGACGTAGAGCAGTCCGATTACACTGCTGACCCTTGTCTTGACATCTTTTACATGGATGAACGGTCGAGCAAGAAGGAGTCCACGAGCGACGGGAGCCTTTCGTTAACTCCAGGCGACTGTCGTCAGGTTGAGGAGTGGAGGGTCTCGACTCAATCGTGATCGGCGCGCGAAATGGCATTGGGCCAAACTGGCGTGGTGGTTGGAAAGGAGAAAGAGGAATGATCACGGGAGCTGATTCAAAGGATCCCGGTGCCGGGGGGACAATGGATATGTTCGTTTTGTGACGGTGACGGAATACAATCGACGAATTCCTTTTTGAGTATCGGCACAGCAACGGATATGGACTACAGGGTGCCAGATTTGGACATCGCGGGTGAACGTGCATCGACATACTGTTATAAGGTATTGAGAATCAATATGCGAGAAAGAGGTCAAATGGGAAGGTGCGTACACGGGACTGAGGTTTCAGGTCTGTCTACACTCGCATAGCCAGCATTTATTCGATAGCTGCTTAGGGGATATTGAGGAATGAAAAATTCAACGACAGCATTCTAGCGGGCAAGGGCGAAGTCGGATATGAGCATGGTCATTGTCTTCTCCAAAGGATAGCTGGCTTAGTCATCATAACCTTTCTTGGATCTAACTCCGCACTTGTTATTGGGCTTCCGCAAAACTGGGCACTCGATAACCCTGGCCGAACCCTGCCGCAGGTCTTATCCTTCTTTTTATAATATATAGACTCTTCAAAGAAAACACCCCTCTCTAGTTCAAACTCCCAACGTTCGCCAACAGGATTCATAACACTTGTGTTCCCGTGTCAGCCGTCAAGTCACGCCACTTATCTTCTTTACCCGTCGAATCACGCCTACGTTTTTTTGATGCACTACGTTCCAATGATGAATCGGCACGGAGCAATAGCGTACGCATTCTTGGCTGCTGATGCGTTGTCTTTCACGCTCAGATGTTTATACGGCGACGTGTCCTCCTCCCCAACATATTTAAGAACATTATTACCAATCAAAAGGCTCATTTCTTCGCTCTTTCCTATCTCTACTACTAGGTTACCACGGTTCAATATCTTGACAACATGCTCCTCATCCCAAATGCTGCTTGGAGCCTCTATGCGATTCCGGCGGCTGTTGTTTTGGCCTACATCCCCCACGTTTTCAGAACCCTAGCGATTAAGAAGTATCTTGGTAAATACAACAACCTTGCCCCCATGAATCATTTGGCAACTCTCGAGGAGAGGGCCAAGGAAGGAAAGGTACCAAAGAACGTCGTCGATAGGATCAAGAGGATGGATGCTTGTCACAATGTACGAGCTCAACTTCGTCTTTGAATACGATGTCATGAAGCTGAATTATTGTCTCCAGAACGCGTTCGAGACTATCCACGTCTTCCACATAGCTGTCTTAGCTGGGAACTATGCTGGATTAGATGTTCAGTTTATGAACGCGGCTACGGGGCTTTAGTATGTCCATTTCCCAAAGCTAATATCCGATTGTTCACAGAATAATAAATTTGTTCTTTAGTCTCCTCTCTAGGATTGTTTATACTGCTATTTACATCAACCAGTCAACTAGTGTGGCAGCAACCTCAAGGACTTTGATTTGGGCAGTTGGGATCGGTAAGTCGCTCACCCTCTTCTGGATTGTGTATAGTCATTCCAAGGTCATCATGGTATAGCTGCCAGCTTAACTATTCTCATTCGTTCTGCGAACGCCGTTTCTGCCAGATAAATCCATGAATTCAGGTAATCAAATGAAATTCCTTCTGTGGGATAGCTTGTAATGTGCATATGATTGGCATTCTTCATGCAAACAACGGCTTAGGGAGAACCGGGATTAAAATTATGGATATATCTACCTAAGCTACCCAACAAGATCGCTTGTCGTGACTGTTAGATAAGTTTGGCCGTTTGGACCGAGTTCTCATTTCTTCAAGCCATCTACATGAAGGCATTCTGACTAGAATTAAGTCTGTATGTCACAACATTAGGTCTTACACGTAAGGTTTTCCTGTGCATGCTATCCACAGAATTCCACAGAAATAGAGAACCGCGTAACAGGGACAACAAAGCTGCTTGACAATCTTTGGAATTTTAACAGCTAGATAAATAACAGTAATCATCATCAGCAGCAGCAGGGGATGGGACAACTTGGGACTCGTACTTTTTTTCGGCTTTTTTGGTCTGGGCTTTTTCCCCTTTGCCTTCTCAGCACTTTCTAGGATGGTTGTAGCGGTCTGACCATCTTCCCTGGCTGTGGTTGGGTCCGCGCCGTTTTCGAGAAGGAACTCCATGATTTCTCGATCTCTCAGCGAAGCTGCTTTCATGAGAGGCGTGATGCCCGATATGGTCGCTGGCAATGTGGCTTTTGTAGAAGTGGATGCCGATTTTTCCATATTGTGGGGGTGCTTGTCAAAGCTAAAGGACGACCTGGGCCAATCTTCGTTGTCCGTGTTCACGTTAGCCCCTAGCCTGACAAGCCCACGAAGGATTGTCATAATTCGTGTCAATTCGTACGAGGGAAAGCTCTCGCATTCGGCTATGACGAGAAAGAGAGGAGTTACTCCAGAGCAAAGACGCGTATTGACGTTCTGGGGAGTGAGAACCTTAAATAGAATGTCCATATCCTGTATCTTTGCAGCTCGGTGCACGTCAGCGGTTAATTGGCATGGCGGGCCTTGAGCAACCAGGAGTTTGACAGCCTCATCGTCCAATTGTCCAATATCAGCTCCGTGAGATGTTAGCATTTTGATAAGGTCTTCATTCATGATGTAAGCAGCTTTAATAATAGGTGTCCATTTGATGGGATCCGGAAAGAAAGCGACGTTATTTGGGTGTTCGTGTTCGAAGGAGAAATGACGCGGCCAGTCCTCGTTCTCCATGTTCACATCTGCCCCCAGTTCATGCAAGAAACGGAGAGTATCCAATACAACCATCATATTCCCTCTGTTGTCTCTACATGAAGCAACGACGAGGAATACGACTGTGGTGTCAGAGCACAGGCGTTGGTTCACGTTTTCCCGCGTCAGTAGAGATTGAAGCGCCGGTAAATCTCGAGATTCTACTGCTTGGTGTATATTGCGAGTAAATTGACAGAGCCCAGGAGGTGAGGAAGTGGAGGGAGAGAGGGATTCCTGGGCAATTTCTGCCATCAAAGGGAAATGGAGCTGTTGAGTTTTAGCCTAAGGATTACAATGGCAGATGGTAAACTAGACTTCTCGAGAATTTTACTTTCTGTTGGGGTACAGTGAGCACCTCGGCGATGGTGAGCTTATAAAGGTGTTCAAAATGCCACGTCTCGTAGCTGGTGGAGCAGTTACAGAAAGTAAACAACTCGTAGCAAGAATAGGCGATGGCAGGTTAGGTAACGTCACAGAAGCAATAGAATGGTCCTAATTGTGGATCACATAATTTGGTATCATGATACCGTCACGGTGATAGAAAGCAGAGAAACCAAGCGTCACGCTTTCAGCACCGTCATTCATTCCTAGTTTATTTACCTGGCTATGCCTTTCAGAGTACGCATGGCCCACCTGTTCATACGCATCATTCAGTTTGAAGTAAGAATCTGAGCGCTGTTTTCAGCATCACAAGCTACTTCTTCTCAGTTTCACTAGATCCTTTTTCACACTTTCCACTCATGGCTCCATTATGTCCCCTACAATATTTTTTGTACCCTTCAAATATTGGATGTTTGCGGTTCTTTAAACTCCATTCTTCATTCCAACTGTCGTAACTTGATCGACTAACTGCGACAACAATATTTCTTGGCGTACTTAGCGCTAAGGCCATTGAGATATTACAAATTTTAAACATTCTATATCACTTACAGGACGTACTGTGATCAGTTTAACTTTAATGATCTAAGCTCAGCGCTTTCCTCCGCTTGTCTCTTAACATCCTCTCAGCTCGGTCCCAGCGCGTGCCCTCTTTTACACTCTGTGCTGTCCCATCGCCCCATTCATCCTCAAATACATCATCCAACTCCGCATCCATGTCGTTTGCGACGTCACCTAGTCTTGGAAGTACGCCAAGGATTATCCTTTCGTCATATGTGACCCCTTCCAACGAGTTCTTCTGACCTCTACGAAGGAGGAGAAGTAGAAGTTTGAATCGTGGAGGGATATATGCGGAGACAGTGGTTATAACAGTATTCATGTCGTTAATACGGTTTTTATTCATTACCACAGTCAAGTGAGTGAGAGATGGCATAGCAGAGATGTCAAAATCTGCATCCCAAATGGTAAATGTTTCATAAGCATCCACTTCTAGGTGGGTTATGGCGTAGAACAACGGCATGTTGCGCGTCATAATATCAGTATCGTGGTAAGGGAATGATAATTTCCGGAGAGACGGAACGATCAGTTTGAATAAGAGGTGTGTTGACGTCAAAGACCTAAGGCGAAGAGATTCGAGAGAAGAATATCGACGAACGAAATTTGGAATTCTAGAATAACCGTCGTCGTATTGCTTGGACGAAATGGTTTTGACATATCCGCGGGCTCGGCGAATGCGAGGAGAAGGATCCTTTGATATAAAGGAATCGATAAAACGGAGCATTGCTTCGTCCAATGAAACCAAGGCAATAATGACTATATGGCGAAATAGGAAAGGATCTGACCTGAAGGGCAAAGTTTTTGATTATGGCTCATATAGAAACCGTGCTCGCTCTTACCAGGACTGAACTTGTTGGGAAACATAAGAAAGTGCGCAAGCAGTCTGCTGATCAGACGTAGCCGCGATCTCAAAAACAAGTCTAGCGACATCGATAGGAATGTCGCTAAATTGTTTCATGATATCATGTAGGAGAGATAAAATTGGACTTATTGAGGTTGATGGTATGAAGCAGCAAAGTTGTTGGCGGATGCAATCCTGTACACGCTTAACACCTCCTTCATTGGAGAGACTCCAAGAACCGTCGCGATTGTCGGTCATAAGAACCTGGTAAATTGGAGTACCAGACAATTTGCATCATGAAATCGTTTCAAGATGTTCCTGTTGATATCGCTAGACTCATTTTTGAGAGTGCAGCTGTATCAGATCGGTCCACTGCTTGCGCTCTTTCTTGTGTTTCGCGAGAGGTTCAATTCTGGTTAGCGTCCACTTATCTATGATATCAATTCTTAAATTAACGGCTATCATCAAAGGTCAGATCCGTTCCTCTTCCGCAATGTTGTCATTCAGGACGAGGGTACAGTTCGCGAAGCGATGCTGGAATTCATCGACAATTTTATCTCAGAGGATCCCCCTTCGCGCATTCTGCGGGCTCGCGACTATGTTCAAAGATTTTCGACCAAGCAAGATAACGATCAAGAGAATCGAATTCCCAAATTCATCGGACTGTGTACAGCTCTCGAATCTCTCTGTCTTTGGACACTCGACCTCACTGCCCCATTTCTGCCGATAAACATTCCGTCCCTGCGCAAAATATCGTTTTCATCCTTTGATAAAGGGCCTCAGACCTTTAACGTACCGCTATTTCACTCGGTAACCCATCTCGAAATAGACAGTGCTGATCCAATCAGCATATGGAAAGCAGAGTTATCTTCGATGAGCTCTCTCACTCATCTTGTTCTAGTTTTGCTAGATCAAAATAAGATAGCTACTGCCATATCTACAGTCTCCTGCAGTCTTCCCTCACATCTTCAGGTTCTATTGCTCGTTATGCGAAGGACTGAGCAATCCTCACTGGAGGGAATATCCTACGATGAGAGGATTGTGATCGGCGTCTCCTTGCGATCCAATGAAGTGCCATCTGAGAGTAATTCGTATGCAGAATATGTATATGAGGAAGATTGGGCTGCTTGGACGGGCGAGACATCAGAAGTCGACACATGTTGGGCCAAGGCTGAGTTATTGTTGAGGGACAAACAGAGAAAAGCAAAAATAATGGACTGAATGGTACCCTCGATTTTGGACTTCGATCTGATTTATCCATGAACTCATATTTTACTAGGGGAACACGTCTAACCTAGCAATGGAGTAGATATATGTTCGCGCACTAAGGGTGCGATGCAGAATATCAGGTCGACATGGAATGGAGTGAGTATCGTTACTTCCGGATATATAATTGAACAAGATGTCATGTTTGTGAGGGATTCATTATCGGTGATTGAGGAATAGCCACTGCATCCGCACATGGTCCTCTTTATTTTCGAACCACCAGCACCTGAAATTTGCTGCTGAGGATGGTCGTGTTCAAAAATGCTCCAATTGATCTTGCCAGATTAATAGTTGAGACTGCAGCTCTATCCGATTGGTCCCTGTGTACTGCACGTGCGTTGTCTTGTGTTTCACGAGAAGTTCAGCTTTGGTACGACATTCAGTTATCTCCTCCACTAAAGGTAATTCACAGCCAGAAATAACAGGTCAGACCAATTCCTGTTTCAAAATATCGTCATTCAAGAGGAAGGTGCGGCACCCGGTGCCATGCTCCGTTTCATTGACGATTTCATCTCGGAAGATCCGTCTCCGCGTATTGGTCGAGCTCGTGCTTACATCAAAACTTTCTCAACGAAGCAGGAGGAAGATTATGATGGCCGAATCCCGAAATTCATTAGTCTATGCTCTGCCCTTGAATCTCTATGTATCTGGTCCTTGGAACACGATTCATCTTATTTCTCCACGAACATTCCATCTCTTCGGAAGATGTCCCTTGCCTCTTTTGATTATCCTTTGTCATTCAAGATGCCTCTGTTCCAAGCAGTTACTCATCTCGAACTAGCCGGAGTCATGACGGCCGGCTGGCCACTGATTTGGAATGCGGACCTATCATCCATGCCGTCTCTTACACACCTCGTCCTCGATGCAAGAGATGAAGAGCATGATATGGTGTCTCTCATATCCTATCTCTCTTCACGTGTGCCCCAAAATCTAGAGGTATTGCTACTTGTGCTCTTGAGAGCCCAAAAGGATGCATTAGATGGCATCCTTTACGATGAGCGTATAGTACTGGGTGTTGCAATGCAACCATCTAGCGACGGATTGCCTCTTGATACTAGTGCGGATGTCGTGGATGTGATTTATAAAGGTTGGGAGGTATGGACAGGGCAGATGCTGGAATCAGAAACATTTTGGGAAAGGGCTGAAACATTGTTGAAATATAAACGTGGTCTTCCCTAATTTATAGAAGACTCATGTCTTATGAAAGCTACTTGAACTATTTGATACTTTCACAGGCAAAGAGATGGGCGTCCTTTGCGAAATTGTTGTTGCATTGTGCTCAAGATTCTGAAATCTATGTCATATCTCACGAATTTGTACACTTGGACGAGAGAAAATATGGGCAGGTAACAGAGGGATTCCGATATTATCAGCGTGTTAAGGGGCAGGGGAGGGGGTTGTAAAGAGGTGTGGGTTACCGGAGCGGAAATGAATCCGGCAGACCCAGTGCATACTCATCTAGTTCTTTTTCTTCTTACCCTTGTGTACCAAACTTCTGTATTTCGTCGTCTCTATACGAATTACTACGAGGTCATAAGCAGTTTCGGAGTAGAAGCGGTCATTTGACCCCTTATAGAGGTTGTAAGGGGTGAAGCTCAGTCTTCGATACCAAGACCTTCTATGTAATCCAAAGTGCTATTCAGTAAGGTGAATTTAACTGCATGGAGGAAAGACGAAAAGAAGAGCTTGCGTAAGTAAGGATCGACGATCCGATTTCCCTAAACCCAAACCCGATTAACCTAAAACTTACAGAGACACATCATACTTTCAATCATCTCATTCTTTCCTGAGTCTCGATTCCTTCACCATCTATTTCAATGCTCGCTCGTTTAACCCCTCCCTTCATTGTCTATTGCTTCAACTTGACGCACCGCCGTGACAACACTTTATCTCCATACTTAATCTTCCGTCATCTTTTCTTCCAACTTCACTGGATCCATTTCAAATACAAGATGGCTCGTGATCAGGTAAGTCATCCTCGTTATATTAAGTTCGCCCTTTTACTCCGTTTGTCCCTCATCATCCTCTCAGCGCGACCCCAACGCGTGTTCTCTTCCGACACCTGTTCAGACCATTGGTTCCATTCATCCTCAAATACATCATCTGATGCGACATCCGGAGGATTTTCGATTCCCTCCAGTCTTGGGAGAACGCCGAGGATTATCCTATCATCGTATGCGACACCTTCTAGCTGATTCTTCTGCGCTCTTTGCAGGAGGAGAAGTAAAACCTCAAGCTGTGGAGGGATATGAGCGGAGACCGAGGATATAACAGAAGTCATGTCGAAACTGATACTTAGGGTCATCATTACAACTAAATGTGTAAGAGACGGCATGGCAAAGACGCCAGTTCCTACATCCCAAATGGTTAATCCGTTAACAGCATCCAATTCTAGATGCGTCACGGCGGAGAGAAATGACATGTTGCATGGTAATACTCCAGGATTAGGATAAGGGAATGACAGTCTCCGCAGAGATGGAACGTTCAGTGTGAACAAGGAATGTGGTGGCTCCAGTGACCAAAGGCATAAAGACTCGAGGGCAGAGCAATGCCGAACGAAATTGGGAACTTGGAAATTGTCGTCATCATATCGCTTGGTTGAAAAGGATCTGACATAGCCGCGAGCACGGCGAATGCGTGGAGTGGGAGAATCTGAGGTAAAGGATTCGATAAAACGATCCATTGAATCGTCTAATGAAACCGTGTCATTAATGACGATATGGCGAAATAAAAAACGATCTGACCTGAAACTGAAGTGTTTCATCATTGGCCTCACATGAAAGGTGCTCGCTCTTACCAGGACTGAACTTCTTGTGAAACACAAGAAAGTGTGCATGCAGCTGACCGATCAGACATAGCCGCGATTTCGAAAATAAGCCTAACGACATCGATGGGAGTGTCGTTAAATTGTTTCATAGGATCATGTATGGGTGACACAATTGAACTTCGCGATGTTGGAGGTATGAAGTAAAGCTGTTGGCGGATGCAATTCAACGTCCTTTTGCGTCCTTCAAGCGCATTGTTGAAAGGCTTCAATAACCCTCGTGATTGGCAGTTGCAGAAGCCTGTTACTTTGGATAATTGTCAGACGATTTGGGGCGATGAAATCGTTGCCAGATGTTCCTCTTGATATCGCCAGGCTCATTGTTGAGAATGCAGCTGTATCAGATCGGTCTACAGCTTGTGCTCTTTCTCGTGTTTCGCGAGAGGTACAATTCTGGTGGGCGCCCACTCATCTATGATAGTACTTTTATTATTAACCACCGTAACCAAAGGTCAGATCCGTTCCTCTTTCGCATTATTGTCATTCAGGGCGAGGGCACGGTTTCCAAAGCGATGGGGGATTTCATCAACAATTTCATTTCGGAGAACCCCACTCAGCGCATTCTGCGGGCTCAAAGTTATGTCAAAATGTTTTCATCCAGGCAAAAGAGCGATGAAGAAAACAGAATTCCACGATTTATCGCTCGGTGCACCACTCTTGAGGCTCTCTGTCTTTGGACGCTTGGCCTCAACTCCTCCTTTATGTCAATAAATATTCCATCTCTACGCAGGATATCATTCTCTTGCTTTCGTAAATGGCCACAGACCTTTCGAGTACCACTATTTCGCTCGGCCACTCATCTTGAAATAGACAGTGCCGACGGGGCTGGCATGTGGGATGCAGGTTTACCCTCTATTAGCACTCTCACCCACGCTGTTTTGGTTGTGCCAGAAGGAACAGTGACGAAATCTGTCCTCTCTACTATCTCTTCGCAGCTGCCCCCACAACTTGAGGTTCTACTTCTAGTAATGAGAAAAAATGAGAAAGCTTCGTTGGAGGGAGTATCCCACGACGATAGGATTGTGATAGGCATATCATTGTGGCCTGGTGAGAATTTATCTGAGAATAGTTCGGATGAGAAATATGTATACGAGGACGAGTGGGACACTTGGGCAGGCGAAAAGCCAGAAGAGCATACATGCTGGGCAAAGGCTGAAGGAATGTTGAGGTACAAACGGAGCAAAGTATGAAAGCTGAATGGAATGGGATTTCATAAACCGACGTTGGATCATCCTGGTATTGGACTGCTACTGGAAGTACGGATACCTGACCCGGAATCACTTGGTGTCATGATTGGCGCGGAACTGAGTGTGAAAGGTAGAATATCAGGCGACCAAAAAGATGGAATAGCTTATTATTAGGAGGAACAATTAGAGCAGGATGTCGTGTTTGCGGCTGAATTGCGGGGATCAGCTGGATCCGTGACCTCGTCCTCCTGTTTTCTAATCACCATCATCTAAAATTCCGCTGTTCATCATGGACACTTTTCAAAATGTTCCTATTGATGTTGCAAGGCTGATAATTGAGATTGCTGCTCTGTCTGACTCGTCCCTTTGTACTGCTCGTGCCTTGTCTTGTGTTTCATCAGCAGTCCAACTTTGGTACGACGTTCGGTTGTTTTCTCCAGTAAGATAATTCACTACCAAGAATTCTAGGTCGGATCCTTTTCTGTTTCAAAATATTGTCATTCGTCATGAGGGTGCAGTACCCGATGCCATGTTCCGTTTCATGGACGACTTCATCTCCGAAGAACCATCTCCACGTATTTTTTGAGCTCGTGCTTACGTCAAAACGTTTTCAACAAAGCAGGAGACAGATCAAGAGGATACGATCCCACGATTTATCAGTCTATGCTCTGCCCTTCAGTCCCTGTGCCTGTGGTCTTTGGAACCGGATCCATCATACTTCTCCACAAGTGTACCATCCCCTCGCAAGATGTCTCTTTCGTTCTTTGACGATTCTTTGACGTTCAGGATGCCCCTGTTTCAATCTGTCACTCATCTCGAATTGGCTTCGTTCACCCCAGATGAGCGACAAATTATGTGGGATGCGGATATATCTTCCTTGCCATATCTTACCCACTTAGTCCTCGATGTGAGAGACGAGGTCGACGACATGGTTTCCACTATTTCCAACCTTAGTTCACATGTATCCCCAAATCTAAAGGTATTGCTGCTCATCCTCTCAAGGTACCAAAAGGATTCGTTGAATGGCATCTCATACCATGATAAAATAGTATTGGATGTCGGTGCAAACCTTGAGCATCCGTTTCACACAGTGGACGATGAGGTGGGAGACGACTTTGTAGATGTGTTTCATCTGGGCTGGCGGGCATGGACAGGGCAGATGCTAGAAGAGGAAACATTTTGGGGAAGGGCTGAAGCATCGTTGAAACATAAACGCAAGTTTCCCCCGACTTATAGAAGACTCTTTGACTGATGAAAATCATTTGAAGGATCACATTCGTCCCGTGGTAGAAATACTTAACATTTTTTTTGGGAAAGAGATGAGGATCCTTCGCAGAAAGTCGTGTCGTATGGTGCCCAAAGTTCGGACATCTCTGTTGCATCTCACAATTTTGTGCTCTTGGAAGAGAGGGAGAATGTGTTGATAATGCCAGGATTTTAGCAGGGCTTGTTCGTTGCAATGGACGTTGTCAGCATATTTAGGCGGTGTCTTCCGGCGTCCCGATGATTTCTGCACGACTATTATACAGTAACACTTTCGATTTAAACACTACAGTACCGGAAAAAAGTCCTGCACAAAAAATCGTTTCGTGAATAGCAAGGCAACTACACATTTTGCGCACAAGTGCTTGCAGACAAAATTAAAGCTATATATGTATAGTTTATGAATGCATTTTATTTGATGCCAAATGGAGTCCTCGTTGTGCCGCTACTAGCCGATGTAGTAGGTATACCCACTTTTGCTGACTGCTGTTGGAGAGCGTGCTCGTTTATTTGTTTCTCCTTGACGACCGGCTCTCTAATTTGTACAGAGTCTTCCTCTATGTGTTCTTTCAGTCCTACAAAATGTACATCTGTATGCTCCATGATCTTGACGACATATCCTCTGATTCCGTGGGTCACTTATTGGCACTGACCAGGCAATGGCATCTCGAACCTACCGTAACGATGGTTTAAGGCACAATTCTATGATGAGTTGAACAGTACTGGCTCTTCCTAGAAGTTGGTGGCTGCTGGCCACCGCAAAGCCATCAAAATGATTGACTCTTGGGCAGCCAGAAATGTTGCAAAAAGTGGGTGCACCCACTTCATCGGCTTGTAGCGCGACAACGAGGACCCCATTTGGCATCAAATAAAATGTATTCATAAACTACACATATATAACTTTAATTTTGTCAGCAAGCACTTGTGCGCAAAATGTGTAGTTGCCTTGCTATGCACGAAACGATTTTTTGTGCAGGACTTTTTTCCGGTACTGTATCTATTGTAGAGTTAGGACTTCCTCTAAAAAATGTTTAACCGTGATTAGATCGACGGGCTCATTGACCGCCGATGGCTATTGGCTCCCAAACGAAAGGCGTCAATTGTTGTGCACCCTGCATCAGCGCGCAGGGTTTACACAGGACATGATGCATGGATTAACCATGCCTCGCATCGATTCAGAAGGTTTTAAGTGTCGAGGGAACCAGGATGTTGTGAATTAGAGATGAAGAAAATTTTACGTACCTGAATTTTGTCCAAAACATACCTTGCGTTGAGGACAAAATCAACAATAAGCCATGATGACCTCAGGCAAATCCTGAATCCATCAAAAAATGCCATCACGAAAATGGATGGGGGAAATGGAAAGCATCCGCCGGTCTCCCATTTCCCTTTTGAACCTCCATCACCTCCTCTTTCTTTCTCCCTCGTTAAACTGCCCCCGTGCTGAAAAGGCATTTTTACCTCCAGTCTCGGGGGGTTCAGTTTACTGGCATCTCGAAAAGTCGAATATCCTTCCCTACCCACGACACATCCTCGTGTATTGCCGTAATTATCAATGCCTCCGAAAAACGCTGCGTCTTCAAGCAGTGCGCCGTTGAGCTTGCAGGAAGCTATCCGGCAGTCTACTAGTCGATGGCAGGCCAATCTGGACTCCCTTTTCCAACATGCTAAAGACCGATTTCCGGATGTCGTGTGGGAACTTGTTCCCGATGATGAGATGGACATGGACAGTGAAGATTTTGCCAAGGAGCGAGGCGAGCTTGTCTGGGGACATAAGGGTATGTTTTTTCTGCTTGGCTCAGCTCCTTTACTAGCTGGCTAACGAGAATATGAATGGCAGCGATTGTATATGCCCGAGCACCGCCGTCTTTTCAGTCTCGATATTTCTCCTTCCGTCCGGTCAATCCATACTCTCCCGAGCCGGGCTATCTGGATTCGAGTCTCACATTATCAGTGCGCTCACGCTCACCGTCGCCTTCACGTTCACGACCTGGTTCTCGTGCCCAGTCTCTAGCGCCAAGCGTGCTGACTGTGTCCAACAAAGAGGGCCTGTTGCGCCTTAGGACCGCGATCAATTCGTCTCTGTTCTCGAATGAACTCGAATACCTCTATACGGGTCAGGGCTTTGGAGAAGCTTTCGAATTCCTGTTCGACACGACCCCTGCCTTGGAGTCCAATGCATCCCTGCCGGACAGACAGGTCGTATCAACTCCTCGCACTTCACTCAACTTCGACCCCGAGGTCCTTACTACACAGGCACGAGTTGACAAGCTTCGAAAAGATCTCGTCTACATGTGGAGGTCTCGGCTTTACAGCGACGTTCGAATCGCGTTGACGGGCGAATTCTCAAGCATTAATCACGAGACCTCGACGGCCATTTTCTCCAGCCACCGTTTCATCCTCGTTAGTCGCTGCAGCTACTTCAAGAACGTATTGCAAGACTGGCCAAGGAAGAAAACAGCAGCCAACGAACCCATTACCTTGACCCTTCCTTCACCACCCTTCACACCTGCTTCCCTTCATTTCACTCTCGGATATATGTATACAGGCACTCTCGTGTTTTCACACCGAACTTACGATCTCTCCACGGCTCTCTCCCTTTTGAAATCAGCCAACTACCTCGACCTTCAACCCCTCTATGACGAGGTCCAGGCACGCATCGTCCAAGAGATGATGCACGGCCTCGGTCACGCGTTCCTTGAATTCGGAGCTTATGAAGAAGTTAACAAAGGAGGATTCGCAAAAGCTGGATGTCGATGTCGATCCTGCGTCCGCAGAGCCCCACGCATTCTCGCCTCCGCCGTCGAACCGGACTTGCAAAATACTATCCTAGAGCGAGGTGCTCGACGCATCTTGGTTTCCGCTTTCGGCGTCGGCTGGTGTACGAGCGAGTTTGCGACCCTCCCTCCAAAGCTAAGAGAGAGTCTGTTGAAAGGTGTACGCAAGCGTACGACCGCATTCAATCCGGCTCTGGGGGGACCAGATGGCGGGAGAGGGAACGGACGAGGAAACGTGTTTGCTGTCTTGTGGGCCGCTGAGACAGCCCTGCGAAGGTTACAAGCTATCGAGAGTGGCATTTCGAAGAAGAAGAAACGAGCTGCACCTCCTGCCCCCAGTGGTGGCGGAGAAGATGATGAAGCTATGGAAGAAGATGATTCATATTGGATTGAAACTGTGCGGGAGATGATTTTACTTGGGCGCAAGGGAGCGGAAGAAGTTTTGGCTGCTGAATGCGTCGAGTGTTTCACATTCCCTTCGGATCCTGATGTCACCATGGGCGAGCCAGGTGACTGGGAGGCATTAATGTATAGTGATGGCGTGGGCTTCGACGATGATGATCGGTTAACTTGGACTTTTGACGCGCTGAAAAGAGGGTTGCAAGAGTCGAATGCGGCAGTCGTTTATCAAGCTTTAGTATCGGAAATTCTGATCAGGTGTGTCTAGTTGCTTTCTGGGGTGTAATGTCAAGCTGATAACTTTTTAGGTCACACCCGGACCACTCAGACCAGGCGTTCTTGAGTCCCACCAGCAAAGTCAGAGGTATCGTAGAAAGTGCCAGAGTTGATGTTCTCAGGTGAGCCCAGTTACCTCTGATACTAACACAACCCTTACCGTTTTAGGTGGATCCGGAAACGGTGGATCAACATGGCTCCTCTGGGTGCTTTTGAGAGTCTGGAAGATTGGGCTTTGAAAGAAATCAGTGATAGTAAGGTCTCCTTTTACGACCCTACCTCGGTTGATGCCAACTCTCTTGTAGGCATTGAGGTTCCCATTGAAGACTTGCTACTCCCAGCTGGCTCGGCACCTCCACGATCATCGACTCACTTCAAATCTCCTCCACCTGCCAATGACGATGAAGCCTCAAGTCTCCATGCCAGTTTATTACCTCGGACACCCACGGTCACCAGCACTGCGAACTCCGTTCGGAGTACAGTTTCACGACGTACGAAGAACGACCGCCCAGACTCAAAATTTACTCCCGGATCTTCTTCTTCTGCTACCAACTCCTTGTACGAATCTGGCAGGAGAACACCGACCCACCAACGATCTGGAGCTGTTTCTCCTGCCCCTTCTCCTTCTGGAAGACGTACTCCCACCCATTCCAGATCTGGCGCAACTTCTCCCTCACCATCCGCATTTTCAACGCGCAGCAGTGCACGCGCTGGTGCTATTTCTCCAAGTCGGAGAAGAGCGGGGGCTGGCAGTCCTCCCCCTCCGTCACCTGGTATAGACCGACCGTCAAGTGCTGCTAGTTCAAGGAGTACCGCAACTGCTACTACCGTCCGGAAGAGCAGCGCTGGAAGCGTTACCAGCAGCGTTGCAGTCGCTCGACGGGCCGCCGCCTCCACTGCTTCAACAGTATCCACTCGATCCTCTGTCGTTTCAAGCAAAGCGTCAACTGCCAGTTCCATCCGCAGTGGGCTTGGTGTGAGGCAGAGCGTCGCGTCTTCAGCAGGCCAAAGTGATTATAAGACGGCATCGAACGGTGGTGAAGGCAGTGTACGCGGTCGAAGAGGATCTGTTGCTTCGTCAACAACCGCGTCCATTCGGTCTAGCGTCGCTTCCCCTTCGAACCAGCGGAGACCTGCGAATTTGAGTGTACCAGGAAGACAGAGACAAGCTAGTACTGCGTCGATGTCGTCATTGTCGAGTCCAAATTCGCCAGTAACACCCAAGAGACCAGGTAGCGTTGCTTCGAGTATCAGGTGAGCTTCATCATTACCCTCTTTGTTTGTTTTGTTTCTCAACCGCGTTGTCAGATCTACCACGTCAACAAAGGAGTCCCCCGCTCAAGCTGCTCGACGAGCTGCGAAGGCAGAAACAGCGGCTGCCCGTCAGAAGCCTGCAGAATGGACAAACGCCAAGGGCAAGGAGAGAGAGAAGGACGACTCTCCCGCTGCGGCCGCTTCTAGTGGACCTGGCCAGACTAGCAGTTCCATCACAATCAAACCCAAGCCACGAGCGAGCAATGGTCCATCAACGACGACGAATACGCCCACGACCAGCACGTTGAAGAGGAAAGGCTCAAGCGATACAATCACCAGTCGAAAAACAGGACGAGAACCAGTCAGACCCCCTCCAATGCCAAGTGCCTCTGCGAGTCCGCGAAAAGTGACGCCAGGGTCTCGAGCAGCTGCTGCAGCAAAAAAGAGGTTGGAAAAGGAGAAAGAGAACAAGGCCTCTTCTTCCTCCCTCCGACCTGCCCCATCTACAGCCACCAAAGACCAGGGCCCTCAACCACCTGGTGCCACGCTCGAAATCGGCATCCCATGTATCATCACCTCTCGTCGAAAGCGCTTCAAAGCTTATGCCAGATATATTGGTGAAGTTGAAGGAGAATCAGGGAGCTGGGTTGGTGTTGAAGTGCCCATGGATGAGAGTTGGGGTGAGGATGAATTAGCTGGGGATTCTAAGATTCTGGATGCTGGAGGACCGATGAGTGTTGACGGGAAAGAACCAGAAGGGCCGTTGGGACCCGGTGCTGGAGGACGTCAATGGAACGACGGTACCTGGGGTGGTATCAAGTACTTTGATATCACTGCGTCCGCGGAAGACCTATCCATGTCTCGAAATCGACGTGGTCGTGATTGGTCAGAAGGCACGACTGGGTCTTTCGTCGCTGGGAAGAAACGACCTCTAGGAGACTCGATGTTGGGTATTGGGAGCGGAAGGTTGAGCAAGAGAATGAGAAGCACTAGCCCGAGTGTTGTGAGTGATTCAGGCATGGAGAGCAGGGGTCTGTTTGTGAGGCCAAGCCAAGTCCTTTATGTTGTTGATGCTTGAAGATTTTGATTCTTATTTTTTTCTTTCTGGTTCTTTATTGTGTCTCAAATATCGTATGCGTATATACCATTCTCCCTCCTGATATTACCATACCCTCACTATCGTTAAATTTCCTGACTCGTTTAGTCGTGCTAAAATTGCTCTTATGTTTGTACGTTACATTACTTGTGTTCTCCTTTTTTCTTCTATTTTTCTGGATGCAATATTTGGAATCACTATTTAGAACTTTACTCTCATGCATTGAATTGAAATCAACTGTCGAAGTTGGTGGTGGGCAAGTGAAAGGAATGAAAACCCCGGAATCAGTACACAGGTACTTAGATATGTCCTGCACTCGCTCAGTCATTCAAAGTTCAATGTATCCTATGGTTCGGTAAGGTAATTACCGTTTAAATTCCAGCTTAGTTAACCGGGTAGCTAGAACTCAGCCAGAACGGAGTATGTGGAACATTGTCAGTCGGCATGAAAGAGCTTAATCTTGGTATGGAATTAGGCTCACCCTCGAGTTCAGCATGCAGGGTTACGCATGAATTCCGACATCCTCATAGATTCTACTTATCCTCAGCACTAAATTTCTCCCTCCTGATCATTAGTCAGCTCGAGAACGGCAACAGGATCAAGTTCCTTCGTATATGATTGGGAAACACAAAGTTGAGAGACGTAGGGATTAGGCAGGAATGCAGCCAAGGACGACGAAATTCACGACATTAGCATCATGGTACGGGTCGGCGCTCCAAAGATTTCCCAGGAAACTTAGAGATAACCATCATGCCCTCATGCTCACTACTCAGTCTCCCTTCAGACGTAACTATCCAAGTGTTTTATCACTCAACAACATACTCTCGTATCTCCTTGAGACAAGTTCAGATTTCTCTCCTTTCTTCTAATTGTCTTATTCAAACCTTTCATTTTTAGACATGCACAACCTTGTACTCAATTTCGAAAGAAAGGATCCTCTGGATTCAATGCTTAAATCGTCTCATTGAAATAGCCCATCTTTATCCACCGTCCTTTCCGATGGACGAGATGTCCGATGAGCAATTGGAGGCAGCCGCCAATGCTCCTCTTCGATTCCGCTGCAACTTGGCAAATGGGCAGACTGCTTCAGCACCGGTATCGACACGATGGCTCGAAATAGATCCAGAGAGGGCTGGCCAAGTTTTGCGCAACTTCGTCCTTGTTCCTGGTGGTCGCTATTTGGTTACTCTGACTGGAGACATTGTTCGATTCTGGGATATAGGTATAGTAGCACGCGAATACGTTCCTGACCGCCTCATCGCGGAGGTCGATTGTGGGATAGGATTTGATAGACGATCCTGGATAAATGCCGAGTTCAATGGTGATGAGCTGTACATCCAAGTGGAGGGTTCGAGTGTCTCGGGGTGAGTCTCCTTCCTCTATCCATTGTTGCCTGGAAGTGCCTATTACGATCATTACAGTGTTTGTTCTGCTATGTTCAGAATTAATCCTTTAGAAGAATTCCCTCAACTCGCTCTCATAGGCTTCCTAGATACCAAACTTTTCATCTCCTCTTCATTCCATTTTGATCCGTATGAGATGGCAGTCGTTTACTCAACTACCATTGAGAACGGAGGAAATATGTGGATTTGGGACCTATCGACGAATATCCTGGCAACTTGGTCAAGTGGCGGCCAAACTGTAAAGAGTGTAGGTTTTCTTAGAACAGCAATTCTCTGAGCCCAGGGACTGATGTAAAGCACTAGATCTACAACACAGAAGGCCGAGCACTTGTTATCGGTTTACCTAAGCCTGGACAGCTAATGCTACAAGGAGACATATATGAACTGCCCAAGTTCACCCAACAGTCTTCTCCTCAACAGCCTCAACAACTGCCATCACCGTTTATCCATTCAGTGAACTGGGAAGAAGATTTTTCTGGCTGTTCTGCCGAAAACAGCTCACTTGCTTCCCCTTCCTGGTGGGAAGCAAGGAAAACTCATTTTCCCTTTGATCTCATTGGTTGGGGGCAAGCTGATCACTCTGATGCTGTCTCATGCGAAATTGTGCATAAGGTCTTAGAAAGATGTCCTTCTGACTCTTCTCGGCTGGATGCAGTCACACGTCATCATGGCGTGTACAAAGGACAGATGGTCATTCCTCAAAATGTCAGCTTTATGGCCACTTACCTACCGGACGATGTACGCATTATGTACTGGCTTAGGAAGGCTAGTGACCCACACATTTGCTTTTTAACCACTGTCTCCCTTTTTGTGCACGTCACTTCCATTACTCAGAAGGGTGAACACGAATTGAGCAGTATAGATATGTGCAAGTCTCTTTGGGCAAAACAGGGTAGGGTTTCTTGGGGATCTTTTGGATTCTCTGCCGCTACAGGGAGGCTATGTGTAGTAGATGGGAAGCGAGGTGTGAAAATCCTTGACTACGGTACTGTAATACCAGGTGCTACAGATGTAGCGATAGACTCTGCAGTTGAAGACAGGTAGTTTTTCCGAATGTTCGCTCAAAAAAGGATGTTTCAATTAATTGGGTGTTTATATTTAATTGTTTGCTACTGCATTTCGCCCCTCCAGCCTTATGGGCCAGCTAGTTCGAGGGTTTTCTAATGTAACAATCTAGTCACCCATATTTTTTGACCTGCAATGCTTTACAGAACCCAGAATTTATACCCGCGGACTAATCATAAGCCTTTTGAAAGGTACAAGCGATGAGGGGTATCAGCACCTGCTTGCTCTGAACGACCATGGTCGTTTTTTCTGATTGATGTTACATAAAGTCATTCACCACATTTCCCGTCGTTGATTCTTGGATGTTTTCTATGGTATCATATGAGATTCGTATCTTTCGTTTTCCTCCGGGCCGACGTTCATTCCACGAGATTCAAAGTTGTAAGCAGCTGGTACTCCTTTGGAGATTGGCGTTCCTGAAAATGACTAATTTTGACTCAGTTCGTCAGATTACCGTAAAACCCCGGACTATTTATCTTCCTCCCCTTATCATTTTTGCGAGTCAACGTTCATGGCTTCGAGTCCTGCACGTCTAGCGTCGGACTCTCAGCCTAGAATCGTAGGCCCTTCAACTGAAGAGAGGGGCAAAGAAGCTCCGGGTAATGTTGTAAATGTGGAAAAGCAAGTTTTCCTAGATAGTTGGGATACTGATTTAGAGAACCCACGAAACTGGTCATTTCGTAGGAAATGGATGGCTGTCTTTGTAGTGAGGACCCCTTAGGCTTATTGTAGTATTATCCATTCACTTAACCTCCAAGGTCTCTGTCTATACGCTCATCGGACCATTGAGCAGCTCAATGGTGAGCTCGTTTAACATCTACTTTTCATTTTGACTTCATATCCCTCATTTTAGATGGCCCCGGGACTACCCCTTGTTGCCCTTGAATACGGTATAACAAATCCGACAGTAATAGCGATGACCCTTAGCATCTTCCTTCTCTCATATGCTATTGCTCCTCTGGTCTGGGCCCCTCTCTCAGAGATGTACGGCCGCAACTGGCCGCTGCACGCTTCATCCGTTGCAACTGTGGCCTTTAACCTAGGTTGTGCATTCAGTCCAAATACAGCCACCTTAGTGGTGATGCGGTTCTTCGCGGGGTTGACTTCTTCAGCGCCAATTGCCATTGGAGCGGGAAGTATCAGCGATGTGTTTTCAACAGATGATAGAGGAAGCGCCATGGCCATCTATTCTTTGGGACCTCTATTAGGAACTTCACTTGGTCCTGTTCCTGGAGGCTTCCTGGTTGAACGTATTGGAATCAAGTGGGTTTTTATAGTTCTAGCAGGTATGCATCATATTATTTTTGAAGCTGTACCTCAAACATGTTTCCTTTGAGCAGCTTGGGGAGCACTTTGCTCCATTGTGGGTGTGCTGACACTTCAAGAGACATACGGTCCAATCGTAAGAGTTGGACAAGCAGCAAAAAGTGGTCAACTCGAAGAACTTCTTGCGCTTCACCCTGAACTTATCTCAGCTCGTCAGAACAAGTTGAATATTATTTGGTTGAATATATCCCGCCCAACAGTGCTTTTGTTCTGCAGCCTTATTCTATTCCTCCTGGGCCTCTACAGGTATTTGATTATCTTTGGGCATGTGCTTTCACACATCATTTTCAGAGCTGTCACATACGGGATTTACTTTCTTATGTTCTCGATGTTCGGAGGTAATTCTCTTCTGAAACAGTTTCCTGCTTTATAGTTGAGTACTTTTAGAGGTATTCAGTACACTTTATGGATTTAATGCTGAGGCTGGGGGTCTTGGTTCGTCCTTCGACCATTTTGTTGCCGTAATTGTTTCTTACCACATTTTCAGTCTACCTAGGACTGGGTGGTGCGTTTTATTCTTGAAATTGGAGAGGACATGTTGCCTACTTCTATTAGTGGGATACTTCATATCGACAGCCATGAGTGCGAAATGGAGTGATTCGATATATCTCGCCGTATGTTTGATGCTTCCTCTGATCACGTCCATCGACTTCAGACACTTGGCCTTCTAGATGCGTCGCCGCAATGGGGGAGTGTCCAAACCAGAGCATCGTCTTCTACTTCTCTTCCCAGGAGCTATTCTACTCCCGATCGGTCTCTTTTGGTATGGCTGGTCAGCAAACCCCTCAATACACTGGATCATGCCAATTATGTCGGTCATTTGTATCTCACACTATGTGACAAGTGAACTTAACTGAATGCAAATCGGACCATAGCGGCACCGGGATTTTCGCATTTGCCCAGATGATGACCTTCTTGCCGATCCAATTGTATCTTGTAGATACTTTTACCTTTGCGGCAAGCGCAACCTCCGCGGCCTCAGTTTTTCGAAGCCTTCTCGGATTTATTTTCCCTCTTTTCGGTAGGCCAAATACCTTAGGTAATACTCTTCCTTCTGACACGAATGGTAATGGTTTACTTTAGCGTCCCAGCTGTTCAATGGAATTGGAATCGGACCTGGAAACTCATTACTTGCAGGAATCGCGATTGTCCTGGGTATTCCGTTTCCTCTTTGGATATATTTCAAGGGTGAGAAACTTCGGCAACGAAGCAAACACACCCGTTAGAATAGTGGCTTCTCTTCTGTCGTTTATGCGGCATTTAAGCCATTGGTCACAAGTCCATCCCGTAAGGAGTGATATTATTTACCAATATAATGGTTTATGTGTCGGATTCGATGTGTGAGAAATGTAACGAGAGCTGTATTCGACGTACCGCAAAAATAACGTGAGGATAGACCTATATAAGCAGAAAGAGCATCTTAGTTATTGGAGTAACAACTGCATCTGAACCTCTTTTCACATCGTTGATGCCTATTTGAAACATAATTACAACATTTTTGAATACGTGGAAGGGCATAGGTGCGATCTTGAAACATGATGAAAATAGCTAAGGTACAAAGTTCCAGGCTGAGAACCACTTTCTACTCTGGCAGCCACATAATCTTTAGATTGGGTATTCCAATTTCCTCCACATTAACCAAGGCAGCCAATGTCATCTCGTGAAGAAGACTTTGGGTCGCTGCAACCCAAACCTGCGTTGCCGACATCCCAGTAGGTATAGACTGGAAAGCCAACTGCCTAGCGGTTTCAAGCACAGGCATGAACATGTGTCCATCATCATATCCAGACTCTAGCGCCAAGACGAACCGAATCGTTTTAAGTGTGGGGATGTTCTCACGAAATAGAGTGGGGACGATGCCCGGGTTGGAATCGAGGAATGCAGCTGTACGAGAGGAGCCAATGATGAACTGAATGCACTGGAGTTCTAGCCTGGTTCCATCTGCGAAGACTTCCGCGAAGTTTAAGCAGCGACATTCATGTAAGGTGAGGACCTTGAGACGAGGAGAGCGCTGAAGGAATTCACGCAATGCCCGCCCCTTCTGTAGATCCTGGGTGACGACACGCAAAGCCAACGCTTCGAGGCTCGGCAGGTCAAACAGGGCCAAGGACGCACTGTCTCGAGTTGCCAACGTGAGAGTCTCAAGATGAGTGTGAGGGGTCTCGGTTTGCGTGATCGTCGGAGTCATTGAACGACCTCCTTGGAAATCGAGTGTTTTCAAAGTTGGGGCAAGAGCAAGAATTTGAGCCCCAACTTGGTCAGACATCGAAGATAGCGCGCCCTTCTGAGCGAGGGCTATGCTAACGAAAGTGAGAGATTTCCAAGGGATGAGGTTAGGGAGTACGGTAGGAAGGAGGTAGACATTCCGAACTTGAAAGCTGGTTAGGTGAGGAGCTTCCTTAAGTATCACCATCGTTTCATCAAAGAGAGAGTGAAACTCGATTGTAGAAATTTCTAGAGACTTCAGTCGCGGGCTGCTCTGTATGGGGAACAGTCCACTGGAGGGCACAAAGAGTGCACGTGGCAGCGTCAACTCTGCAGTTTCCCAACGCCCTGCTTGTTTGATGAGGGGCTGTATGTCTCGAATAATTTGGGTTTGAGATTCGAGAGGAAAGTTCTCCCACACCATGTCCTCCATAAAGGACAGATCAACAAAGAGAGGCTCATTCCTGCTTCGTATGAGGAAAGCATGCAAGAGCTTCACCTTGGATGGCTGGAGAGGACCTTCAACGGAAAGTGATAGAGAACACCAAAGTCCGGGTGTTTGAAGACAGATTCTCCGCCAGTCGCTACAGACGTGGGAAAGTGAGAGCGGTGCAATCCGACGGCTAGCGCTGAGAAATCCGCTGCCTCGCCACTTGCTGAATGCCTGGCCATCTGCGACCGCATAATGGAAGATAGAAATCCAGGTTTCGGGAGGGAGACGCTGGTGAGACGAGAGGAGAGATTTATGGCGAGCCAAGAATTCGTTGTGAGCGTCAAGGGCAACACGTGCTTTCGAGGAAAGGAGATTAAGTTCCAAGACTTGAGCGATGAGATTGTCTTTCTGGCTAAGGACTTGATCGTACGTGCACCGAAGATCCTGGCCAGCTGCGGACGAGAGCGAAAGTCTCTCAACCGACGATGACGCGGTCGGCACTAAAGACGGTGGTAGTTCTGGGATAAGGTCGGAAAGTGCTTGGAGATGGCGGAGGACTTCAGCGCTTCGTTCTGCCTCAGAGAGGTACATGTTCAAATATCTATCCAAAACGAAAAAATTAGAATTTAGCCCGAACAATCGCGTCAAACAACGAAAGAACAGACCTCGGGACGCGACGGCGTACTTATAAAGCCGATTATGAAAAAAGAAAGTTGAAATAATGGAGTGTTAAGGCAACAGAAAATAAGTACAAATCCGTGGCAAAAGAAAGCGCCGCTAAGACGACCTAGTGCGCGAAATGGTGGACGTCAGAGAACAAGTTGCACAAGTTTGTTTCTGCAGGTCATCAACCTTTATTTGGGGAGGCAGTCAGTCCATTCGTTCCTTCCTGTGGACGACATATTTCTGGTGAAATAACTCTGCTTTTTATCTTCAGGATGTCGTCCCAGCCTTCATCCCCGGCTTTGAGCGCGTTCAGTCAGACGTTGTCCCTGTTGCCAAGCCTCATCCCCACTCTCTCGTCCTCCTCTCCTCAACCCAGTATTGCACTTTCAGCGGAATTTCCGTCCCCCTTGACGCCAGCTGCTGAGCAGGATATTCGTCGGGCGTGCGATTTAGCCTCAACGCAGGAACAGGAACTCATTGCCAGCTTGCCTAAACTTTCAGCTGTCATGGATGAAGTACAGGCATCCATTGACAAGCATCAAGCATTTATTTCTCTACATAAGTCACTCCTATCATCCCATCGGCGTTTTCCTCCCGAAATATGGCATCACATCTTCAACTTCGCAGTCGCAGCTGACCGAGAACCAGCCTGGCAGAATCGAACTCGACAGCCTCAACCTCACCTCATCCCACTCACTCTATCCCACGTCTGTACTGAATGGCGTAAGCTTGCATTACAATCCCCATGTCTTTGGTGTTTCATCTATGTCAACATTGAAGACTCCTTCCCAGATTCTAGAATGAAGCTGCTGAACGCATTTCTCCTTCGGAGTCGGAACAACCCTTTGGATATAATAATATGGGTTTCCTCTAATCCAGTTGCATTCTCATATAGCACGGTTCTTCGGTTTATCTTCTGACAGGCTCATCGTTGGAGTAGAGCACTCTTGACACTCCCTTTTGAATTCTTACACCCTCGCCGCCACCTCTTCCCGATTCTTCGGGCCCCGATACTCACCTTCCTGGACATATGGGTACACGAGCGCCTTTCAGTTCTCCCTGCTGGTTTCTCTCTCGTCCAAGGGGCCCCCGATCTGGCCGAACTCTACCTCGACAATCTCAGTCTTTCTGCTGGATCCGTCAATACACTCCTTGACTGGACGTCACTCATCCATTTTGCATGTGTTACCAGTGCAAGTCTATTCGAATCGGGTGTCCTCATCCTTTCTCTCGCTCCAAACCTAGCGTCCTGGTGGTGGCATGGGATTGGGCCTAGCCATACCTCACAGCCTGTCACCCACAGTATGGTAGACTCTGCTATAATATTCACGGACGATTCCGTTGCTCTGTCCCTCTTCATTTTTCCCTCTCTTATCTCCGCGCATATTGGGTTTGCATCGGAACACAGTGATGGAGGGGTGGCCCTTCACGGCTTTCTACGGGCTTCTCCTCACCTCCAGGCGGTACATTTCGATCGTTGCGATAACCTGGATTTCCGAAAGATTTTTACCTCTGACTCTCCACTCCTTCTCGAAAAGTTGCAGTGGACGATTGGGAGTTTGAATCATATATCTTCCCTGCCCTCTGATTCATCTATACCGCTTTTCTTTCGAGAAAACATGCCCACTCTTGATGAGATCATTGTCAGCTGTCGAGGAGATCCCTGGGATGACGGGAGGAATTACTGGCCAATACTAGATTTCATACAACAATTGGCCTTTCAGCCGTCGACCAGCCATTCTCCCACCACTATTACTCTCGATGTGATCAGATCTCAGCTTCACGACACGACGCAGGCGGCGCTTGCCAATATACAAGAGCTTGAGCTTCCTCATGTTTTTATCAAGTTAGGCTAGAATATACCTTCTTTTCAAAGGTAAGACGCCTCTCAAATCAATATTCAATGCTTTGCCGCTCATATTATCCAAGCATTCGTATCTGAAACCCACAATCTAGGGTATTCTAGAATTCTAATCCCAATTTTACTTTCGTTCCATAGTTGTAACTACTCATTGTTTGTTCATTCTATCATCATAATTCTGTTTTTGATTATCAGTTCTTGAACATTTTCCTTCTCCATTGGAGAACTTGTACCGGCTGGGAGCTATCAGACCATGGTTGAATCATTGGTGGCTAGTTGCTTCCCTGTTAGCTTCTTCTCTTCTTACAGTGAGAAGCTAAGCCCGTTGTTCGCAACTTCAATCGGCCGCTTCACCACATTTCATAGGCTGTTTCTTGTAGTTCTAATATGTAACGACCCGGATGATGGAGTACTCACAACTCATCGCGACTGAATGTAGGGCACAGTTTCATCTACATTTCAACGCCCTTCGCGGCCTCTGTGTTCCATCTCTCCCACCCGCCGAGATTGCGTCCACTATATTTCAAGTGAATTCTAATCCATCGCCGGTAGAGGGTCAGGACTTTCGAGACACTTTCGATAAGGTGGCTAAACGAAGAACAAGGCTGGAGCGTCAGATCGCTGAACTCAAGGACTTGCTTGGATCCGCACAGGCAGCTCTGAGTGAGCATGAGAATGTCATAGAATAGACAAACTTCTTCTCTCGTCAAGGCTGGAAAGTGCCTGGAGGTGGTGGAGGACTTCGGCGCTTTGTTCTGCCTCAGAGAGGTGCATATTTAAATATCTATCTAAAACAAAAAACAAAAAAGTGTGCCAAGAAATCGCGGTGCTTCATGTACCACTGGTAGACGCTCGGATATAACTACTAGCTCAACTTAAATTTACAGTAGAGAGGTGGAAGTGAGAGGATGTGAGTTTGGGTATGTACAGATGGAAGCGCTCACCGAGCGGTCCCTGTATATAGCGGTAGAATTTAAGACAATAAGAAGGAATTCACAGAAGAAAAGAGCACAAGTAGCTCTAGAATCTCACGTCTGAACTGGGAGGGGTAAAACCTGCCCGTTAAAGTAAACTACACGTCTTTTTATACACATCCTTGTCCCTTTCAAACACCAATTCTCCCTATTCTACTGACTCCGATTCTTCGTGACTCTGACCAACAGCTCGTTCAATACGACATATATTGTCTCGGGGCGCACCAGCTGCTGTAGAAATGGCTTAAAACATACCACTAAGTCAATGGTGAGAGCAGCCTGTAAGCCACGTGATCGTAAAGTCGTCTTCCTCGAGGTTTCTGGTTGAAAATCAACTAGATTGGCTGCTTAGTACTCACTTCCGTTCAATCCAAGCCAAACCTAGCTTTGTTCGTATGGTAGGATTCTCGCGTCTTGGGCATGAGTCTCACTACCCATATCAGGTAAAAGTGGCTCGGCGGCTATCCACTGCACTTGGTCTTGTATTAAGTGCTCTCAATTCTTCTTCTCATCTCTTTCCGTATCTGAACCTCCGGCACGGGTGATAAGCGGCCAGCAACGAAAGAACTGACTTCGGGACGCGACGGCGTACCTATAAAGTTGATTATGATGAAAGAAAGTTAAAATAATGTAATGTTAAAGCAGCAGAAGATAATTAAAATCTGGTGGCGGAAGAGAGGCATTGCTAGGAAAGCCCGATACCTGAAATCGTGGAGGTCAGAGGACAAGTTGGCCTTTGCCTCCGCTGGTCATCATCCATTGTTCAGGGGAGACAGTCAGTCCACTAGTTCTTGCCCCTAAAAAGTTATTTCTTTTTTAACTAATTGTGCTTTTTTCTTTCTTTTAGAATGTCCTCTCAAGAATCATCTCTAGCTTTGAGCGAGTTCAGTCGGACTTTGTCTCAGTTGCCAAGCCTCATCCCCACTCTCTCGTCTTCCTCTCCCCAGCCCAGTAATGCACTTTCGGCTGAATTTCTGTCCCCTTTGACGCCCGCTGCGGAGCAGGATATTCGTCGGGCGTGCGATTTAGCTGCAGCTCGGGAACAAGAACTCATTGCCAGCTTGCCCAAACTTTCTAGTATCATGGATGGAGTGCAATCTGCCATTGACGAATACCAAAAATTTATCTCTCTACATAAACCATTATTATCATCCCATCGACGATTTCCTCCCGAAATATGGTGTTATATCTTCGACTTGGCAGTCACCTCTAACCAAGAAACGGCGTGGAGGAAGGGAACCCGTCACCCTAAACCCAACCTTATCCCACTAAACCTCTCCCAAGTCTGCACTAATTGGCGTAGACTTGCATTACAGCTCCCAAGCCTTTGGCATTCCATCCGCATCGACATTGAGGACTCATTCACCGAATCTCGAATGAAACTGCTCTCCGCGTTTATCCTTCGGAGCCGGAACAACCCTTTGGATATCATAATCTGGGTTTCTACGAATCAAGCCATGCTCTCATGTTGCACGCGTCTCCGGCTTATCTTTCGAGAGGCTCATCGCTGGAATCGAGTACGCTTAACGGTCCCTTTTCAATTCTTCCTACCTCGAAACTCCCTGTTTCCGATTATTCGGGCACCAATGCTCAGTCGTCTGGACATAAAAGCCCACGAAAGTTCCTCCATTCTGCCTTCTGACTTCTCCTTCGTCCGTGAGGCTCCTGCACTGTCTGAACTCGAACTCTACAATCTCAGCATTCCCCTCGAATCCATTAATAATCTCATTGAATGGAAATCGCTCACCCATTTCAGCTGCTTCGCAGCCCCAAGTCCCCAAGAATCAGGTATTCTTATTCTGTCTCTCGCTCCAAAGCTAGAGCGTTGGCTGTGGAACGGACACAGTTCTAGCCATAATTCACAGCCTGTCACGCATGGAAGGATAAAATATGCTTTGACGTGCTTGCGAGACTCTGCTTCTTTATCTCTTTTCGTCTTCCCCTCACTTCTCGTTGCGCACATTCTATTTGCATCAGTGCATAGCGATGGCGGCCTGGCTCTTCACAACTTCTTACGGCATTCGGCAAATCTCCGGACGATACATTTCGATCGATGCCAGAACCTAGATCTACGAGAGATTTTTACCTCAGGCTCTCTACTTTCTGTCGAAGAGCTGAAGTGGACAATTATGGATGTGCAGCACATCTCTGCTCTACCTTCGGATTCTTCTATACCGCTTTTCTTCCGGGAGAACATGCCGACTCTTCGTACTCTCGCTGTCAACTGTCGAGCACTTACCTCCTGGGACGATGCGGAGACTTACTGGCCTATACCGGATCTTATTCGACAGCTGGCCTTTCAGCCGCCGACCCGCTATTCTCCGACCGTCATTCACCTCTATGTGACGCGATCTCAGCTTCATGGGACGACGCTGGCTGCACTCTTAAATATACGGGAGCTTAAACTTCCTAATGTTTATATCGATTTTTTTTAGAATATATATTCCTATCCCAGAGACGGACAGTGCGTGCTTGTAAAGTCAATTATCAATGCAGTTGGCAGAAATAATGTAACAGTAGAGAGATAAGAAATGATAAAAATTCAAGTCTGTGGAAAAGCGTTGGTGGGAATACATGAAAATTGAAGGCAAGCTAACCTTTGTTTCCTAAGCTCATCAGTGTTTGTTTAAAAGTTAAGCCATCCGCAATATCTTGCTTCTGAATAGCATGTTCTCTTTCGACGAAATGGGCTATCAGGCAACAGTTGGATCATTGGCGGCTAGTTGCTTTCCTGATCGCGTTCTCTTCTTCCTCTGATGAGCTACGTCCGGTGTTCGTAACTTCAAGGGGCTGATTGACGACATTTCATGGTTGTCTCCTGTGGTTCCAAAGCGTAACAATTTGAGCTATGGACTATTCTGATGTCAGCGACGCCGAATGTGCTGCTCAATTTCGCCTACATTTCATTGCACTTCGCAGCCTCTGTGTTCCACCTCTCCCCCCTTCTGTAATTCCCTCCGCTACGGTTCAATCGAATTCCAATTTATCTCCTGCAGAAGGTCAAGACTTCCGGGACACTTTCGATGCCGTAGCTAAACGAAAAGCGCGGCTGGAGCATCAGATCATTGACCTCAAAGACTTGCTTGGGGCTGCACTGGCGGCTCTGAGTGAGCAAGAGGATTTCCTAGAAAAGCACAAACCGCTTCTCTCATCATATCGACGCCTCCCAGATTACATATGGCAATGTATTTTCTCGCAGGTTGTTTTTGGGGACTGGGAACAGTCTCACGTGCAAAAGCAATCACATTCGATATTCATGAATGCCAAAGCGAGACTTGCCCCGCTCTCCATCTCTGGTGTTTGTACATTTTGGAGAAACTTGTGTTTACAAGAACCGGCGCTTTGGTCTTATCTAGCGTTTGAGGTTGGAGAGGGTGGTCTCTCTCCATCAATAGCAGGATTGCTCGCGATTTTTCTGGTACGAAGTGAAAACCATTCACTTCACATCTCTATTACCCTTCGGCATGGTGGGAGAACTGGCATACAGGCAATTATCCCTCTCTTCCGAGAGGCTCACAGATGGAGTTTTGCAGAGTTGAGGCTACCAGCTATGACATTAGATCTCAACAGTGGCCTCTTTCCAATTGCCCCAACCCCACTACTCACACATCTGCATCTCACTTCAAACGAGTGTCCTTCTACTCTACCCACTGGCGCAATTCTTTTACGAGAGTCACCCAAACTGACTCAAGTTGTTCTCACTAATCTCGCGTTAGACCCTATCTCGTTACCAAATCTCTTCAGTTGGGATTCGATTGAAGATTTTACGGTAACAACTTCTGAAGATCCTTCCCTTCCATTTCAAGGAGTGTCGGAAAGAGTCCTGGATCTTTCTTTCCACCTTGCCCCCCGTCTACGCTCTTGGACATGGAAATATTATGAGATTGAACCACCTTCCAGAAATTTATTCCATGAAACTCTGCAAAATATTTGGTTCGGTCCCCGCGACTGTTCTTCTCTTTCTTCATTTACATTCCCTGCCCTCCAAAAGCTCACCTTGTTCAACTCACAGGAAATGAGCGATGGAGGGTCGGCTTTTCAACACTTCCTCGTTCGCTCTCCGAACATAACAGAGCTGGAGTTGGTGTTGTGTATGAACTTAAATCTTCATGGGATGTTTCCGGAAGGTGTACAGCTCGCGCAGAACCTCACATCGATCACATTCGTCTGGCACCTCCCCAGAAACTCTTATGTTCTCTCCTCCACATCATTAGCTTCCCCTCTCTTTAAAGTAAACCTCCCAAATCTCAAAACAGTGGTAATAGCTTGCTTCGCCTGCAGAGGAGATGATGATGGGCTTAACTGTTTGTGGATGGTCGAGTTTGTGAAAGACCTTGTTATGCAGCCTCGAACTTCTTTGCCTCCCACGAAGGTTGGCTTGGACTGTCGAAAGGAGGAATTACACGAAAAGACATATCAAGCACTAACTCGCATCCGTGACGATAGTTCATTGTTTACATTCAATGACATTTGAACCTGTATAGTTCCAGTGTACACATTGAGAGATGACGGGAAAAGGCAGGTTTCCGAAATCAAGGACTTGAAAGGTTGCTTTTGTAATGCAGTAACGGCAAATAGGATGTGTATGGCTTGGCATTAAAAGAATTCCAGGTACAACTTGTTTTAGAGAAAGGTAAAAACAACCGGGGTAACATAACGCATTGAAGGTTATCAAAGCAGCCAGAATTAGAGCTTCTCTCAGCTTCGAGTTCTTAATTTGGTCTCATCCGTACCGACAGCTCCTGTTCTGGCCATCCTTCCTACAAAGGCTTCTGATTTCTACAGACAGTGCCACGTCTGAAAGCTGTAGCTTGGACTTATTCGGGATTTAGACGGCTAAGGCTCTGACTAGGATGCTGAATAATGACTTGGGTGAGCAGAATTACTGTAACCGATGCAGTAACTGAAAGATGTATGACTCTAAACGCGTAGAAGCGCTAGAGCATGAGTAAGAACAAAGAGCTGTGACAGAAGCCGCTGGAAGAAGCACGGCACGTGGGAAATTCTTACAAAAGGAAGCGGGGCCGCTGCCTGGGCCCGCACAGCTTGTTGTCGCTTGACTTCACACCACCACCTCGACTTTCGTCCGCTCTCTGTTCAAGGTGAGCATTCATATTTCCAAGTCTATCGCTCTCAAGTTTCGTGTCTTTCGGACCACTGGCGTTGACTTTGGTTGTCTTGCGAGTCCTTAGCCCCGTACTGATTAGGTGCGATCTTCGTTGCAGGTCGTCTTAGTGCTCTGCTGCTCGCTGCTTTACTGTTCAAATGGCTCTCAAACGCATTAACAAGGTACGTTTGTTTCAGCGCCCGCGGATTACCAGGCCACGCTGTACCGTTGCCTGCCTCGATGCTGACACTGCCGTTCCCAGGAACTGAAGGACCTCGAAAGAGACCCTCCTTCTGCTTGCTCTGCAGGCCCAACAACCAAACCAGGCTCCTCTGACCCTGATTTCTTCTCGTGGCAAGCAACGATTATGGGACCCGTGCGTTTACCATGCCCTTCCTCGTTGGCATACGCCACCGTCTTACATCACCCATTTTCTGTTTAGGGCGAGTCTCCATATGCTGGCGGCGTCTTCTTCCTCAACATCACCTTCCCTACCGACTACCCATTCAAGCCGCCCAAGGTCAGCTTCAGCACCAAGATCTACCACCCAAATATCAATGCCAACGGCTCAATCTGCCTGGACATTCTGAGGGATCAATGGAGCCCAGCGTTGACGGTGTCGAAAGGTATGCCTTGTGGATTTCATGTCACTTGTCTTATCGTTTCATTTCTGACGCGCTATCTTATTCAGTCCTCCTGTCCATCTGTTCCATGCTTACAGACCCTAACCCTGATGACCCCCTCGTTCCCGACATTGCCCACCTCTACAAGACTGATCGCGCTCGCTATGAGGCCACAGCCCGGGAGTGGACACGGAAGTAAGCTTACTGTTCTTCTCACCTTATCTACATTGTTATTAATCCATTTTCCCTTCACCTTTTAGATATGCGATGTAAAGAAGTGAAAATTGTGGCTAATAGAAGAGGCTGCGGGGTGCTTTTGAACTTCAAGGTTCTCTTGTACGGTGCTCCTCAGCTGTAATGCGCGCATCCACGTTTTCACTTTCTTTGTACATCGAAACATCTGTCTTGTATCATCATCGTTGGGACTGAATTGACACTGCTTTTTATCGAATCTTGTTTGAGTTTTGCGAATTGAGACGCCGATGGTTCTGACATATTTTGGAATGGGCTAGGGACGAGAAAAAGAGAGGCGCGCTCATAGACGCTTGATATGCATTCTGTTGGAGCGCGTGCTTCCGGCCTGAGCGCGTTCTGTAAATGATGGCCCCTCATGCTAAGCTGCCAAGAGAAGCAAGGATGAAACATTTACAGCTCTACCTTGGCCCAACCGGTTTTTGTAGGTACAGGCTTGACATTCACCCTTGGTCTTCATTTACTTTGAACAGTTCTTTCAAGCAAATTTGAGTTCAATATGTAAGGTGTAAGACGTGTTCCTACTAAAATGTCCGAGAGAATGGATAAGCTGAGAACAAAGCGATACAGAAATGAACAGCCGGTTTCTTTATCAAGCAAACATTGGGTGCGTCCGGCCAAAAGGAAAAAAGGCGGTAAAGCCCTTCGTTCCAGCCGGATGTGGGACTGCAGAAAAAAAAAAGTGTGAGAAAGACTGTTCTGTAATGACAACAGAATAACATACAGTGTCAGAGAGAGAGATGCATCCTCGTGATCTCCAAGTTGGCCAGCGCCAGCTCTTCCAAATTGTTCAACGCTTCGTTTATCACTTCCTCTAATTCATCCGAATAGGCCACAAAGGATATTGTAGTTGGATGCCCCCGAGACTCTGCGTCTAGGGCGAGTTGACGGCCAGTTTCTACCACGCTCGCAGAAATGTCATATTCACAGTCTATATCTGGGCGGAGCAGCAAGGTAACCTTTTCCAAAGTGGGTATATTATCCCTATTCAAAACAGAAATTGCGGAACGAAATGAAGGCGCTTTCGGCGAGGAAAGACAACGAAAAGTGACTTCCTTAAGAGGAAGTCCAATGCTCTCCAGAGCATAAAGCAACTCAGAGGTCCAGCCTTGAAACTGAACTCTCTCCAAATGCGGTGAACGTTGAAGAAAATCTCGAAGTATGTTAGAAGATTCAGGGTCTCTTTCTAAAGTCAGGGAAAGTGACTTGAGCGCCATAAACTCGAGGTGGTCCAAAGTCGTGCTCCGGGAGATAAGGAGCTGAGCCGACTGGAGATGTTGATGCGAAACTCGTGAATGGGGGCCAGTAGACGCATTTGGGAACGCTGAAATTGCCCCAGTCCATGACTTCACAGACGGGGTAACAGAGAGCAGAGATTGCACTTCTTCCGTGTTGAAATAGTCTTCGGACGAAAGAGGCTGTTCAACCGGATCCCAGAGTCCGAATGTAGTAATGTTATTCCAGTCAAAAAGACGGGATATGTCCTGTGTCGAGCCAGCCGTGAATGTGTCGAAGAAGGTCCCGAAAAAGTTTTCGAGGATGAGGTAGGAAAGAAGTGGTGAGTTTCGTATTAGGATACGGGGAATCACCGGATGATTTTGAGCTGCTCCAATATGAAAAGGGAGCACCGTGAGGGAGAATTTTATGAGGAGTGGTACCTCTTCGATAGGAAATAATGAAGAACGGAGAAGAGAGACGGGAATGCGAAAGTCCACACTGCACCACCGCAGATGCTGGTCGAATAATGGTTGAAGGTAATGAAACTGTCCACCATCATCGACAACGGACCTAGAATTTTTGATTTCGTTGAAGTGCAGAAAAATGGTTAAAGGTTCATTTCGGCTTCGGGCCAAAAAAGCGTTGAGAAGAATCGCTTTCGAGTCCGAGAATTCGTCGTCGATTTGTACACGTAAATTCGTCCACAATGTCGGCGTCCGGAGGGACAGCCTTCTCCACTCCGAACAAACGTGTGAAATTGAGAATGGCGCCATGGTCATGTGGGCGTTGAGAAAAAAATCTCCCCCAGGTTCTTGGCGCGTCTGCGAGAGTAGCTTCCTCGAAAATTATAGCCCATATCTCGGGCGGGAGACGCCGATAATAAGACAGGAATGGCTTGTGCTTTTTGATGAATAGAATGTGCCTGTCCAAAGCGCGTGAGACGCGAGACGTCAAGGCTTCCAGGCATTTTTGTTGAGCACGTAGTTGTTGCTCCTGGCTGCTCGCCAGGTCATACGCGACGCGGACATCCTGGCCGCGAGGAGAGGATGGGAGAGCGTTTCTTGCAGAATTTGACGCGAGGTTAGGCAGCGGAGAGGCTGGAAGTTTAGGGATGAGACTAGCGAGGTGGTCCACTTGAGATTTGAATGCCACTATGTTCGAGTCTACATCTGGATTCATTGAGATATGTTTGGTTCTTAATGCCTGGTAAGGGTTTATGACCACGGGAATTGCGAATACATACCGAAGGGGAAGCACGCGAGGATAGACTAAAGGGTCCTGGTGGGAGGAAGAAGCAAGCCACCGTGCACCCTACTGCGACGCCATCTTTGTAACTCAACTCCAATTGAAGTGGAGTCAAGTAATGGGACCCCAATACACTTAATTGCATAAAGAGATGCTAAGTTGTTAAATAGGCCGCAATAAACTAGTATAAATAAGGCGAGTGAGTGTAGGAGATTCCAAGAACCCTCGACTACAGCTGCATTGGCCTAACAGGCTTTTGAGGCTACACCTATGCCATTCACTCTTCATGTTCCTTTACTTCGACAGTTCTTTCGGGCAATCCGAGTTAAATTATGTAGGGTGCAAGAGGTGTTTTAGCTAAACATCGACGAGAATGGATACGCTAGGAAGGTGTCAGAGAAATGAATAGCCAATCCCTTCATCAGGTAAATATCGTACCACTCGCCAAAAACGGCAAGGATGTTCGTTCCAGCTGGAAGATGGGCTACAGAAAAGAGAAACAATATGAGAATGATTAGTTTGTAATGGCGAACAAGTTAACATACTTTCGAATCAGACCCTCAAGATCTCTAAGTTGGCCAGTGCTAGCTCTTCCAGATTGTGCAACGCTTCGTTTACCTCTTCCTCTAGCTCGTCTGGATATACTATAAGGGATATTATAGTAGGATGTCCTCGAGACTCTTCGTGCAGCGCAAGTTGCCGGCCCGTCTCCACCATGCTCACAGAAATTGGTAATTCCATCTCCGGGTCTGGCCAAAGCAGAAGTGTAACCTTTTCTAAACTGGGGATATTATCCCTTGTTAACACCGAAATCGCGGAACGAAATGAGGGGTAGTGATATGAAGCCAGACACCGGAAGGTAATTTGTTTGAGCCCAAGTCCAATGCCATTTAGCGTGTTTAGTAAACCTGAGTAATAGCCTTGAAACTCAACTTTCTCCAGATTTGGTGACCGCTGGAGAAAACTTCGAATTAAATCAGAAGATGAAGCTACGAACCTTTCAAAGGTTAGGGAGATTGACTTGAGGGCCGGAAATTCGAAGGAGCGCAAGGCGTCGGTGTCGTTGAGAAGGAGTTGGACTGATTGGAGATGGGGATGTGAGAGTCGTGGATTGGAGTTGGCTCCAGATATCGTGGGCACAACACCTGACATAACCCAAGTCCACGACCTCAAAGATGAAGCAAGAGAAAGCAGTGATTCCGTTAGTTCCATTCCCTCTTCTATATCCGCTTCAATGGATTCCATGCATAGGGGTAGATCGTTTGGATCACAGAGTCCGAACGAAGTAATGGTTCTCCAGTCAAAAAGACTGGGTAGATCTGGAGATGGTGCGAATATGCCGAAGAAGTTCTGGAGGGTGAGGTGGGAAAGTACTGGTGAGTTTTGTATTACGGCAGTAGGCATCCACGGGGGGTTTTGACCTTCACGAATCTCAAAAGGGAGTATCCGGAGACGAAATGTTTTGAGGAGTGGTACATCCTTGACAGGAAATAATCGTGAACAGAGGGCAGAGACGGGAATAGAAAAATCTACACTGCGCCACCGCATCTGCTGGTCGAATAATGGCTGAATGGAATACAGTCCGAAGGCATCGACAGAGGTTCTCGTCTCCGCATTCTCCTGGAATTCCATGGAAATGACTAAAGGCTCATTTCGACCCCGGGCCAAAAATGCGTTGAGCAGCTTCGTGGCCGATTCTGAAATTTCGTCCTCGACGCGTAAACGCAACGTAGTCCACAAGGACGGCGTTCGGAGGGATAATCTTCTCCACTCAGAACAAACATGTGACAATGAGAATGGCGCTATAGTTTTGTGGGCACTGAGAACGTTTATCCCTGCGTCCGTTGTCGCGTCTGAAAGAGAGGCTTCCTCGAAAATCATAGTCCATATCTCAGGTGGAAGGCGTTGATAAGAGGAGAGTAAGGGTTTATGCTTTTTTATGAATAGCATATGCTTGTCCAAAGCGCGTGAGATGCGAGTCAGCAAGCCTTCTACGCATTTTTGTTGAGCACGAAGTTGTTGCTCCTGACTCTTCGCCAGGTTATAGGTGACGCGTATATCTTGACCGTGAGAAGAGAACGGCAGAGTATTCCGAGCAGCATTTGATACGGAGCTAAGACGCGGAGAGGGTGGAACTCTAGGGATGAAGCTAACTAGGTGGCCCACTTGAGAGTTGAATGTCACCATGTTCGGGTCTGGATCTAAATTCATTGAAATACGTTTCTCCCTAGTGCCTTGTAAGGAGGCGTGACCACTAAAAGTTACGGATACATACCGAAAGGGATGCACGCGAGGGTAGACTGAAGGGACCTGGTGGAAGGAAGAAGCAAGCCACGAAGTGTGTCTTCAGAATTTCATTTCGCGTTGGTTAGTCAAATCTGACTAAAAGACACCTATCAGCATATATTGGTTTCTATTTCTGCATATCACTACATAGACAAGGAGGGATCAGGGAGTGTCAGGCGCCTCTCAGGTCTTTCAGTCATGTTCAAGAAACCCGTTGCGAAGCGATGAATCTTATATCAGGACTTGTTACATTAATTAAGTAAGTGGTATGTACGATTATCTCTCTCATAAGCGTACATATGGGCTGGACGAACCCAGCGAGCGAAAACAAGCCAAGCCTCCTATTCTTCTCAGCTCAAAAAAAAGTGGGAAGGGAATTCTGAAAAAAAAAAAACCTGAGAAAAAACCAGAGTATGAGAATGAGGATATATAAATGAAATTCAGGAGCAATACAGAGGACATACTTTGATATCAAGTGCAGGGGTTCATACTCTGGTGATCTCCAGGTTAGGTAGCTCCAGTTCTCCTAGACTCATCAATGCCTCATTCGCCTCATCTTCTAGCATATTTGAATGCGCCTCAATGGATATTTTTGTGTGGTATGCTAAGGATATCGTGTGCAGGGCAAGTTCTCGGCTAGCCATGATTGCATTGACAATTCGGGCGTTGTATCCATCATCTGTAGTTCGGAGGACAAAGGTGACTCTTTCTAAACTGGGGATATTTGCCTTCGTTAATATCGAAATGTTGGAGTCGAATGAATAGTCGTAATCCGAGGAGCTACATCTGATGGTGACACTTTTGAGCGGAAGTCCAATATCATCCAGCAGGTCAAGGGTTTCAGAGCTTGACCATTCAAACTCTACTTTCTCCAGACACGGTGAACGACGAAGAAAATTTCGAATGGTGTCCGTGAGTGGGTGCCGAAGTTCTGTATCGTACAGGGAAAATAATTCGAGTGACGGAAGTTCTAAGGAACTAAAAATCGCACTATTCCTGACCTCGAGGTAAGCCGAACGAAGATTTGGATGCGATATATGTACATCGGCGCCAATGGCAACGGATGAGGACTCCGAGAAGCTCCAATTCCATGACCTGAGAGATGGAGCAAGAAGAAGAAGGGTCTGTGCGAGTCCCATGCTCCCGCCATTGTGCGTCAAATCCTCGGCTAGGTCGTTTAGATCGCAAAGTGCAAAGGACGTAAGATGTTTCCAGTCTAAAAGAGTGGATAGCCTCTCTTCGGTATGAACCTCAAATTTATCAAAGAAGTTGTGGAGAAAAAGGTGCTGAAGAGCCGAGGAATTTCGCAATAGTGTACGAGGCATTACCGGAGGAGTTTCACCATCTTCTATCGTCATCGGAAGAAGTTCAAGACTAAATGATTTAAGTAATGGTGTATTTGCCACAGGGAAGAGATCGGAAATGAGAAGGACATTGACGGGAATACAGATATGCACGTCGCGCCACCGGAGATGCTGTCTGAATATTGGGTGAAGGGATTCGTATAGTTCATAGCACCACTCGTGCATTGAGAAGCCATAGATGGCGCTAGACTTTGTCTGTTTGAAGACTATAGAGATGGCTAAGGCTTCATTCCGGCCTCGGACTAAGAAAGCATTGAGTAGCTTGCTTTTGGATGCCCGAAATTGGGTCTTGATCTGGATACGTAACGAAGTCCACAGAGCTGGAGACTGGAGACAGAGTGTTCTCCATTCCGCACACACGTGTGAAATCGAGAACGGCGCCATCGTCACGTCTGCGTTGAGAAAAGTTCTCCCAGCATCAGTTTTGGCGTCTGCGAGGGTCGCTTCTTCGAAAATCATGGTCCATACTTCAGGCGGGAGACGTCGATAAGAGGAGAGAAAAGGCTTGTGGTGTTTTATGAATAGGTCGTGCCGCTCTAAAGCGCGCGAGATAGACGACAAGGTGGCTTCAACACTTTTTTTTTGGGTCACCAGTTGCCGACGCTGAGCAATCGCTAGGTCATACGCGACGCGGACGTCCTGCCCACGACCAGAAAACCGCACTTTGCTTCCAGGAACATTTGATTCAGTTTGAGGCAGCGGAGAGCGTGGAACGTCAGGGATGAGGGCAGCTAGCTCGGCTAGTTGAGACATGAATACCGAGTCTAGATTTGGATTCATTGAGAGTTCCTAATAATCGGAAAAGAAAGTCTCATCAATATTGAAGTTACGGAAACATACTGTAGCTGAAGCATGTGAGGAGGAAGATGGTCTGCAGACAGCTGGTGGGAGGAAGAAACAAGGTCCACCGCTTCCGACGAGGGCTGGATGATCTTTTACACGAACAAATTTTTCTTCGGGGGCACTAGAATGCAAGTCACCACATAATTGAATGCCATTATAATTACATTCAGATATTTCAGAGTTGACGAGCACATAATCTCGAACGCCAGAGCCAGAACGCTACCGCCTGGAACTGACAACCTATGTGGCAAATCGACCCCCTTCCCCCCAATTCCAAAAGAAAACACAAGCTTATAGTGATAAGTCCCATTTTTCGGGGAATTCGGTCAAACAATACACGCAACTGGACCAATGGAACGGAAAGGTCTCAAAGCATTCCATAACTGAGCCAGAGTTAAAACCCAAAGCGTCGCATTTCTTAGAAAGTTCTCATATCTCACATTCGCAAAATGATTAGCTCTCTTCAACTGTATCCGACACTGCGTCCGCTCCACCGGGCATCGCCAAACCGTAGTCAAGAATCTTCACATCTTTCTCATCATCCACTATACAGAACCGTCCCGTAGCAGCTGAGAACCCGAAAAGTCCCCAGGATATGTTACTCCAAAGGGTCCAAAGTGGCATGCACATGTCTACAGTGCTTGACTTGTGTTCACTCTTCTCAACAAGAGAGGTGACATGCACAACAAGTTGGAGAGGGCTGTAGAAACCTTCATAAGGATCACTCGGTCTGATAAGCCAGTAGATAACACGTATGTCGTCTGGAAGGTATGTGGCTGTAAAGTTGACGTCCGGAGGGATAACCATATTTCCCTTGTACAAGCCATGGTGCTTCGTGTCTGCTTCCATTTGTGAAGGGTCAGTAGAAGATCGCTGTAAGACTTTGTGAACGATTTCGCAGGAGACTGAGTCCTCATCGTCTGTCTGCCTCCGACCGACGAGTTCGAAAGGAAAATGAGTCTCCCTCACTTCCCAAGAAGAGGGAGTAACAATCGAGCCATTTTCTACAGACCAGTCAGGAAAATCTTCCTCCCAATTGATTGAATGGATAAACGGGGATGGAAGCTGTTGGGCTTGTTGAGGAGAGGACTGTTGCTCGAATTTGGGCACTACATGGACGTCTCCTTGTAACATAAGCTGTCCGGGCTCAGGGAGACTAATAAGAAGGACTCGGCCTTCTGTGATGTAAATCTAGTGCTTTGCATTAGGCGGCGCTGGATTTAGAGCAAACTTATATTTCAGAAGGACTGACGCGTTTTACAGTTCGACCACTAGCCGGCCAAGTTGCCAAAGTATTGGTTGCCAAATCCCAAATCCACATATTTCCCCCGTTCTCAATGGCGGTCGAATATACCACTGCCATCTCGTAGGGATCGAAATGGAATGAATAATGTTTGAAAAGTTTGGTGTTCAAGAGACCCAGGGGAGCGAATTGAGGTGAATCGGCTAAAGGATTGATTTGATATACAGCACTCCAAACACTATGACGACCATGAGATGCAGTTCTAGGCGACAATTGGTGTTGGAAGGAGACTCACCCCAGAGGCACTCGCGCCGTTCACCCGGATGTACAGTTCATCACCATTGAACTCGGCATCGATCCAGGGTCGCCTATCAGATCCTATCCCACAATCGACCTCCGCGATGAAGCGGTCGGGAGCGTATTCACCTGCTACTACGCCAATATCCCAGAATCGAATAACGTCTCCAGTCAGAGTAACCAAATAGCGACCACCAGGAACAAGGACGAAGTTTCGGAGAACCTGACCAGCCTTCTCTGGACCCATTTCGAGCCATCGGGTGGGTGCAGAAGCAGTCAGCCCATTTGCTAGGTTGCACCGGAATCGCAACGGAGCATTGGCAGCTGCCTCCAACTGCTCATTGGTCATCTCATCCATAGGAAACGAGGGTGGGTAAAGACGAGCTGTTTGAATGAGACGATTTAAGCATTGAATCCAGAGGATCCTTTCTCTCGAAATTGAATAAAAGGCTGTACATGTCTAAAAGTGAAGGGATTAAAACAAGACAATTAGAAGAAGAGAAACCGGAACTTGTCTCAAGGAAAGACGAGAATATGTTGTTGAGTGATAAAACACCTGAATAACTACGTCTGAAGGAAGATTGAGCAGCGCACATGAGGGCATGATGGTTATCCTCAAGTTCAGACTGAAGCGCTGACCACCACCTGGTTATCATTGACATTTCCTCGGCCATTCTCAACCACTGTACATGGCCAGTTCTTATCCCCCCAGTCATATTATTTTCCATGATGTGCGAGGACCTTGGTTTGTAACGTTTAATGGCTGACTACGTCAGAGGGGGATTTGAACATTCCCTTTAAATGTCCTTTTATGATGGAAACCGTCTGTCATCCCAACTTCACAAAACAAAGGTCCCTCAAAAGAAGCGTTGAGATGTTGCAGGCTAAAGTTCCCCGTTTTAGGTCCATTTTGCCGGCCAAAAAAGGAGGATTTGCCGATTTGGAATGTAGCTTGATAAACGGTCCCCACAATGTGGAGGGTATTGCGACAATAAAGGGACACCTCTTCAGCCATTTAAATATTTTCAACAAAGGAAACAGTAGTTCAGACGACATTGGATGCTTCTAATACTTAGCTAGCATTATTCCGTTATCACCCCATATTCTTCATCTAAAATCATTCTCCATAGTCATAGATAAACACATTTCCTCCATCTACGCAGCAGTACCTCCCCATAGCAGGAGAGAACCCAAACCATCTCCAAAACATGTGCTGATCATTCCAGTGCGTCCAAAGTGGCAGACACATATCAATTCCGTTTGACTCATATTCCTTCTTTTCAGCCAGAGAAGTAACATGCACATAGAGATGTTGAAAGTTTGAGTCGTCAACTGGTGGTAGATTACGCCTTGCAAGCCAGTACATGATGCGGACATCATCTGGAAGGAGTATAGCAATGGAGAGGATGTTTGGAGGGATGAACATATTTCCTTCATACCGTCCTCGATGACGAGTCACTGCTTCAAACCGAGAAGGTTCAGAAATCGATTTCTGTAAGACCTTGTGAACGATTTCACAATAAACCGAGTCCGGGTCTGAGGCATCAGTTTGCCTTCGACATATGAGTTCGAACGGAAATTGCGACTTCCTAGCCTCCCACCATTCTGGGCTAGCAATTGAGCCATCTTGCGAAGTAAAATTAGGGAAATCGTCCTCCCAGGTGATAGAATGAACGAATGGCGATGGGAGTTGCTGGGGATGTCGGTGGGAGGAGGACTGCGGGACCTTTGGTAAAACGTGGATATCTCCTTGTAACATGAGTTGGTTAGATTGAGGCCGACTAATTAGAAGTGCGTGGCCCTCCGTTATGTAAATCTGAGCTTTGGATTAAAAGTAGAATTCAATCAAAATAATATGCTTACCCTGTTTACCGATTGACCGCCACCAGGCCACGTTGCCAGTGAATTTGTCGACAAATCCCAAATCCACATGTTTCCGCCATTCTCGATTGCAGTCGAGTAGACAACCACCATTTCATAGGGGTCGAAGTGGAAAGAGAAGGGGGTGAAAAGGTTGGTGTCCAAGAGACCGAGGAGAGTGAATTTGGGGGACTCATCCAAGGGATTAATCCTATAAATAGCACACCAAACCCTAGAGAACTGAATAAGATGCTTCATATTGGAAGTATCAGGGAGATGGGACTTACCCAACTGTGCGTGCAGCCGCAACTCGAATGTATAGCTCAATACCGTTGAAGTCGGCATCCATCTGGGCACTCTCGGACAGTCCAATCCCACAATCGACCTCTGTAACCAAGCGATCCGGGACGCGTTCACATGCTACTACGCCGATATCCCACAATCGGACAATTTTTTTATTCAAGGTAACCAAGTAGCGTCCGCCTGGGACAAGGACAATGTTCCGGAAATTATAACGAGTTATGCTTTGATCTATGTTTAGGTATCGCGGAGGCGTAGAAGAAGTCCGCCCATTCGCTAAGTTGCAGCGGAAGCGCAAAGGCATGTTTGCCGCTGCTTCCAGTTGATCATTCGTCATGTCATCGAGGGGAAATGAGGGCGAGTAAAGGCGGGTTGTTTGAATGAGATGGTTCAGACATTGAATCCAAAGGGCTCTTTCTTTAGACATCGAGTATAATGTCCTGCAAGTCTGATGGAACTGGATAAGGAAGTCGAATGGAACGAGGAAGAAGAATCAGTACTTGTCTCAGAGAAATACGAGAGAAAGTTGTTGCAACGCAAAACAATTCTACGAGAAGATCGTGTGGGAGGTCCAGGAGTGCACATGACTGCATGATGGTCGAGCTCAAGCTGCTTTCGGTTAGACGCTCATAAGGCCAATTGACGAATTCCGCCAAGTTAATAATATCTCCTCGCTCGCTGGCATCGATGAATGCATAACCTTGAAGTGTTCTCTGCCAAGAGGAAACCTACACCATTACCCCTCTGAATTCTTCCGTTCGTTCAACTGTCGCGGATCTGTTCTGACCGCCGGCAAAGAAGGGTCGGATAACATGTCTAGCCAAGTAGAATGATAGCATTAAAATATATATTGTACCACAACGATCACATCATACACGGCTGCGCGAAGCGAGTGGCAACCACTACCAAGCAATTTCTCCTCCTTGGTAGGCACTAATTGGAGTAGGTTTCCAACCCTCAACTTCAACATCAAAGAATTTGCCGTTCGAACTCGAATCGCTTTGCTTGATGACCCGAAGGATTCCATTGACACTTTGTTCAACAGTGAGCTCTGCTTCGTCACTTCCCATATCCGTCTTAACCCACTAATATTGAGGATCAGTATATGTTCGAAAGGACTGAGAGTTCGACACTCACACCGGGGCTGAGAGCAAGGAAGGTGAATCCTTCTTTGCCAAAATCGTTGGCCCATTGGACCGTTAGCATATTGACAGCAGTTTTAGAGATCTTGTAGGCTGGTGACCGGAACATCGTGAGATGAGGAGCGAGAGTTAATGACGCCAGAGGGGATGATCTGCGGGAGACAATGAGCATCGTATTACGAGCATACTCCCATTTCGGCTCACATGCTGATGATTTTCTTTCCGGTACCTTTCTTCAGAAGAGGTAGGAATTCAGTGGTTACAATATGAGTGCCAACCACGTTGATACGGAATGTCTCTTCTAGATCTAGACCAGTCCTATGAAAGGTCAGACAGGTTCAAAAACGATGTTGACTAAAAGCATACATTGTCTGCACACCATCTGGTGAGGTATTCAAAACTCCAGCATTGTTGACCAGAACGTCAAGTGTTGCCTTGTGTTCATCTAAGACGGTCTCCACTTGCTTGGCAGCCTTCTGAACGGATGCCACATCAGAGACTTCGAGTGCAATAACGTGAACCCGACCAGGGTGGGCTGCGGCAAGCTTCGTAAGAGCCTCATTGGGCTTGCGAGCAGATGCAAAGATGAGGTTGATTTCGGATGTGGGCTTGGATGCCAGGAGTTGGACGAGACCGAGGCCAAGTCCACGAGCGGCACCAGTGACGAGGACAGAAGACATATGGGTACTTGCTTGAGAGAGTTGAGTGTTGTTGGAAATTTCTTAATAATTAGAAGGGCATCCTCTATGCCTTATATACATGCGACGAACAATGGCAAAACAACGTTTCCAAAGCCTTCCGAGCCGACCGAGTGCTGACAGAGATAAGAGGATGTATTTCATGGGCGGTCGGAAGGCGTTAATTGACGAGACACTAAGCTTGAGCTATCTCGGGCAAGCGTCATAGTCCAAAACTTGAAGGCAAGTCAGCATGTGCCCGAAGTGCCTCGGTGGTGGTGGTGGATGACAAACACAAGGCCGTTGGCATGCTGACGAATCACAAAGAAAATCACCGAAGTGGATTTGTGGACAAAGGAAAATTATGTCGATGATGGTTCACGAACGAGATGAAATGTCTATTACGCTTATCATTAAATGGTGTCCAGAATCTCCCTTGAATGGAGCACCGCTGCTTGGCCCAGTAGGCGTACAGGCACATCATGGCATGACCTCCTTGCTCACTTTGATGTTCATTTTTCGAAAGGTCTCTGAATGATTTTACGCACTTTGTACTAAAATAATAAGTCGGAATTTTGAGTGAGATGTGACAGGTTCTCGGGATGAGAAATAAACACCTAGTCAATTTCGATCTCTCGTCCTATCCCTGCACTAATTGCTTTCGATATATGATAGAAGGGCTACTTGTATATCATGCTGGAAGAAAGTACGTATTGGGCCACATATGTCATGGTATCGTGTGTTCGAGACTAAACTTAGAAAGAGAGGGCCAGCAAGAGATTAGCACCACCTTAGGGGGTCCGATTAACCCCTCCACTAATCTATCTTTCTTAGGCCCTTATATGGACCATGCGATGGAACGACTACTTACAATATCTCGCGGCAACTCTCCGGACTTCTCTTCAAATCCAATGATCCCACACTTTCTACAGTTGCATTGAGGATACGTATATCCGAGTACGAGCTAATGCACTGAAATTACTGATCATGCCTTCCGGAGGGCAGGTCGATTTCAAACTCGCCTCTTCTTTATAAGGGTATTCTCAACCCATTGGAGCTAGCGTCTTAACGCCAAAGAGGGGGGCAGCACTGTAGTGTCTCCTCCCCATAACAATTTAGACTAGACTTAGGCAATGATAAACCCATCCTTCTAGGGAGATTCAAGATGCCTACTTTGTGGATATAAAAAATGAACCGCTGGTTTGTTTTCATGTGTATCGTTCGAGAATTTAGTCCTGGCTGATAAACAAAACCACAGCTTATCTCACCAGGGCTAATGAGATGTTTAAGCACTGTAAACATCGACTTGCAGTTAGCTATTGGGACGGTACCATCTTACGACTCCGTGACATCAGCACGTGAAAGCAGTCACGCCGCGTCCCGTTAGCCCCTTGAGCCGTCTGATCTGGTCACAGAGGCAGAAATATTAAGGGGTCTCTTTATCCGTAGAAATATTTTGCATGGAATTGTTTAGAGCCTTAAGGACATACTCTTTCACTTTCCTGTAGGCATGGACTGGGACTCCACCAGTTGAGGGGCGCCGATGTGGAATCGAGAAGGAACATTACTATTATCACAACCCAGAGGGTGAATTGGGGGTGGTATTGGATATCATTGAGGTAGGGATGCCTTGCATGCAATGGGGCCGTTGATAGAAGTCAAGAGAGTCGTTGAGATCAGCGTTGTATACCTTTTTGGGATCAAAGCGGGTGGAATAATCGATTTCGAGAGAGGAAGACCTTTGATCAACCCTTCTTGAACAGTCACGACCATCACTGAACGCGAATTTCTCCCTGTGCTCACTCGCTGCACGGTACCATCGACCCCAAGGTGACAAAGACGATTACATTGTCATCAAAACATGTCCAGACCAAATGACGATATGAGTGCGGATTCTGGGTGAGTACTAGTCATGAGGCAGTCAAGCAGGCAACCCAACTCACCTTCAACTAACCCCTCAGAGGTCTACTATGCATGCAAACGATCGTGAAAGCTATAATGGACATTCAGTCAAATTCATTTCACAACGAAGCCAGGGTCGTTCCAGCATATTTCGCTGGGCCTATTATTGCCGCGTCGGTCCACACTCATCGGTCCGATCCTCGAAGGACCAATGGCCAACGTCGGCTTCGCGTGAGGCTCGACCACCACCCATACAAAGAGAATAATTGTGGTACCAATGGGAGAAGAGCACAGGCTCATGCGAGAGGAGGAGACGCGACGCGTGTTGGTGCAACCTGACAAGCTGGTCGCCACCCAGCCGCACACACCATCAGAGCTCAACGTCATGGGGCCCCTAGAGCAGACGAAATTCCAATGGTATAGGTGTTGAACTTCTTGTTATTTGCTTTTGACACAGGTGAGGAATTCAACACACTTCCTGGGAATAGCTGGCCCACTAACCCGACGAGTAGGACCGCTACACTGGACCTTTAAAATGACTTGGGAAAGGTGATATTTCAGAGTCCGTTAGAACAATCTCAGATGAAGGACTTGATTCAATTATATCTCACAATGCAATAAGTGTTGCGATGTTTGAAACGAGTTGGGATCAAGGTCAACGTCCGCTGCCCCACAGCTTAACTCTCTCTTTATGATTAAGTTGACAGTAAGGATTGGATAGAGGTATGATGCGCAGAGAACTTTGGGAACGGCCATTCCTTGTGAGCTGGGCAAGTCTGGGGAGTCTGGGTGCATTCTTCCCAATTGGAAGACAATTGCACTTGTGGAGGAGGTAAAAGTCCAGTCCTCAAGAGAACTATTGTTTATGGAAAAAAAAAAGAAATTCTGTTTATGTCATTTTCTGGTTAGACTTGGTCGACGAGGTAAACAATGGTGACGTATAGAGATTTTCAGCGAGCTTCTCGACATTCTTCAGGTACGACCCGAGTTTTTGTGGAGATAGCTTTTAATTTGATTCCGTACACGATACTAGAAAGACTTCCAGGAGAATCGAAGCCCAGAAGGGGCAGCTGAGTCTTGAAAGATCCAAACTGGAATCCGACCAGTGGACCAGGGTAATGGACCGCATAGAAAATACGGTATATGTCGAGGAATCGTATAGTTCGAGGGAGGTCAATGTCGATTTGGAGAGCGAACTTTTTGGAATTTGTACAATCATCACACTGGTGGCAATCGTCGGTGCACTATCTTAGATGGTGCTTTGAACGCACTCACCACGCACCTGTCACGGACTTGGCCCGTCTTTATTTTTTCGCAACTTGGCTGCCAACGCAGCCCATACACTTTGATAACCGTAGCATGCAGAAACCTTATACTTCTGAAAAAGGCAATTTGACAGTTGCTACACGCGAATGGCTGCGCGGCAGAACTGCTGCCGATGCCCAACGGATCTCATTTGTGGAGGTGACCTCATAGGCGTGACTATCAAGTGACTTCGCCGAGGCCAACTCTCTTGGACTTGCAGCTCGGGCATGCTACAAACTCAGTCGCCGTGGAACGATCACAGCTTTTGACTCTTACTCTTAACCACCACCATCGTAGCTCCAGCCATCTTTCTCTCCTCTTTAGTATCAGATTTGACGTGTTTTCTCACGCCCATCTCTCGCTTTCGCCACCCTCCCATCCGAGCACCCATTGACCTTCGCCCGCCGCTGTAGACTTCTGTAGTCAGGATTCCTGGTTCACTGGTGAGTGTGCCATTTCTCTTTTAACTCAAACTTATTCATATACATACTGATGGCTTTACTTTAGTAACTTTTCCCAATTGCCGGTGATGTAGCCATTGCCGACGTGGCATTGGATGCCCCTCACTTTTTTCCAAATCCAAGACTCGCACCATTTACCTATCTCTTTATCAGTAGCCTCACAGTTCGTCTCAAACTATTCAGAAATACGTTAAATATTAACTTTCTTCCCGAAAAGTCTCTTTGAATACTATCTCGATTGTCCCCGGCATGCGCATACCGCCTTCTTTTCTCTCTGAGTGCCTGCTAGTCGATTCCGTACCTGATATTCAATCAATGGGAAATAATTCAAATAGAGATAGTATATCGCGTGATCGTAAGGATTGAGTATGTGGTTAAAAGGTCTAAACTCTTGTAAAGTGAGTGGGTCCTCCTCCCACTTCAAAACCTGGCTTCCCGGTCCAATAATATGTTGCTCCCTCTGGGGTTTTATTCCTGTTTGTAAAATTGTCGGCCGGCAGTCCCCTCCAAACTTTACGTTTTGAGGACTTTTCAAATGTTATTTGAGACGATTCCCTTGTATTTTCGATGCATTTTGAGCATAGTTTGACCATGATTGGTGAAGTCCTTCACAAGCGGAAAGCTGCGAAAGGTGAGAAATTCTGGACATGCAAATTTCAAATCAAACTGAGTGTCATCAGATTCGCCTCATTTCTGGGATTCCAACGGTACCAAATTTATGAGCTACAGTAGAGTGTTCGTCGAGTTCCACAGGGAATACGTCCCAAATGCTGAAATTTCAAAATTGGAATTTTCGGGATTTCTCACCTGGAGACGACAGCCCAAAATTATTTGATTCAGAATCTATAACTTTCGTCTTAGATTTCGACGTAGTGAGAAAGATATGGATTTCGCGCGCAAACATCTTTGACGAATTCGTGTCAGGCCAACTTTTTTGCAAACGGCAATAATGGCGCTAACTTATGGTTAATAACAAGGGTTGATAACTCCCTTGCGAAATCAGAGAGATAACAACTGGTCAATAACTCTAAAATGAGTTGTCGCCCGAGCACTAAAGGACCAACGTGTACTATTCCACGTGAGGAACCGTTTGCGACGAACGTAGTTACTCTCTGTTCGATTGTCTTGTTTCCCTTCGATTTAAGCCCGAGATAAGCAATTACATAGTGTATGAGTAGCTAAAAAAACACGATGAACTATAAAGCATCAGCCTAAGTTAGAACGTCCTCCAAAATCGCCCTCGTTGAAGCCAATTCCTCTCTCATCGAAGCCAATTCATCAGCCAATTCCTCCCTCGTTGAAGCCAGCTCCTCTCTCATTGAAGCGAATTCCTCTTTCGCTGAAGCCAATTCCTCAACCAAATCCTCCCTCATCGAAACCAATTCCAGAATCGTCAGAGTTTGCTCCACCTCAGAGATACCAGGTCGGTGGCTAGGATCTTGACGCCACATGGCCTGCATGAGTTGGACAGCTTCAGCTCCACCAACATCCGCTAAGCCGTCAACTAGCGGTCTACCGAAACGCCTCAGCTCTAGTTCTGCGGGATACTCGGGCAAATTTCACGCACCTTTCGTTGAGCCTTCCAACTTTCCAGATAATATACACTCCTTCTTTCTTTTCCCATGGGCATTGCGGGCTACCGGAGCGCCATTGGAGCATCTCCCAAAAGACCATCGCCAGACTGAAAATATCGCACTTCTGAGAGCGGGGGAAAGGGACGCCGAACATCTCTGGTGCCATCCAATTACAGGTTCCCACCAATGTGAAAGGCTCCAGCTCCGAATCTAAATACTTTGCAGTTCCAAAATCTGTAATTTTTGCGACGCCTGCAGAGCTGATCAAGATATTGGGGGACTTCAAGTCACGATGAGCTATTGGCTTCTCAAAGTGGTTATGAAGATAGTCGATCCCTTTGGCAATGTCAATCATCATCCGGAACTACGTAAATTATTCAATAGGAAGGAGCTCTAGAGAGGACGAACTCACAAGGGTGGGAAGTGTGGGTGGCGGAGATTCGCGGACGTGGGTGGAGAGACTGTGGTTACATAATTCTGTCACTGCTAAGAGAGGTCCGAATTCATTGGCGGGGGGTGGTATGGAAAGTCCGACGAATTTGACAATATTTGGATGATCGAGATGGCGAAGAAGGCAGAATTCATTGAGATCGGCTGAGTTTTAAACGGGGAGACAATCAGTAAGGGAGCACTATGATACAAAACGAAGCGTACATTCCCGGAATCGAATCAACTGCCCAACAGCGACTTGCCTTTTTTGGTACCGACCTCGGTGTACTATTTTTGATGAGCCTTTGCCAATGATTTCCCGCTCAATGGCAAGCGATTTGAAGGGAATTTCGCGCTCCTTGAGTCCCCAAGTACCCAAGTCGGGTGGAGACGTGGTGGTGTCGGTGGTCATATTTGGGAATAGTGAGGTCTGACTAGCAGACGGCGAGAGCTCTGAGGAACGATCGGGAGCTAATCCGCCATCACGATTTGATGGCATCAGCAATATTTGGTGCTGCTTCTTGTCAAGTTGTCTCTAGGTGGCATTCAGCCTTGCTTGTTATTTTATTAGCGGCACGAGAAGTGAACAGCAAGGATCATACCTTTTAGAGCTTTTTCGGCAACAGTGTTCTCGCGCGTGCGTACGCGCAGATGCACTCAGAAGTAGTAGAATAGACTTGTTTCCATCTGGATGCCCCGAAGAACGGTTTTGTCCGTATCGAAGACGGAAAAATTGTCTTCTTCCCGGTTATGTTTAAGTTACCCGTTTTGGATGCAGAAGTTGTTGGCCAACACGCTCGAGTGTAGTTTTCTGCAATCTGCGCAATTGCCGACGAATCTGGAGCCTACACCTGAGCCTTCAACTGGCTACTGAAGACAATATAAGCATATCGGTGTCCACAAATTTGAACATTCGCCCCCAATTTCGCACAGCCCCAATGCTCTCCGGGACAATCCTTGTCACACAACCAGTTTGGAACCGACTAGCTTGTATTATCTAACCAATCTGATTTTTGTACAACGCGCTCACAATATCTCCTTCCTTCTTGTTAATCCTTGCGACACCGCGGTTACCTTCCTGCGTCTTGTTTATCTTTGCGACGCCTTGCCAGCAATGAACCATTCTGCCCGCCATATTCATGGATCGAAGCTTGATGGATATGCCAAGAAAAAATCTGGCTGCAAGTCCCAATACGCGCAAATCCCGCCAGGCTTGTGCTTGCTTCCTCGCCTGCCTTCCAACAAACCTGCCTTCCCCCTTTCGCCAAACACGATGTTTCTTAGCGATGCGCTGTAATACCAGTTCCCACCCAGACCACCATCACCCACACCTCTCTTACTGACGTCTTTGAAAACGCGGCCAGGATGAAGACCAAGACCATCGCCCTCCTGCACCCCAATTCCATGCCCTCATTCTCGCTACGCTTGTAACGCCAATCAATGACTGCATTCGGTTTGCTGGTGGTTAAGGGTATTCTGAGCACCAGCCTCAACCCTCACGACATATGGGAGAATCAACAACAGGCCGCCTCTGCCTCCACCGCATATTTACATGTATGACTAGCCCTTGGAGTTCCTTACCATATGTACATTTACTATCACTCATAACATACTATACAAATCGGTGTATTCATATTTAAATCACTATTACCCGCGAGCACAATGTCATGCACGACGACGCGTCAAGTCAGTGGTATTATTGTCACCAGTCATGAACTGAAGGAGGACGGCTAAGGTCTTATCTATTCAAAGAAACGTTTGGATTTTCATCGAAAGGACTCGCGTGTGACCAGCAAGCGACTGAGATTGGTCCGGAAAGCATTGGGGCTGTGCGAAATTTGGGGGCGATCCTCATGCAAGTTTGTGCAGATCTTTGACAAGCGCCCAGTTTGACAGGCTTCCGAAGCCTATCCAACAGCGGGGAACTTCCTAACGGCTCTCACAGTGTTTGACGACCCTGGAGGCCTCATTCAAGGTAAGCACTCGTTTCGGTATCCTACTGATTCGGAACCTCTGATTTATGACGTCTTCAGGTAGTACAAAAATGCGTTTTTCTATGGTAGACGGTACATGTGCACATCAATGTCCGATAGCTGAAAATTCAAACTCGGAATTTTCTCACCGTGAGATGAGAGCCAAAAATCGTGCGACTCAGAATATGTAACGAATGTCTTAGATTTCGCGGGCAAACTTCCTCTGTGGTGAATTCGTTTCCGTCAACATTTTTGCAAACGGCAAATAAGTCTTGATCATCCTGGTTCGGACGTTCTATGGATACGGTTTTGGAAGCAGATGGTTCAATAAAGATATATTAAATGAATTTCATGGGGCCACCATTGTAGAGAACTACTACCTCAGAATATGGTTGAGGCTGATGATCAGAGTATTTACTTACAGCTTGTCGAACCAGTCATTTGAGGACCCCTAAGGCCCTCCACTCACGGAGTTCATATAGAGTTGGTAGATAGGCGTAGGCGCCGTATTTTCCGAGTAAAGTAGGTAATCACAATTCTAAAGATAAATGTTGTCAAAATCGTCAGTCTGTGTCCGATTCATCAACTCCATCGCATTGATTCTCTAATTCACTCGATGAACTGTGGGGGGTAGAAATAGCAGAACTTGGTGGTTGCTGAGATAAAGGCATGGGTGCTTGTTGAGATGACGATGGATTCTGCTGTTGAAAAGCAGGCACTATGATTCCCATATGGGGCGTATAGCTTTGAGTGCGTGATCAGTTTCGATTTGTGTTTCGCTTCTTCGTCAACATTTCCAGCAAGAAGCAGCGATTGATGAGAAGAAATGGGGAAGATGGGTTGAGCAATAATAGGATGAATCGGTGGAGGAAGATTTGATGGCTGTACCCGATACAGGTCCTGGCAATGGGCTTTACGTTTCCCCAGGGTAGATCCTGTAGGATGAGAACCAAGTGTAGGTAGAGGCGGTAGTTCACGGATTTGACGCAGTCGTCTCGTGTAGGATAGTTGAGGTGATGAAGAAGGGGGAACTGTAGGGGAACTACCGAGGCCAGACTGCAGGTGCCGAAGCCGGAGAACTAACAGAAGAGTTAGGGTTATGAGGTGAGACAGGATGAGGAAGACCACGGGGATTCGGAGTTGGAATGACAGAACTGCGGAGACCAAAGCTAGGTAGTGGAGAAGGGGGACCAATGGTTGTGTGAAGATTATGAGGTGAAATGTGGCTAGGAAGGTTATGAGAAGGAAGAGGTGGAATGATAGGCGGACTACTAGAGTCAGAGCTAGGAGCTGAAGAACCAACGGGTGTACGTGAATTATGAGGCAAAATAGGGTCAAGCATGTCACGAGCAGGGAGGGAGCCGGAGCGGCGAGAGGACCATGGGGATCAGATTTATGAGCGGGAGAACCAGCAGGAGTGTGAGGTTTATGGGGCGGAAGAATACCAAGAAGATCACGGGGTGGAAGAATTGGAGTGATCGGTGGACCAAAAGGATTAAATCGATGGGCAAAATTATGTCGTCGAGGAGGAGGAGGGCTAGGAATACTCAAAGAAGGACTTCGAGAACTTCTAGGAGTGTCGGAAAGACGCATGGGAGCAAGCGGGCGAGCGGTAAGGGGGACAGGCAGTGAGAGAGGTGGGAGTAAAAGGGGTTGGAGTGATACGAGTGAGAGTTATGACAGAGGCCGGGAGTAGAAGGGACAGGTGAAGAGACACCGGATAAACCGCCAGGCGAGAAATGACCAAGAGAGAGGCCGCTAGGAGACAGACGGCTGGATGTGTCCGGTTGAGGAACAGCTATGGAATGCTGAGTGTTCACCGGTTGAGGGCTCGGAATCATGCGTCTCTCCTTATCAATATCCAAATCCAGCCGGCCGTGTTCGGAACTCATCGGACGCACCGCAAAATTGGGCCGCGTTGGGCTCAGCTGGGCACCCTGTGGTTCAAATGAAGACTGGAACGAAAATGTGGACGGTACGCGACTCAGATGGCTAGGCTTCGGTTCCCTCGGTTTCGATCCATCTGTTCGAGTTTGACCTGTAGACCGACTGTACTTGAGATGGGTCAAGTGAGTCATACGATGTACGCGTGGCCGCCGCTGAAGGGCCGAAACGATTGGCGGATGGACCACTGGCAGCAGAATTCGATGAAAACGATGGGCGATCAGGGGATTTCTGTGAGCCTATCGCTGCAGGACGGAGAGAATTGGCTGCTAGACTGGTTGGACGCGATGGAGACGATGGTCCGCCTGAGGTATCCATGTGAGCGTCGGATTCTCCCTCCTGATTGTTTCCACGTTTACCCTTCGTTCCTCCCTCAGAACCATCCTCAGAACCACCACTCGGCTGCCCATCTTCCTGCCCCATACCATTAGCACTATCCTCCATTGTTGAATCTCCATCCTGCTGATCCTCTTGCATCGGAGACCATTCCCTTGCCCGCCCACCCTTGCCATTGCCATTGCCATCGTCATCTTCGTCGTCATCATCATCGTCATCGTCACCATCGTATTCAGAGCCATAAAGTGATTTCCATTTGAATTTGGGAGGCTCAGGACGATGATATTTGCGCTTTCGACGACGAACATTTAGCTCTTTCGAATTTGGGAACTTATAGTTTTCGCGAATAGATTTTCCGTGAACCCGCATAAAGTCACTTTCGGAGAGAGATAGCCAGGTTTCCCAGCAGTCGATGTCGTCCCCACCCAGATCAAGAGGAAGACCAATGGCAGAGTTCTCATAATGTTTCTCCACTCCGCTGGTTGATTGTTGAACCAGCTCGGCAGAAAAAAATCGACGGGTACACTGAGAGGTAAACGTTCTCCAATCCTTGAAGGCTGACCCTGAAATGCTACGTTAGTTTATAAAGGTAATGGAGACGAGATGGATCGCGAACATTTGCCTTTGGGTTATCGATCACAAGCTTCTCATGGGCAATCTTAGTCGCTTGCCCCATGCCCTCCATTTCTTTCCATCTAGCTTGATCGGCAAGCCTGGCTAAGGACGTCCATGTCGCACTACGGCCAATCTTGAGATTTCGAACCCTTTTCGTGATAACTTCTACGATAGAAATTAAGCATAGGATCGTATCGTTTTTAAGTTTTTACTTACTGTCATTCGATCCTTTCTCAGTGATATACTCCTCATCTGAGTTAGCAAAAACTTCTTCAAACGGTTTCCAGACACGCTCAGGAAGGCCGTGACGCTGGAGAAATGCGGAACGATGTTTCGCTTTCTAAAAATGATCAGACATTGGAGTTGTGATCACAGATGCGAAGCTACTCACTTCAGAACGGTGCCGATATATATAACTAGCCATCTTCCGCCTTCGAAGAGCACCTGGCTCCCTTGCCTCAGTAACTGCCTCGTGCCGAAGAAATTCGAAGTAACTCCTCCAAAGGCTTTGAACGGTTTCAAAGTCTTCTGCGATAGCACGGTTGACGGATAGAAAGTCGTATGCTCTGCCTTGACAAGCACGACTGAACGTCTTGATCAGGATCAGCTCCATCGTCTCATTGTATAGCGAGTCCACCGAGCTTCCAAGGAAGTCGAAACGAAGATGTTCGAGTCCAAGTTTATGGATAGAAGCGATGAAATACGTGAGCCAGTCTACGGAAATGGCGCAATAGGCAGTAGCATATCTACCCTTTTGGGATGAAACTTTGACTTTGAGTTCGCGAACATCTGCAGCAAACTTCTTGTTGTCCTCGGATGAAGGTCTGACTTTTTTAAGGGCTTCTTGAATTTCGTCGCGTGTAGCGTACTGTATATTGAGGAACTTGTTAAAATCGTCTGCGCTGGGAAGGGTGGGACATTCCATTGGATCTAGGCGTTGAGCAATGACGTTGTAGTGGACCTCAAGGGCGGCCTGACAAAGCGCTGAGTTTTGGTTAGTGGTTAAACAGAAAACATACTTTAACAGTCGCAGTCTCCTTTTTTTGATCCTTCTTGGAAATTCGGTCGGGATGCGTCTTCTGACTAGACGTAGACTGAGTCGATACATCCGGGATTGGCCCCCGTTGTTTTTTCGGCGCCGGCGCGAGGGTAGGATCTGAGTTGGCCCGTGGCCGTTTTGAAGACATCAATCAGGGGAAGTGCAAGGGAGCAACGAGCTATCTGGGCTGGGTTAAATGTGTGAAGGAAAAGAGAAGTTCGAGCACGACATAATCTTATAGGCAGTATTTATTCAAGGACTCAGACAATGGTGGAGGTCGCCTGTCGCCAGCCTGTGACGTGTCATTTACTCATTTCCTAATAGTTTGAAAAAGTTGAATAAAATAGCCATTGTTGGGTAAAAGATGAATGGCTGTCAAAAGAAGGCTACAATGGTCCTTTTTCCTAGAAGGTTGATCGAAACATGGACAATCAGCTCAATACAGCGCTCATTTGAGCGTTTTCTCAGGTTGTTATTATGCCATTGATTCTATTCATCGCCTCCATTGTGCAAAGAATATGACTCCTATATGGCTGTGAGTGGAAATATGGCGAGCCTGCTCCGCAGACCACAAATATGTGTAAGGAAGTTTGCATACCGCTTTCCAATTATCATGACATGACTGTGCGGTAATTATTTCGCTTCGACCTAGAACATGTTGGAGAGCTATTTTTCTTGTGAGGCCTTTGTTGCAGTATTGGTGGGGACTTGAGAGCCGAACAAACATGTGGCCGCGAAGGAGTCCCTGAGTCAGGAGCCTGGCAACTCCGTAGGTCACCAACAGTCATGCTCTTTTCAACCATTGATCATCAATTCGCTATTGTCTCCCAAATGCGTAAATGCAGTCAATTAGCCGCATGCCCTCCCCAAACCAGCCACGGATAGACTGCTTTTTCAGTACAATAGACGAAGTCACAGTGCCTCCCCCGGCGTGCATCTCCCAGTTCTCCCGGCACAAAAACGTATAAATGCCAAGGTCCAAATCGAAGATTGAAGTATTTCCGCTATCCCTGAGAGTGCTTTCACTGGCTTTCTTTCACTTTTTGGGCTCTTCACACTCTCGCTCTTGGAATTCGATACTCTACACCAACATTTTTGATAGATGCCTTTACAGAGTTCTGTGCTTAATGCAGTAAAGACTCGTGCCAGTGGTGGATACCCCTCAGAAGTACGTGACCACAGCAGCCTTACAAGTGATTGTTCCTTCATTACGTTCTAGGAAGAGGTAGACCTAGCGATAGCAACCCTCCTTGGGAATAGTCACGTACGGCAGCAACGTCTCCCTTCCATATCATGACTCTGAGTCCTCCCCCTTATTGTAGCAAGTCCTATTACCAATAAGACTCAACTAGTCTGGCTTGCAAGGCTCCTTCTTTCAGACGCCGTTGTGGATATCGTACATCACGTGAATATCGCTCTTGAACACTCTCCTATCTTGAGCGGCCGTTTTCAGCAACTCCTCCTGCGCTCGCTCCGACTTGCTTCCAAAGTTCAATCGCTGCGACTAGAGCTTCCTCTTGGCAATAGAGGGGCAACTTTTTGCACCGCTATTGTGAAGTCCATTGCATCCCAGCAGTTGTCTTCTCTTTACTCCATGACCACATTAACGCATCGCAACATACACTATCTCCTTCGTCCACATCCTAGTCCTGGGCAAACTCGGCCACTCAAATGTGTTGCCTTCCATAAATGCCGCCGCTGCCCAGAGTCCGACCGTTCCATTGGCCCGCACCTTCAAAAGCTGAAAGCTCAGGCTCAATGCATCAGCAGGCTTGTTCCTGGCAGCCCAGTGGAGAAAGTTGTGGTATGTAACTCAGGTGTACCTGCCATCCCTTATTTGTCAACGTTGAAAGAGACGACCGCCGCGGTGACGGCCGTTACAGTTCCTCTCTCTCAATTTGAAGAAGATCTCGTTGTGGGTCTTGTGAGAAATCTTCATAGGGTTGAAGTTCTCACTTTACTTGAGCCAGTTGGGGTACGGGACTTTGTTTGTTTGTACATTTGTTTGACACTAAGCTGAATGATATAGACCTCAAATACCTCGTACCCTTGGTGGCATGACGACAAATCGCTGTCTCACATATGGTACCTTGGGCTTCACGCTGCTACCTTTTCTTAGGCTGATTCACTCTTCAGACAAACGCCAACCTTGTTTCTCCAGCTGGAGACGGAATCAGTGAGGAAAGTCTGGTAGAGTCATGGTTTGACAATAATTACCATGTAGGGGAAGTTAACCTTGTATATGGATATCAACGTACTGCCTCCCGTTTGACACAGAGATTTGGATTTGGTCAATGGCGTCAGGTGTACAGCGCTCACTATCACTTCGGACTATCTGCAGATTGCGCCGTTAGCCGCCTTCTTGCATACGAGCTCGATTGATCAATTGCTATTCCAACTTATAGGTATTAATTACCTAACACTTTATTACTTGTAGCCTACGCTCTCCTAATTTCTCCCTACCTCTTTGTTGGTCATCCAGTAGTTTTCTTTGCCCTCGATCTAGTCCCAACTCGGTTCAAGAAGGTCGCAGAAAGCCCTGAAGTTCATTACAATACACAACCTTGGAGAATCGCTACATCTGACAAATTATTGCTTATATTACTGCGATAACTACTACGGATTGACGCAAAATGAGTCCAGGCAAGGGTATATAAGCCGCAAAATACCTCTAGCTTAGCCAAACGAAGCCTCAGAACGAGTAAACGATCAGAGAGTGACGAACTCCCAAGTTGCTCCTCGTCGTGCTTCTTATGCTCCCAACGAGCGTTCGTTTGTGGTTGGTTTAGTCGTCGGTCCAAGAGTGCACAATCATAATATATTTAGAAAGCCAAGTACGAAGAGACGCACAGAGGGCGCTAGAAGCTTGGTGCGCCATCACAACTCGATGTCGGCAGCACATTTGTCATCTACCCAACTTCGAAATTACTAGTGTCCGTATCATCGATCTTTTTATCGTAAGTTTGTGACTTGTAGTCACCTGCATCACGATTTGATGGTGGTGACTCGTGGGGACTTTCCAGCTGACCCTCAGGCTACGAGCTCGACTCTGCTCAGCTCAGTTTGGGAGTACCGACGACGAAAAGCGGTGGCCACAGGCTCGGATGGTTCTGTGCTTGTAGGCTCCTTTGACCCAAGTGGTTCTCAAAGCTCTGCGGTACGTCTTTTGACTTCATTCAGAATAGAATACGAGCTTATATCATGTAAGGTTTCAACGATTTCCCACGAACAACAAGTAGCTATTGACGGCTTGTATCGAGACAACAACTCCCTTTTATATGGGGATAACAAGCCCAGCGATGCTGCTATCGACCGCGTTGTAGACAAAGTCACTCAGGAGTATGTCCCCCGTTCGTATTTATCCTGTTTCCTGTTTTGGCGTGCCTCATAGCCTTGAGAGGAGAGCTAAATTCTCTAGGAAACGTCCCAATGAAGATGAGGGCGACATTACGTACATCAATGAGCGGAATAAAGTCTTCAACAAGAAGGTATGCACTTCTTTTCTATCTTTTTATACCGATATTAACCTGACCTTTATCTCAGATTGCAAAATATTAACACAAGTATACAGCCGAAATTCGGGCAAACTTCGAGAGAGGAACTGCCCTTTAATCTCCCCGTTATTCTATATGCATCTACTAGTAGCTTTTGGGGAGGTTGTACGATATATTATACTTTGAGGAAGAATCTGAAGCTCAGGAGGTTTGGAGATCACTTAGCTCTCAACGCCCACCATGGCTGAGACATTTGCGTCTTTTCCCGATATTCATGATTTTACTCTCCTCGATGGTGGCCTCGTGAGCAGTAGTTTGTGACTTACATAGGATATTGAAACATATTCCTACCTAGGGAACAACTCTCGAGGAAAATTTTGACGTGGATATCTCAACGCCGCTTTGGTCTGGTGATGCCATTTTAAAAAACCCGGACACACTCTATGCCGCACACAAATCTTTTCTAGAAGCTGGATCTCATGTCATTCTAACTGCAACGTTCATCTCTTTCTCCAGCTTGTCCTTGGGAACCAGAGCTGACTCGCGCCAACTCCAAGATATCAATGTGCCTTGTCAACATTCGAGCGAGCCGGTTTCTCATCTGAAGAGGAAAAATTGCGATGATCTCTGCTGTGAAGATCGCCAGCCGCGCGAGAGATGATTACAACGCTAACCATGCTGGCGCTAATACCAAAGTTGCACTTTCTTTGGGACCTTACGCTGCTTGTCTCTACCCAACACAAGAGTACACTGGCATTTATCCTCCACCATTTGGTCCTCCAGATACCAACAACACATTCTTCGAAGTATCAGAGGAAGGACAATGTCTTGAGACTCTTGCCATCCAGAGTCTAGCCAGTTTTCATCTTGAGAGGCTACGCATCTTCATACAAGATTCGGCTGTGTTCGAGGATATAGATTGTATCGCTTTCGAGACCATACCACGTGCACGAGAAGTTACTGCTATTCGAATGGTAGTCGCCGACTTGATGAAGGAGCAAGGGGGTAAAACTCTGAGAAAACCTTGGTGGATTAGCTTTGTGATTCCAGGATGTCGATCCTTGCAAACCTACGCCAATGGAGCACCGTTCATGGTGGGAGACATGGCTCAAGCCGCTCTTGAAACTGACTCTTGCCTGCCCATACCTACAGCGATCGGTCTCAACTGCATAGGTCCTCAGTACATAGAGGGCATCTTCGAGACACTCTACTACAGTTTCATCAGCCCCATGTAACCTCGTCGTTTATCCAAATAGCGGAGAAGTATATCATGGAGACGGGATGTAGACCTGGGGAACACGAAGGTTGGCAGAGTATGGTGCTAAGGGCATGCGGAAGGGAGAAAGAGCAGAGATGGGGGAAGGTTTTGGTTGGTGGAAGTTGTCGGACTGGACCCAAAGATATTGAGCAATTATATTCTTCCATACAGAAACGTAGTGTGGAGCAATCATTCTAATTGGTTGAAGGAAGCCGAGAATTCTCACAACTTGAAAACCATGCTAGCAGCCGCTCAAAGATAGTGATTATGAGAATACATGTGTCAATTAAACATGATTTAGCTAAGAGATAGCGAGTTTGAGATAAACTTATGCCACTTTTAACATTCAGCCAAAACGTGACGTCCGGATTGGGAAGGTGATCGACTCGTTTCCTTTTCGGACACAATCTGGCGGGCCCTCAGGCGGCTTAGATTAGAATACAGTAAAGCTTGCTGCTGAGTTCACAGATGCGCAAACAACGTCAGGCAGGGTCTGTGCATGAGTGGTGCACTTGGGGTTCACTCGACGTGTCTATATCTTCCCTTCTTTGTCCTGTTATATTATACTATATTATAATATGGATCAAAGTGTATGGCTAAATATACACCGAAGATCGAATAAAGCGAGATGCAGGAGCGAAAGGGAAGAGGAGAAAGGGTGGGGTAACACGCATTGGAAGAATCGCAGAATGCTGAAGTTCATTGCCATAGATCTAACCATTCCGCAAATTCATCGGTAAATGACAAGGATATTGTACGATCGCTGCTCCAAGAATCTTTCTCAAATCCCATCTTGGTCTTGGGGCACGCGAAGTTGAAGTTGAAGTGGAGGAACGTAGGTGCGGGCATGTTCGTAACGGCAGAGTCTGTAAACCACACGGGCGTCTCTTTAGTGGGGAAATGTTGGACCTCGCTGACTCGTATGATGAATACAATGAAATTGAGTGTTACGTTCTTAGACGACGTGAGTAGAGTGTCAGCTTGGGAAATGATAGAGAGGAATGGACAGGGTCGCGATGAGCGTCTGAACGATAACAGGAAGAACGTCCTCCTTCAGCGTGGAAGATCGAAGACATAAAGACCATATGGAGAAGGTAGGAGCGGGCATAGGAAGTGATGACCACGAGATCGTGAGAGGTCGGGTCCAAACGGGTCGATCAGCTGAGCTCCGACCTTCCTATTTAGTAAGTCATGTTTCGGCTTAAATTTACTTAGTCTTTTTGCCTTGGACGATCATGAGCATGCACGTATTTTGAATAAAACAGGTTCTCTGATATGGATTGAGATGGTATTGCTCTAGGCGATGATATATGTGATTGTGTTCGGATTGGCAAGTGTCTAATATTTGACTGTATTTCAAGTCTATCTGGCTCTTCTAGCCTCTTTCAGAATACCTCGTCCTCCTCGGTCCAACCCCCAGCATACCGCAATCGTAGGTACACCAAAAGAAAACCTCGTATCAGAGAATGTCCTTGTCGTCAATCCGCTTAAAATATCTGTATCCTGAATAACGCGGTAATCGTTTGATTTCCCATCTTCGAAAAGTCGGACTCGAGGGGTATTTGTAAATGGTGACATTTCTCTGTTTTTCTCATAAGAGGCATCGAGTGGCTTGTGAAGTTCGACCTGTGCAAATGTTCGAAGGATGTGATCTATAGGGACTGTCCAAAGCTTCTGAATGACACCAGTCTCCGCTTCCCGCGTTGTTGGATTGAGGAAACGGATCTGGCTTTGAGATGGATTACTGTCGTTAGTGCTGAATGTGAATTTGCCGTTGTCAACCTGGATCCGAGGCAAAAAATTGACACGTTCAGGAATAGCCTCATCTCCTTCATATTGGACATGAATACCTGGAACCCACCGCGACCCAAAAGTTTGCCGAAGATATTCCACAAACTGTCCTGTAAAGCTCTTCATCCATATTTTCGCCGTGTCCGATGAAATGCTGAGCTTCTGCTTCACTCAGAGTCTCTCGTGCACTGGTGTATGCTACTGTTTGAAACCTGAGCGCTGAGGTAAGGTCTGCAACATGTTGAGTTGCATTTGGGTCGTTAAGGAGAGCCTCCAGACGAGCACGACGATTAATTTGTTTCATTAATGTGAGAGATAGGTCACCTGATAACTATTGAGATCAGAGAAAATCATATAAGCTTTTACTTACGGGGGCGTCTGCTTGTAGGAATGCGACCAAATTGGCCGTTGAGCTGTTCTCCACTATTTTCAGCCAATCCAGGTGTTGGACCCCAAAATTTCATCTCTTCAGGAACATGCATGGCGATATGATGATTTGGACGGTCTTCCACAAAGGGGAAGAGCTTGTGAGATGACGAACGATAGGAGATGAGATGTCTGAGACATTCGTCTGCCTCGTTGTTGGTGGTGGAGTAGGCAGCTTGAAAGTTAGTGCAAGTGACAGAGATCGTTGAAATTCTCTTCCATTAGGTAGCTGAAGGCCAGCTGTTCCGTATCCAACTGTCCAGACGCTCTCTCATCCCACCAATAAGGCGACATGACAAGTGGAAGCACAGATGCAACGAGAGTCAGGTCTAGTTCAGCTTTCAGCTTTCCATGTTTCGCCTCCCCAAGGTTGGAAGGAGGGCGATTGACATACGAGGGAATTTGGACTTGTTCAAGACCTTGACGTATCGCACCTAGCTGTTCAGTCCTAAATTCAAAGGCCTTGTCACCTTGCGGATTGTCGAAGAAGTCGTCGTCGTCGTCGTCGTCATCGTCGTCACCGGCGGCAAAGTATAAACTCCAGCGAATGGTAGATGCGTCCGAATTATCGCTGTCGTTGGAGGAGCTCTCATCATCCGATAGAGGGGGTTCTGAATTATGGATGATCGGATATCCAATAATTGCATATACAAGTCAGACTTACCCGTATGCGTGTCCGAATTATTCTCGTCCTGATAATCCATTTTCTCGTCAAGAAGGGCTCCCAGCTCTGAATCACTTTCTATCCGATCGTTTTCACTCATGAGCTCATCTTGGTCCATCAGTTCCAATCTTTTCGAGACTGCCTTCGGTCTCCCGATGCCCCAATAAACCCTCAAATGATGTTGAAGGACGCCTTCCAACCAGTTATGCATCCACCCTATTTTTATATGCCGTACAGGATCCCAATTCGGCAGGTCATGCAAAGGAGTCCACCGTACACCATTGAGCTTCTCTAATTCGTCCTTCTTTTTCAGGCTCTTCTCCGCCTTCCATGCCCTCGACGCCTCCTTGGTTGCCTGACTGTCACGGAGATTAAACTTGGTCAGATCCAAGCAGGAACGATCGCTGTGATCCAAAGTGCAGCCAGCACAGAACTGCTTCGCAGTGGGAAAGACGTGACCTCCACACTTACAGGCAGCTTGAAGGTCGGAGACGAATGGCCATACTTGAATCTCGACTTCTACACCCTCAGGGAAGTGGGCACTAGGAATTAACCGAGATTTGCCGCAGAAGGATGAAAGGTCGGCTACGAGAACCTCAAGGATATGAGAAATGGTATGAACATCCGGTGAATTAGGAGGTGGCATCATCCCAGCAACAAAGATATTCTCCAGACGAAGCCGGATGTGATATGGTAGGTTTAAGCAATGGAGGACGATGACACCACATGATAATACCTTACCTAATTCGCTGGTAATTAATAAATAAACAGAGGACGACTTGTATCCAACATACCTGCTATCTTGTTGGTATATGGGTTGAACCAGTCGATAAATATGGAAAAAATGAGCCGATATCCTCCTTTGGTCAACCATGGCTTCTGTTCAAACCATGCGGGGCTATCCTGGACATCGTTCATCCGCGATAGTGGCCCAGTTGCGCGTCGGGTTCGTTCAGTAGTCTTGATGAGATTGTCTTCGATATGGGGACAGACAAGCATCCAACAAATCCAAGCCTCAAACGATTGGGAAATGTAGTAGGCGGTTGGAATCGGCTTACTGGACGGAATGGTAGCGCTCATCCCCCGTGCAGCCTGTCGCCTAGTTTGGATGACTTGATCCGTTTGGTTTGCCTTATTGTGCTTGACTCGTTTCCACTTGATAAGATTGGTACCACATGCTGCAGAATGTGGGGAGCGCTTGAATGGACATTGATTGCTACGACCTATAGTACCACGAGGATTCATCCGAAAGCATTTAGGACAGCAGGGAGTGGCAATAAGTTTTGCGTCTAGCTCGCGATGCTGGTATATTGTGCGGATGTCCTTGTAAATAGAGGATTGAGGGAGCTGAATTTGAAAGCCAGCTGTCTGGAAAGGTATCGAAAGGATAGCGATCGCTAGATCAAAAATGAAGGCAAGTCCACGGAGCAAGGCATTTGCATTGTCACGTCCAAGACATCCACGAAGAGTGATGAACGCTACGAGGAGCATCACTAGCTCCCAGACTGGGTTAAGCACTGCTTATGTGAGAATTATCCCAGACCTAGTATTAGGAGACATACAGTTCGAAAGGTCGACCAAATGAGGTAGCACTGGAACGACGGAAGACCCAGCATGAGGTAGACGTGTTGTAGATACAGGGGGGTCTGTTGCATCATCCATAGAATCATCTGAGTCCACATCACTGGCGCTGTACTTCCTCGGCCTCTTCCAACAGTGTTTTGTTGAAATGAATTTTTGACGGTGCCGTTTCTTTGTGGCTGAAGTTACCCACTTTCCCTCTGAATTTGAAGCGACGCATGATGGACACGTGCACCGGACTTTGGGAGTCATGACAGTTTTCTCCAAAGGTATGGTGGCAGTGCTTTTCTCCTTGGCTTCCGCAGAAGTGTTGAGCAGGGTTTCTAGAGAAAAAGCAGAAAATTTGCTCCTCCACTCACTTCCACATGCCAATGAGCTTGTCGTCTTCCCTACGGATATGGAGTTGGTGGCGCTTCGCGTGGGTTCAACAGAATAGAGTACCGAAATGATCAGGAAGGTTTGGGCTGTAGACATTACAGAGGGAGAGCGCGATAATAGCGTGCGAGTAATTGAGAAAGTATGTAGGTCCAAAGAAAGAGGGGACATGGAATGCATTCTATGGGATGAAGGCAAGGCAAGAGAAAATATTAGGAGGGGGACAAAGATCAGCGACTTTAATAACATCATTCTTCTTTGTTTCTAACCAATAAATTTTGTCTAAGGCTACGTTTTCCTTGAGTTCTTCAAGGAAGGGATTTGTTGCGTAGAACGAGGAGCAAAAACTGCTATACCTGGAACATTTCTTGTCGAAGCTTTCCCCCAGATGCAGTGGCTCCCAGATTTTTGGCGCCGAGGAGAGTCTGGGCACTAGAGTGGTCAAAGAAGGATAGTGAGTCCCTGGAGAAGCTGTACTATAATGTGGAGGCCAGAATGGTATATCTTTGAACTGAGTAGCTGAACTAAGCTCACTGAACGTTTCAAAGAAAAATGGACAGCAACATCTTCAAAGACCTAATGCATTCCGTAAGCAGAAGATATAATGGAGAAGGGACGAGACACACTCCAGGAGGAGCCTTGAAAAAGCCTGAAAGATCAGCAATGAGCAGCGGATCGGCCAATAAGGTTAATGTGAAGCCAGCTAATACTAAATCAATTTTCGACTCTTTCCCACCAGTCTCAGGGATGGCATATGAGGAGAATTTAAACCTAATTATAGGATCTGGCAATGACGCCTAAATAATGGAATGAGAGCAGGCTTGCAGTCGGAGCAGAATTCTCACCAAACCACGAGCAGTTGTCAAGGCAACAGCAGTTGAGGAGGGAAGAGTTTCGATTCGAGGGATATCCAATCTGACAACAACTAAAGGTTTTTAGTGTTAGAACGAGAGTGGCTCATGAGCTACCTGGCGCTCACCTTCGACAAGGGATAATGTAAATGACGACGACGATGGAGTAGTTGTAGTTGTGCTGCTACTAGAGCGCAACGTGCTTCCTCGAGATCGAGTAAAAAAACGACTCCCTATCAACTGTGAGCTAGAGGACTGGGGGCAGATGCCGCTTTTGTCAACTGCTCGATGTACTGAGTGAGATCATCAGCGAGATATTGTAATCCATCGAAGACAGCCTTGGAAATGCTGAGATTGACAGCGGGAATATTTGCTGATACCTTGGGACCATCCATAGATATAGACGGCAGGTGAGGTCCTGGTTCGTCTGCCAGTGGGCCGAAATCGGAGAGGTCGTGAAAGTTGAGCGAGCTAATCCATAGGAAGGGCTTGGTCGCATCGTGGCCGGGTGGAAGCAGTGTGCCTGCCACTTGGGAGAATGTGACGGACAATGATGAGCCGTGGGATACCCTTAAACTGCAAACATCCAGGACGAGTGGGCCAGTTCGACGACCTTTAACAGAAGGTTGTTGAGCGAGCAAAGCAGACCAGCCGCCGATTCTGGCTAGTCCGCCTCGCGCCCGCCTCGTTGTCCTCACTTACGGACAACGTGTTTCGTTAGCTCCTTAGCGGGCTTATTTTTCCTTTCCTTTTTCTCTCATTATTCCTCATTGTTTTCCTACGATTTCCTTTGTCTTTCCATTGTATTACTTACCGCTTATTCACATTTCCATTTACTACTTACAATTACTATAGATTAGTATAAAAGACTCGTTAGCTAGACCTACGAAATCTCAACAACGTTGATTCCCCTTTCTTGTGCGCTGACAGATTTTCTCTCTCCCGTTCGACCCGACTTGATCACTTGTTACGTCCCTCGGATTATTCTCCCAACAAAGGTGGCATCACCTCGATCTGAATTCTAGGTGCAAAGAACCCGAACAATGGCTAGATGAAGGATTAAAATGAATTCAATGTTTTAAAAAACCCGTACCTGCGAAGAAGCATCAGGAGAGGGGCTAGATGTGGGCTGTAGGGAACCCAGGTAATCCAAATCGAGATCGAACTCTCTCAGAGCAGCCTGTTGGATGTTGGATGTATGAGGAGAGATGGAAGCTGTGGGTGTCGAAGCAGCACTCGGCCGTATATCATTTAAAACATCTCGGAGGTCTGAAATGAACGCTAGCACTCTGAGAAGATCAGCTACTAGATGAAGGCTGAGAAAAACATGCAAAGGCGCCAAGGTAGCTTTCCAAGACTGTGCTTCATAGTTTTGTATAGAGAAAAAGGTGCCGGGCTGGTCGCCTGTTCGAGCTCGACGACGCCAATGTGAGAGCTTGTAAGAGTCATACTCTTGGGTTGCGTTTGACCATTCTGATGCTTCTACAATCCATTGACTGGGGTCTGAAGAAAGCTTTGGTTGGACAAAAAGACCATGATTAGGGATGAGAATGGGTTCAACTTGCAGCTGCCGAACTCCTTCTCGTGTAAACCAGCGAAGAGAGACTGTATGGGCATCATGGACTTCAAACTCTACGCACTCTGAAGGTGCGAGAATACGTCTGTTGGGATTTCTTCCGTAAGCGCCTGTTCTCAGGTCACACTCGGGAAGAGCGGGGGAATTCTCTTGTATTATTCCCTTGTATTGTATCTACTTTCTCGGTCCTTATATACTTGTAGGTACTATATAATAGAAGATTCTCGAGGTCTATCGAAACTTCCTGAAGTTTCCTTTGTATTAGTAAATGCCGAGGCGCTTACTCAGCGCTTATTCTAACAACGTCCTTCCACAATAAGCTTCCATCTTTCAGTGCGAACAAAAGTATAATTGGCAGCGAAACCGGGAGTTTGGGAAGGATCAGAGAAAAAGGCATCGAGATCCTGATTAAAATTATTCGAAACGCTGGAAGGGGGAAGTAGAGCGAGGTTAATCGCTCGAATATCCAGCGAAAGTCGGAATTGAGAATCATTGGATACATCCCCTGTTGCTTTCGTAACAGGGGCATCGGCCGCCCTGGTGGAAGTGGGCTAAAGGGCTGGGATCTGAGAAAGAGCACAGAGCTGCCATGGCTGTACAGCACACCCAATAGCACCTATATTGATGCTTAGTGTGTACTCGGGATTTCCCAACCTTTTGGAGGGCGAGGGAACATAAATCGGATTTCTATCGGGGTGGGCCCGAAACCTAAAAACTCGGCTTCAGATGCAGGGGGAGAAAGGCTAGGTTCCCCTAGCGAAGCACGTGGGTCACTGTCTGCGTCACTGGGGAGGAACGAAACGGCACTTGCATACATGCTGGACGAGGGAGAGTCTGCCCGTGGAGGAAGAAAGGCGAGAGATTGCGACATAGAGAATTGGGCATCATCATCTAGCGAAGACGTGGAAGATGATGGAGAATCTGTGCGCTTGAAAGATTCATGAAGGTCCTTCATGGATATTGATACACCTTTCAGGGAAAACATAGCTTCCAATCCACCACTATTATTACTTTTTCTTTCTTCACAGGTGGCAGATTTGTAGGAGAAATCCAATATGCTGAATGTAATAGACGTCTTCCAGGTACGATGAGGGTGAGGGATAGGTTTGTTCCATTAAACTGGAAATCAGCAATGAGCCGCTCAACAAGAGCAGCAAATATAGAAACTCCGGGGCTCTGCTCTTGGTCATCTTCAGCTTCGCTTGGCCGTCTTGGTCAGGTTCAGAGAGAAAAGGGTTGAGAGAACCGGGAAGTGTTGTCTCGGTGTGGAAGGATTCGCGGAGAGCAGTTTCCTCTGCCGGTAAAGTTCTTCGTGAAGGAAGGATTCTGCAGCAGCAGTTACGGACTGTGCAAGAGGAGTCTCTTCCGCATTGCTAGTGGCGGCGGAAGGACTAAGCACAAAGACGAGGTCAAGACCGTCTAGAGTAAATCCAGAGGCTGCGTTCAAGGGATTGGCCATGAAATAGAGATGGAGACTCTTCCTATATTTCCTGAATCGAGTTCAATGGGAAGTCCTGGAAGCAGGGCATTCACTGCCTATGGAGACGTGCATTAGGTATAACGCGTTCATGTTTGGTAGCTGAACGTACTTCGGGATCGACTTGAATATCATGAAATTCACATATCCTGACCCAATTTGGGAGTCAATCTGTTCGACATCTAATTGACTGGGTTTGAGCAGGTGGCCTAATGATTTCTTTAATGCAAAAGAGACCAATCAGCGCTCGATTTGAGATGGGAGTTGAGGAAGGGTGACAGAAGGAAGCGAAGGAAGCCAAGAAAGCCAGTAGCTCATGATGACCGGAATAAAGCAGTCAGATAAGACCACTGTGCAAAGAGAGGGAAGGACTGAGGCTGTCTCATGCCGGCCGACAGGCTCGCTACTAGGTGGTGGCTGAAGAAACGTCTCGGAACTTTTGTGATCTTGCGTAAACTGAACCTCTATTAGAAGCTCAATTCTTCCAGAGGACAAGATGACATGTATTGTGTTAATCGTCCCAATGCGGAAAGCAGTGAGCCAGATGTACTTCAAATAGAGCCTTTGTTACGCTCGTGCACGAACGCTTTCGTACGTCAGCCGTACGCGAACGCCCGTACGTCACACACGTCCGTCGTACGACACGTACGACGGGACACGCGTTCTCCCTCCGTTGCTTACCTCATCTCATACTACGTGTCACCCCACTCATTCGCTCCACTTACACCACTCCGCAGGAAAGGCCACGTAGGTCTTCGCAAGAGACTCTCAACGTCTCTGGCCTACCACGGCCCACACCACCCTCGCCACCTTCCAATTCTATACTACATTAAACTCCTGTGTATTCTCGTATATAAACCAGATACCTTCGTACTTTGTAAAACCAGTCTTTAATCAAATTTGCCAACCCTCTTTTATATTCTCTCGCTCTCTCTCGTATCCTGCCGACTTCGGCTCAGCCAGGGGACAACGTCCGAAGAAGTCGTATCACGCCACGTACCAGTTCGTACACCTTCGTCGTACGAATCTCCCACGTCACGCTTTGCCAAGCTTCGGCATCGCGTGCTGGTTCGTTCGTTCGTACACTACGTTGTACCCCATCTTGCACGGTCATAACAGCCTTAAGGGAACACAGATTGCTCGTTTTGACCAGGTAAGGTGTCCAAGTTAGGGGTATCCGACCGACTATAGAAATACATTGCAAACAACGAGAATGGGTAAGTAAGTATCAAGAAACACATAATTAATCGGCGTATCAAAAGCAACCAGCATATAAACTAGAGCGCTCCAGGCATGACACTGGTGGCAATTGAGTGTACACCAACATGGTTGGTGTCCTGACGGCACTTGACGGGCACCAAGCAAGCATGTTTTGATCGCCGGATGTGCACCCGGTCTCGCCCTTGTACTTCGCCCCAAAAAGCTCAGCGCACGCCCGGTAATCAAAAGGACTTTGCAAAGTGCCCAGCAAGTGCTGTCAGAACACTGGCTAGGTTAGTGCAGGGTCGATTGCCACCAGTGTGAAAGCATAAGCAGAAAACGAGAGAATGGGAGGTGAATATCTGTATTAGCCTCAAAGAGAGAGAGTAAGTAAAATGAAAAGTAGCTGCGATTAAGTTGTGTTGCACATGTCGTTGTTTTGTTTCGTTTCCTTGCCATGGATAAGTTCGTAAGAGGTAATAAGAGTGAGCTACCGACAGGTCAGCCTCTGGTTAGAAAGAGACAAGACGTCAAAACTGACTTTTGCTTGCAAAAGAGCCCAATTACTTCAGGCCCCTCAATTTTGACCTAACGTCCTGCATATCGTGATTCCATTCGCCACTCCATTCTTTCCCCGTTCTCCTGCTCGAACCTTCACGACTATACCCTGTACCGTGTTGAGGCAGCGGGCCAAGAGAAACGATGTGTTCTGAAGTAGCCACATATTTCGCTACGGGTGTAGGAATATGTATATTCACGACCTCATAGATGTTGGAGGGATGGCGGGTATGAACCTGACGAAGGGCTGCCCCTTGCTGGGTCGCGAAGAAAGAGTTGGATCGAGGCTCTTCGTGGCTCAGGCTACGTCCTTGGGGACGTCCAACAGGAGCAGCTACAAGCTCGGGGGGCACATTCTCGCCAAGCATACTTAAGGGAAAAGCTCAAGACTATGGCTACCATTTCTATCCAATAAACTAGATAAGAGTATCCGTTTGCGAAGTTGGATATGTTCAACAAAGCGTCTGGATGTTCTGAGCCAAGGATATACTGAGCCAGTACAATCGCACACAACTCAGTCCGGATTGAGAGCTATTAGGCTGATGTAACTTATAAAGTACAATGATTAAGTATCTTGAGAACTCCGTGATCTCATTGAGGTGATATAAAGGTGAGGTATCATAAGGAAATATCCAGTCTGTTGGAGGCAGCATTCGTACCCGCTCCTGCACCTCCCGCGCTCCTACCGTGGCGCTTACCATAGCACACCATTTTCAATGAAATTTGCTATACAAGGCAAGATATATAACGTTTGGACATTCTCAGAATGCCTATAACTAGGAAGAAACTCCACCGCCAGCCTCCCGCCGTCTACGCCCGCCTCCCTAGTCGAAAGCTCCTATGTACAACTTCTTTCTCCTACCAACAAATCCAGAGTCTTGAAGCCTTATCAAGTGACCCGCCAATAATCCCATCTTCTGCCACCCCCGCCAGCCCGCTAATTTCCCGCCCAGACCTTCTGGTCGGTCATAACTAAAAAGTTTATTCCACGATCAATTTAGCATCGCTCCACCCCGCCCATTCTTAATCGTGGGAGTGTACGTCAGCAGGCTAGGCCAAGGGTGTAGCTGTTACCTGCACTTCAAACCTTCTTCGACGAGCTGTATCGCGAGTACGTCGACCCACAGCTTCTGCCACTCAGTTGAACCACCATCATACACCTTCGTCACAGTTTTACTTGCACTAGTTGATTCACAATTCTCCAATGGAGTGTCCCTCCGATCGGGAAGAGGTTTCTGCTACCCCCCCTTCAATCGAGCATCGTGGGTCGTCTTACTCACTCCGCCACGACAACTTATACTTCGTTCAGATAATCTTATGAATTTATTATCAAGTCCACAAGACTCTCCGTGGGAAAGTTCTGACTTATCCGATTATTACCGTGTTTGTTTGCGGGATGGCAGCTGCTGGCAAGTACCGCCAAATTGTCCTTTAATCCTCAATCCGAAGAGGGTCATCCAAACTCTCGGCTACGCACCCACTATTTTACACTTTCCCACTGGGCGTCCTGTTCCGTCCTACAAATCCTACGGTCAAGACAGACTCACCACATCCGCAGCGTCAAATAAATCTCGTAAGAGACACACGCCCTACCAAATCCCCAACCAAGGTTTGTCGACCGAACCTTTAAGATGTCAATTGTCTCTAATTTTATTACCTTCAGCCATTGCAGCATCTAGGAATCTTCGCTCCTCTTCTAAGCAATGTCCGCATCAAATAACACATAGGTCTCCGTCTATGCATGATTATGGCAATCTCTCCGCCGTCTCGGACCCACAGGAACCACTTCACACAACGAATTCTCATGCAAATACACATCCCACGCTTGGAGAAACTGTTTTGGCCTCTGGCCAAGATCGCGCTGGTACGTACTTTTCGAGTAGCTCGCTAAAAACACTTAGCTGACCCTATGGACTTCGTATAGCTGAAATGGCACGACTAACGTGTTTTTCTGACTTGAATTCGGCCTCTTTGTTGCCCCAGCCCAGTTCATCTGAACTTCAAGGACGTGATTATCAAGTCACCACAACCAATACAACCAAGGTCGTTCGCGGATACTTACAAGCCACCAAGCCAACACAAACTGGCGACCATCCAACTATCACCGCTGTCAGTCCTCGAAAGCCTGACTTTCGTCCGACTGGAAGCGAGGCTTATCATGTCATCTTTCGAGGGAAGGTTGTTGGGTGCTTTCCAGCGTCTCAGTGGCAAGTCCAGCGTCTTCCCTTACGTTGACATAATACTGACCTGTCAATGTCTTGTTTTTGAAGGCATAGTCATGTAGAGCCTGCTGTACGACGATGGAGGGGGAATTGTCACGCAAAGTACAAGGACGAACTAGCAGCGCAAGCTGCATTCGATTATGCCCTCCAGCACAACTTCGTCTGTTCTGCTTCAATCCTTCCCGATGTCCGCACCACAAAACCCTCCACTAGTTACCATATTCCGAGGTCCGCTGAAGAAGCAGAGAATTCCTTGACTGCATTTGTAGGAAAAAAATGTCACCTTTGGTATGTTGTTCGTCGTGGTCGGCGGCCTGGGATATACTTGTCTTGGTAAAACATTCCATTCTCTCTATCTATTCATATTTATTAATCACTCAATTTACTAGGCTTGAAGCTGCCTTGAACGTTACTGGGGTCGCTGCCGGGGTCCAAGAAAAGTTTGACAGCTTCGAAGCCGCTCAGGCGTGGTGGAACAAGCTCGTGGCTGACAATTCCGTCGAAGCTGTTCAGGATTTCATTTCTGCTACGTAAATAACTAGGTACACATTTTCTTGGGTTTCTCTCTCTCCCTATATATATATCATCCTCAGAACCGCAGATTCACTGCTTTGATAACCATATTGGTTGCGAGACTCAAGCTCGAGACGCGAGGATTCCACCATATGAACCATGCCAGGTTTGGCTGAGGTTGGACTAATGAGAACACTAAACAACAAGCGTGGTCGATTTCCGACCAGAAACACCAAGGAAGACGCGACTACGATCGGAACGAGGCAGACCTTTACGCCCACGTGACTTACAGGTTGCTGTCGCCGTTGACTTGGTGGTATGCTTTCACCCATTTCCACAGCAGCTGGCAGCCTCCGAGACAATACATTTCACCGTCAGTAGGATGAGGGAGAAGTGGCGTTTGAAGGAGAGTGTTGTAGGACAGGATTGGTAGAAAGGGCGTGTAGTTTACCTTGATGGACAGGTTTTTCCTCCTCCATTTCAGACGCGAGATTCGAGAGCCGGCTGTAATATATTTAGTTGTGAAGTTCTTCTTATTGTCTTATATTCTAACACTATCCACAGGGATCGCTCGGTGAGAGCCTCCCTCAGTGCGCATCCAAACTTACATCCTCCCGCTTCGAACCTTCTATTAAAAGCTCAGGTCGAGCTTGTCATTAGGTTCGAGCGTCTACCGGAGGTACACGAATCAGTATCTCTAAAACCAATCAGCCAGACCAATTTCCAATAAGATAACGCAAAACCTCAAACCTGTTGTAAGTCTCTTGCGACCTCGAGTCGTTTACGCACACATGACTTGATGGTGGCGCGTCTTCCTGACGCGCCATTCTATACTTTGACTCTTCCTTAGTGTACTGACCCTTACTTACTACCTTTTCAATGCGCTACTCTCTTACGAGTCTTTTTACATGGTCTCCTTTCTTTTCCTCACTTAGTATATAAGCCTCTAGTAAATAGCAGAATATATTCATTGGATCTCATTCTACTGCCCTCTGCCTTAGAGCGGCCGCTTGAAACTCGCAACAAAACCTTGTAGCTGAAGTTCATTCAGATGGACATTCAGCTCTAAAACAAAAATTCGCATGTCTTCGAACGTGTCGGGACCTCGTCAGGTTGAGGACATCTCCGAGATGGCATGTACGGGAATCGGAGGATGTACGGCAGTTGCTGACATCGGCCAGGGAGGTATAAAAAGCAACATTAGGTAGGTTTAAGATGTTTTTAATTGTTATAATGCGCGTATGGGCTTCGTGGAAGCTGTAGTTGAGCAAGAGATGAGGTAGGATGCAGGGGCACGTATGGGGGTTATCTACGCAACTTGTACCTCACCGGCGGCACATAAATGAATGCATATAAACTATTTGAATTGTTTGTGAGCCCAAGGGAGGGAGGAGGCTTGTTATTGATGAGAGACGAGACAAACAAGGCTTGATCTCCACCACCATGCTCCAGGAGACACTCAAACTCTTGGGAGTGGCCTGTTCACGCCAATAAATTACCTGATGTCTAAATATGTAGTATTTCTTTCATTCATGATGCGCTGCCTGCAGTTAAAAGACATGATAATCCTTCCTCGACATGCTTCGACTCTGGCCGACCTGCAGCCTGCTCTCCACCTTCCTCTTCCCATTCTTGCAATTCTCTCAGACTCTTTCATTGTCTCAGACAAAAAAAATTCAATAGTTATGGGCGATTATAAAGGAAGAGGTATGGGCTATGCTCACGATTAGCGTGTTCCAGGAGAAGGCCCTAGCATTGTTATACCGTAGAAGCCCTAGCATCATGTCTATGTCGGTGAAAGAAAGGTACACGACGTTCCTTTTTCCACTGTTCATAGCTTCTAACGTCTTGTTTAATAGACATATTTGTCATGCTCTTTCTTGAACAACACACCTTACTGCATCTAGACTTACAAAGAAGAAATTCTCTCCATTCGAGCCAAGAGAAAGTCGCCCAGTGCCACTAGATCTTTCTCACACTGTTTTCGATCTGGCTCTCTTCGCTTCCTATGCTTCGATTGCCACCACATCTCTCTTCCTCTCGAACTTCAACGCAACCGCTGTCTCGAGTCTCATACTCGTTATTCTCCACATGAACTCACACACCCTTGTGAATACAAATTGAGCATCATCATCGACTGGCCTCGCTTCATGCTACCGCCCCATAAGTACTAAGTCGATGCGCTCATGCTGCTGCTGCAGTACGGTCTCTGAGGAGGCGGGAATGCCCTGCAGTATTTTTGGGAATCTGGGGTGGTGTCACTGGCTGCTTCACTCCAGTTTCATATTCTGCGAACACCATTCCTCCTGTTTTTCACATACCACAGGTCAACATAGCGTAAATTCTAGCGTTGTCTCGCCACTGAGCAGGTTCAGCGCCCAGTTCCACAAACCCACACCTCTAGGACCTTCAAGAGCAGTATCTCCTTCTCTAGGCTGCGTTATCGGCCAATCACATACAGGGAGTCAAAACTAGGTCCCCAAATAACCTAGTAGTGGCCAACAACCCACGTTTGTTCACAGCAACTGGGATCTTCTGACTGTAGTTGCAGCCCGAAAGTTAATGAATGGTTATAGTGAGCTACAAAATACACGGCGTGGGACTACAGAGAACTACAAACGCAACATGTGCTATTGATGCTGCGCACGAAAGCACTGTAGCACTCATAACTGTCCGTCACTTAGGGCCAAGCTGAGTATTTTGCCTTTTCCTGATTGGGACTCAGAGAGGGACTCCCCTTGCCAGTGCCCACTTGTACGGCTAGTATTTGGAAACATGATGGCCAAAGACACCGCCAGTGTCAAACTTTCTTCGTTGGGACCAGGGGATGCAGGAGGGACACGATTGGAGGAAGAGAAGACCAAGCCGGCACGTGTTCTCTTGTCCTCCTTACTTTCTGGCGACCACAGGGGATGTCTCGAACCAAAATGTAGTTTAAATATTGTAACATTAGTATATCTACTTGTTTGAACCCAAAAAAAACTTCTCCCAGCAGCGACCAGCAACTCGCTCTGGGGAGCCGTACATTTCCATCAATGTTCGCGCTTGAGTACGCGCTCGTGGCCTCCCTCTCCCGAACAAACTACGTTTCACTACTCTAAAAGAACAATTGAACTGATTTGATACCCCCGTGCAAACTTTTCGTCTGCCGTACATCAACATCCCCCGTACATTCCAAATCGGAGACCTTCTGGTCAGGTTGTATTTCCGACATGTGAACCAAATATGTGAGGAATCAAGTGGGACGTTCAGTTCTGGCCACCTGCATATTCTGCAGGATCTCTCATTTTCCACGTAAATGTTCGGTCACGGTACTTTGCTTGCCTATGACGACTCTTCCCTTTTTTCATTTTTCCTTGCCTTACTATGGAGTGTAATTTGTAACAACGTTCTGGTCTCGGGTTGAGAGAGAAGCAACCCCCATGTCATCGACTTTGGCACCCCCATTTGCACCGTAGCTAACTTTGTGCCCGAAGCCGTACCTTCGACGGATTTTTATTTCCATTTCCTACTAGGTTTGACAGGTTCCAGCAGCAGCAGCTGGTTTTTCGCGGCCATCAAGAGTCGTGGCGGACTATGTAGATTGTTTTTACCCTTTAAATTATAGTGGAAGAAACAGAGAGTGCCAAGACAAGGTACAGATAAACAGGTGCTTTGTATCACGAGACAACCTGCGAACATGCGAAAATGAAAAACAACGGTCCCATATGTAGTCCACATCCAACACATGCGACTTTTTATTTCAGAACTGAATGTCACTACAATTTCGTTCGAGCTCTATCATATTTCGGCCCAAAGCTAACCACTACAGTGCAATGCTGTTATTTTGCAGACTTTTACTCTACTCATTCCTATCTCTCATTACCCTCTCAGCCCACTTCCAAATATCCAGTAAGTTATCCATACCAAAACGGTCAGTATTGCCTGTGAATAACATATGTTCAGCCAGGCTACTCTGATCAGAAGTCACGGCGAATGCAGTCTCCAATTCGTCTGGCATTATAGAATGAAGGTACCATACGCCCATATGCATTGTACTACTATTCCAAGGGGATGACAGCATATTGGGCGGTGGTTGATATTTGAGAACGACGAGCTTCTCCAGATCATTCCGGTTGTCAGGAAGCGACCCATGCCACTTGTCCAACCAATCAACGAATTCGCGAGGGCGAGAAACATCTGGCAGGGCAATAACGATGATCTCGAGCTGGTGAATGAGGGGACCAAACATGAGTGTGACAAGTGCGTCATAGGTAGGGTTGTCGTGAGATTCCAGATTGATGAAAACTCGCCGGAGGGAGGGCATGGAATGAGCATACTGGCTGAGGCTTTGTTCAGGACTATCTTCGCTGAATTCTCCTATTCTTGGACGAGGAAGTGCGGTAAACGTGAATGTCTTGACGTGGTGGAGAAAAGGAAGCTGAAACCATTCTGGTGCGAGCGTATAGAACGCATGATGGTTTCTCAAGACCAAAGAAAAGGAGGACATATGAAGACCCTCGGCCCTGCGAATGAATTGAGGAACAAAAGACGGTTGGAGTCCGATTTCCAATACTGTAAGCTTGGGCAGTTGCGAGAGAATGGAGAAAATGTGGTCGAGTACATCTAGGGGGAAGAGAAAATCATCAGCCTCTTCGCCAGGACGGTCTATGACCACAGTCGTCGTGTGCTCTTTCAGCAGAAGAAGACTGTTCGGGATTCTGAGAGAGCGCAAAGACTTTGTGTAATTTTGCTCGATGCCTTCTTTGGGAGAGTCTCCACCATTCTCTGCCCAGCTGGCCATAAAGCTGGGATAGGGCCCTGTTGACGTAGTATATGTCAGACAATTGAAGAAGAAATTAATATCTTATAGTTACAAAGTTCGAGCATCTTTTCCAACACTGGAGAGAGTAGCTGCGGTCTTAAAGACACCCTCGTCAAGGAGTATTGCGAGCTTAAATATTGTGCGCTGGACCTCCACTGGCAAGGTTGATTTCACTCTTCGAGGTAGAGTATCCTCTTGACGCTGGAGCTTGGTTTTCTTGCGTGGGGGCATGACGGTTTTGGATGTCAAAAGGAAGTTGGAATGAAAACAGTTTCCTCGTGGCATTTAAGGGTCAGAGTTTAATTACCGAGATCCCTTCATCAGGCTCTCCGACGACAGCATCTAGAGACTTGAGTAGCGAGTAGGCAAAGTCCTCTAGGGCGTGGACATGCTTATTGGAATTATTCCAACTAAAGGGAACCTTGCTTTTTGCCACACCTCGTCATCATGGCTTGTCAGTACTTCGTAATTTGTCTTACATACGATCCACAGCCATGATCACGACTGGTATTGCCGAGAAGTGTAGGGTCGGACCTGAGGGAACGAACGAGGTTGTTGAATATATATCGAAAACTATGACACCAGTGCGACATATAAATGTAATTGATAACCCCAAGAGGATGCCCTGTTCGAGTCTCCTTCTTCCTCATCAGGTTTGCCGAACAGGCCCTAAGATATAATCTCGCATCCCATTTGATTATAACAACACTATTTTGCTACGATTATTTCTTATGATGATCCTTAATCCTTTAGCCCTCTCTTTTATGTGGTGCTCCACACTATCACCTTCAGTTGCAAGGGCTGCTTTTGAAATAGAGAAGATGGGAACTTCATCGGGTTGCTTCTCAATTATGTCTTGCTCTTTACAAACGAAATAAAACACTCCACCTTCCCTTTCCTTGTGCTCTTCGATTGTCGCCAGTCGTTCCCCGAACATCGGGCAGCCCTCCTTGTGAATGGTTACAGCAGCGATTGTTTTTAGCCCTCTATTGTCTAGAGCACACCATCGGACTACTTGAGACAGGAGTCCCTGGTTCGAAGATCCTGATGCGTAACCTGACCTGCCTCGTAGTCGGTATTCAAATCGAAGGTGTCCCAATTGGGTCACACGTCCCCAAGCCTCTCGTTCAACACCCTGATGCATCACGTACACTCGCAAGTGTTTGCCTAGGAAGTTTTGGTGGCAGGAGGGCTTGGAAATCAAGATGTGTATCTTCGGATGAGTGAGGTACTATTGTGGCAATTGTCCTGCCTGAAGGGAAATTTTCTGATACAGTAGGCAGCCCCCATGAAATCTCAATATCAGAAGGGATTGGCGTTGACTGCTCTGACAATAGGAGAAGACGGAGGGATTGTTGCGACTGGACCAAGAAGGGAATGTACACGAAAATGCGGAGCAGTAAAATCATAAACAAGGTGGAGCCAATTATTCGATCTTCAAACTAATTAGGTATAAGCACAAATGTCATCAATTGAGACACTTACTCCATGTCTTTGATCTCATATAGGTCAAACACGGGCGCTATCATCTGGCGTAGCGCACCCAAAATTTCAACTGTCACTTTAATACCTGATGGATATCGCTCAATCTCTTCCGTACTTTCAAGAGCCGTAACCTGAGCAGTATCTGTGCTTTCCTATCTCCTTTCGCAAACTCGCGAGCTCGCCGTTCGCAGCACTGTATCTGGGAAATAGAATACAGACTTGCCGCCCAATCCAAGGCATATGTGTCAAGGCTGTCTTGGTGGGGGGGAGCTCGGCGGCTTTCAAATAAATAGGGGGATTATGATTGGTGAGGTTGGTTTCAAGATCAAAAGCTTTTCCTGCGCATGCTTCGAAGTTGTGCCAGTCTCTGGTCTGATATACAGAATAAGGATACGCTCAGATAATTGTAGGTGGGACCCACCCATGAATATTCTCCGCTTTCCACCGTTTGAAGTGTCAACCAAAGTGTTTGACGGTCCGCGTGAACTACTTTGCGGAAAAGACCGGCATGTGGCCCACTTCGTACACGAACAATTGCTCCTTCGTCAAAGTACTGGCAGCGGCAGTAATGGCGGAACACTATACTTAGAGTCGATATGAATGGGATTCGAGTATTCAGGGGAAAGAATAGAGTTGTTGCTTGATATGATTAGGTAATTAGATCTCTTTTCCGTGTCCAAGGGAATGCCGGCCACGATGTAGATTTGTTCTTGGACCCACACGGGCTGGCATTTCCTCATAACCTGAGATGCAAAGAGGGGACGAGAGAAACTAAAACTGACGCCTAAAGCTTCGTAAACATGCTTCCCATCAACCGCCATACAACAATCATGTTGGGCCTTCTCAAACACCCGAAACTCTCCTAGGGGCATGTACGAACACGTATCTAAGAATTCAAGAGGCACACAGATCACCGCCAGTCCTGTAGCTGGATCCACCCCGTTCCACCTTGTGGCCATTGCTTGTTGAGAGAAGTCATGGGTATTGAGACCGCGTCTCAACCGTGCATGAGGTCGTCCATTTTGGCAGGAAGAACATAGTGTAGCAGTAAATCCCTTTGAAAGTTCTGTTTTGGAATGGCAGCGGTCGCAGAGTCGTGGCACAACTACGACATGCGCGAAAGCATATGGCGTGTCGAACGCGCCAGACGTGTTTAGTGCTAATCCAGCTTCGGCCACTCAGTGAACGCTAATAACAAAGCCCCAGTCATTCGTATATGGACCTCTTCGCATTTTGACCCATTCATAGGGAGAGATGTCTGGAGAAGTAGCACACTGGTGGGGCGGTTCCAGCTCACTAACTGCTCCGACAAACTGGAAGTGGCGACCAACACCACCAAACTTGGCGAGTGTCTGGAGAATGTCATTGATTTCATCATCAGAATTCACCTGAACAACGAAGTATGTCCATCCTGGGGTCCAAGGAAGTAGAAAGGCATCCTTGAATGATGAAGAAATCGATGGTCCATTCAAAAGGCTGTGAATTTGCCGGACGATGGGCCATTCACATGGAATCTTCAATCGAAATTACTCTAACCCGTTCTTAAACGACTGTAGCCGAAACTTGCCTCAACTTGAATACGTATGATTCTATTTTGTGTTACGCTTTCTTCTTGGACGCCTCTGCTGCCCTCCGCAATCAAAATTTCAGGGTTTTCGTTTTCGTTCTCTAGCTGTTCTTCAACTAGTCTGATGAAATCGGGATCATCCGCAGCATCGAGGATCAGTCGTTGCACCGAACTTCCCAACTTGAAATGTTGTCGAAAACCCCTCGGTGCGGACAAATCATATTTTCCTAGATAACCGTCAGCATGCTACAATCAATGTGTCTAGGAATATACACACGGGTTGTGTTAGGAGAACACCGAACAACATGTTCTTCCGGCTCATATACGATAGTGGGATACCCCCCGAGATTATACTGATCAATAACATCTTCAACTTGAAGGGTCTCAGTCCAATTTTTATAAGAATATAAACTACTTTTCAGCTTACAGAGAGAGATGGTGGAAGGTGGTGGCGTTGGTGTATCCTCTGCGTGCGCTATGTGGTCGTCTTCCCGAATGGAGGGTGGAAATTCAAGTGAAAACTATAGTATCATCGTTAGTTATTGAATTATAGATGTGTTTTATAGGCCGGGCGTTGATGGTCATGCCGTGAGCCGAACCACCAGATTCTTAAGTTGAGCCTTCGCAGTCTCGAGCGTTTGATATTTGTGGTACCGCTTATCCTGGTTTTGATACTCCCAGAATATGACTAGCTACGATAATAGAATGAGGCATCTTACCATGGTGGAAGTTGGAAACAGAGCACGAAAGGCTTCCTATTTTGGCGCTGGCAAGGAAGAATGCTCTACCGCTGAAACTTCGGCATATTTCATGTTCCTGTAGCACTCTTACCCTCCTCCTTCCAAATACTTTACAAGTGGCCCGTATGAATAGTATTTGGTAAGAATCCTTGACAGTTTCTGGGCAATTGGCCGGGACGACGCCGAGACGCAACAACCCAATTATTCCTGGTCTCGTATTTCCTCCTTCCCAAACCTCTTTAAGCAAACCACGCGCAATACAAAAAAGCCCTCCCGAGCTGCCTGTCGAAGTTCCTTGCTCTATTCTCTCATATCTTTCTCACAGCAGACTTCCAGAGCTCGCCCGAGTCGGTCGTACTGTGCTTTACCGGAACGTCGACTTAGAGACTGCTGCTCCGTCAATGATCTACAGTCTCGTTTCAACGCTTGTAGCTGTTTCTGACATTGCGGATGTGGTAAAGACATTTAATTGTCTCCAATGGCACGCTTCATGGATGGATGTTGACCATCGTCTCGCGTCCCTGGCGAGGAATCTTCTGGGGGCATCATTGGAAAGAATGGGATATCTTACACCAGTGTCTTCGCCAGATTTTGGCCTTGAACTCCTCCAGCACCACAGCCCCTTTGGTCTTGCTCATCTCGTGTTTCACGTGACACGTTTCAGAATGCTCAAGGACGTCTCTCTTTTCTCGGCTCGAGAGCCAGATTAACATCGCTTCCTGCATGTTCCCCAATTTACACGACGAACCCAAACAAGTCCAGTCGACCCGTAATTCGCCAGTGGTTCACTTTCGCTCGACATCTCCACACTTATTGCTTCTTTGTAAAAGGAGAATCAAGCATCGAGTTACCGTTGTCCAGTCGTTGTGAGTCGTACCCAAAGCTGAAGGTTTCTCGAATATCTCCCTCGATATTTATGATCTAATTCTTTCTCTCTATCCGAAATCACGACAAGTATATTATCAATACCATTTATTGTGCAATGACTACATTGAATAGTGTTCTACACTTTAAACAAAACGTCAGAATGAGGACTGCAATACATTTCATGGGCGAGTACATTAAGGCCACAAGTATGTATGGATATGGATGAGTTGGAGTCAGAAAAAGAAACGACGCGCTCACCAGTGAACCAGGCATGTTGATTACAGAAGTCTATAGCGGCAGGTGAAGGTCGGTAGCCGTTCGCTCATAGGAGAGGGTGGCACCCAAGGATGGTCGGCGAAAAAATACGCTGACCCCGGCTCTGAAGAGGAAGGAGACGCGGCTGAAGCTGCCGGAATGGTGGTCGAGAGCGAAAGCCAAAAGTTGCGATCATTCCGCGGCTGCTAAGTTTAAAGCACGCCCGAGCTGCAAGTCCAAGAGAGCTTGGCCTCGGCGAAGTCACTTGATGGACGCCTTGGAGGTCACCTCCACAAATGAGATCCGTTGGGCATCGGCGGCAGTTCTGCCGCGCGGCCATTCGCATGTAGCAACCGTCAAATTACCTTTTGTAGAAGTATAAGGGTTCTGCATGTTACGGTTATCAAAGTGTATGGGCTGCGTTGGCAGCCAAGTTGCGAAAAAATAAAGACGGGCCAAGTCCGTGACAGGTGCGTGGTGAGTGCGTTCAAAGCACCATCTAAGATAGTGCACCGACGATTGCCACCAGTGTCATGGTTACGGGGCAAGGTGGGTTTACAGGGTCAAACCTTTTTCTCTCCACAAGCATCAGACAACCAAGCCCATCCATCCTTCCCGGCTCCGCCATCCTCATTCTCACAACACAAGGGCTAATTTCCTGCGCCTTGTTCTTCTTTTTTGTCAAAGACAGAATTCTCGCACAATTAATGCCATCGTCTGGGACTCCGTTCCGTTATGCTGCGAATCATGCAGTGAATTCTCTCGCAGATCCAGTTCACCCCAAACATTGTGTTCAGTACTACCTCTACATTGTCCACGCTTTATGTCCTTACCAAACCGGACCTCGACAAATTGTCTCTACTCGCAAAGGATCCCTCCTTGCTTCCTCCGCGCCGTTTCCTCAGCTCGTGCGAACGCAATCCCCCCACCTCCTCAAAGCATTTATGGGATTTATTAGACACAGCCGCTCGAGGTCAGACATGGACCATCTGGTGTCAGTCATGGAGACATGTAGCTGTGATCGAGACAACGACGCGTTTGTCGATGAAGCACACGATTGGTCTTGGTTGAGCGATTCCGAACGTGAAAGCATGGCCCCACCAAGTCTCATATGTCTTGAAACCAATATGATCACGCTCATTTCCTCTATGGCTCATCTTTTGGCTCTTTCAATCAACCTTGATTCTCAACGAGGCTGGGGCTCGTTTTCTGACGCCGTAGGTTGGCCGGGGAACGGTATAACCGTGGTTACCCAATTATGCCGATGGCTGGATGTGACCACGTCCGTTGAGGTTGTCGAGCTTCTCAATTCATTTATGGTTCCTGGACCTGACTCTCCCATGGTTGATGCGATGCTCCGTTCGGCTACACTGCCAAGGAGTATTGTTATAATTCTGGAAAAGTTTTACGAGGCGTCCCCTTCGTTAAAAAGGCTTGCTATTGCGGCTCGGAGTCGTCACGTTACCGACGTGCACACAATCATTGAATTAAGTGAAAACTTGAGCTCAACAGAGGATGGTGTATCCATAGCCTACTTCTACGAAGATCAGGCAGAACCTTTCCTGGACGTCGTCTCACGTCTGGACAGAAAGCTTTTTCAACCGGCCTGGGATTCTCGGTGGTCCAACATGCTCCGAAAACATGCCGTTCCCATCCACGAAAAGCTTTGTCTTCCTCTCGATCCGACTCGGTATGCCCCGGATATCATAGCAGGGTTCAAAAAGCGACGAAATTTCTCCTACCGTTACCGAACCAAGGACCCTTATAAAACGACACAAGACATCATGCATGCGCTCCGTCGCCTCAGAAGCTGCGGGAACCAAAGTTGTCCGAATGAACATCTAGAAGTTAATCGGTGGTACCAGTGCGGACGGTGCCATCGAGTCTTATATTGCTCGAAGGAGTGTCAGAAGAAAGACGTAAGTTCCGTTAGCCCGCATTCGATTCATTTTGGCCATGCTCATCCCGACGCCTCTTCATATAGTGGAAAGACTCAAGGAAACCACACGAGAAAATTTGTGACACTCTTGAACTACTAAGCACTCTAGCGAATTTTCCAGATGCAGCACGCGGGAAGGCTCTTCCACGGCGACGTTCAGATGACAAATTTGAACTTATCTGTGATGAAGCTGGTTTAGATACGAGGACCATTCTCAAAGTGAACCAGCTTTTGATGAACGACGATCGGATTATGAAGCTTTTACAGACCGGTAAGATCCCCCTCTACTCCCTTGTATTAACGAACCACACTGATATATTTTAACTTGTAGTATATAGTCCTCGGTATAAATGGCGAATTTCGTGAACCTCAGCCATTGTGGTGCAAAAACCCAGGTCACAAACATTTGTAAGAAGACTTGTCAGAGGCTTTAATGGCAGTTTCAGTCACTAGATATAATGGAAAGTCCGAGTTCATTGCAGCTTAGTTTGGGTTCACTGCATGCACTATGCCTCACAGTATGTATATGTTAAGTCTAAAACCCAGGTCATATCCTCAAATACCTATCCCCATTTTCTATCGGCAGTCACTTCGACTCACGTCATCCCTGACCAATAGGCTATTAGCTATGTCTAATGTGAGCTAAACACAAGCAATTGACTATCAACATACCAGAGAGAGATAAATTGCGACGATAGGCTACCGCCAATCCGATTACAAACCAATTGAAATCGCCTCGCTTATGCCTCAAGATAGGAGAGTTGCATTGAAACCTAAACCTTCGTAACACTTTGTCCGTAAGGAATGCTCATGCTCCAGTATCTAAGCTACCTACCTCCATTGAAGCGAAATAGCCTGCAAAAGGAATCGTTAGATAGAGGATTGGAGAGACGGAGGTTCAAAGAAGCAACAACCACAACCAGCTTCCTCGGTCCTGGTCGACACAACCCCCAAAGGAGCTCTGGAGTTGCCGTGAAGGACATATGATATCCACTGACGTACATCCCGATGATCACAACGACATCAAATCCAACTGGATGAGTACCACTAGCTCGAGCGCATCTGAGATGCCTACGGTCACTGGCCAAAGACTAATCTGACATCCCGATGAGCCATATCTCTCGTTCTCAGCATCAGTAATCCCAAGCAGAGTCTCGTATCTAGCAAAAGACACCTTGAGAGGCACCGATGTTGGGGACAAGAGATGAGAGTGAGGTTCTTGCGCAGCCTTTGGGCAAAAGGGAGGCGGCTAGAACTCCCAAGGTGGTTCTCTGAACCACCTGCGTGTCCAGTGCGATCGATGTCCAGAAACATCGGGGAATCGTCAACGACAAGACGAAGGGCATAAGCCGAACTGGACCTCGTGTAGCTCTCATATCTTCGAGCCAAGAGAAATCGCAGCCAGAAGTTCAAGTTCTGCCGAAGTAGAAACCTCAAACCAGCCCAGCAGAGTTACTGCCTCGATTTTTGAAATCGAACATATTGTCTTGAAACAGTGATTACGAAAGGATAAACCTCCTTCGAGGTCTGTGCGGGGTAATCTTCACGGCGATGTATCGACCAGTGGTGGTTGCTGAAAGGATGGTGATTCGCTGCTTGGAAAGCTTCCGTCCGTGCCGTTTCTCCGAAGACGTCCGAAATTGACATGCATTATTGTTTTCATTCCCTAAACGCTTATGAACCTCGCTCCATACCCCGCTTTTCTCCTTAAGTTCCCTAGATCATCAATCTCATAAAATGACCAAGTGCTTTCCCTTTGAGGACATCTCACGTGTAAATGCCGTTCCTGGTATATAAAATGGCAAAGTTCTCATTCTTACAGCTCGTTGTTCGACATTCCAGGAACAGTTCTCTGGCGGACTTTCACGAAAGAAAAACGTTTGTTCTCCGCTGGTTTTGGTTCCTGTTTATCGCTCACTTATGCCCAACCATCTAGTACGACATACAAAACGAGAAAAAGATACGCATTAAGTAACAACCGACGAAACCTATTGGCAAATAGCCTCTAATCCATGTCATCCACCATTTTAAAGGTGCTTCGTTCCCATCATTCTCACTCGATGGCTTTGTCAAGTGACTCTCTGCCCCTGACAGAATTTCAAAAGCTCCGACACAAACGCAGAACCCTATCCGGAGAGCTGTGAGCACTGTATTGGTCGCAATATCCCTTGTTCCGGTGTCCAATCCAATGGCGCTTGTCTTGAATGCACGGAGTCCCAGAGAAAACCTCCAGAAGAATGTATCTTCCTGACATACAGAACATCGTGCGAAACGTGCCGGCGTTGGAAAATGAAGTGTTCTGGTGTGCTCGATGATGGGCTTTGTGAGAATTGTTCGAGGGGCGGGAAGGATAAGTCGGCCGATTGTGTATTTATGAAGAGGAAAACGTACGTGAGGAGTGGGAAATATGTTGGGGAGACCAGGAAGATCAACGAAGGCCACCAAAATAGAGGTGGCACGGGAGCCCGCCAGTCTTCTCTCTCCAGTCAAGGTGCGTTCTAAGAGTCGAACCAACTTTGAACGCCAAAAAGGTTATCGGCGAAGTTCTGTTTTATGCTTTATCATATTCAGATGCACTTATTACCACATTGTAATAGTTGTTTGTTTATAACAACGAGTTGAGTTATTCATCTGCCTGTATGACACTCCGATTCTCCATCATAACCACAGTCAATATTATGCTTCATTTCTTCCCGCGGGCATAAATATACCGTCTCAAAACTTTATAGAATGGAAGTAAGAGAAAAGACTCTCAATATTTCCGCCAAGTCCGGGAGGCGCGCTCCCACATTAGACTCTTGAAAGATGCCTAAGGCTTCCCTCTACTCATTCTTTTTAGAATTCACTGGCCACACGAATGCTGCAACACTGCATACACAGCCTACTGTTCAGAGGTTTCACAAGGCTTGACTTGATCGTGAACACTCTCAGCGTTTCCACGCTGAAATTGCCAATCCAATACCAAGATACAGAAATCTTAGCCACCGCAGGAAATTCCCCAAAAAGGCTAGATGCCATCCAACAGCACTCAGCGCCGCCCACTTTTGAGCATATCCATGAAAGTAAAGAACTCAGCTCCTTTTCTGCAACTAGCGAGATTGGTTCTAAGTTGAATCCGATGAAAGAGTCCGAGGATGAGACGTAGAATGTAAAATTGACTAGTTTGAGAATGTAAAGCGGTGCTGAGCCAGTGGGATGACGGATAAGCTACAGGTCGCCGAGAGAGTCTATCACTGGATGACTTCCTGTAAGGATTCAAATATTCGAATGAGGTTCTAAACCGTTGTCAATGGCGGCTGTAGCAGTTCGCATCACACTTTTTCGAATATTTTTAGCGTTTTGAGTCTGGCGAAGGGTGCCGACCCTCCCCCAATGGCTCAAATCCAAAAATATTTGGTGTCGATGCAGGATTTGATAGGTTTGAAATGGCATCCAAATATTTAGAAGCTTATGGGAAGTCATCCATTATTGAGCTTCCCTAAAGGATAGGAATCTAGGCATGGTTTCCGTACAGAATGTCTGAAACGGATAGCACGTGCAATATCCAGACGGAGCTTATAGGATTGAATTGCTTTTAGTCGGCTTGTTAGGGACGGAGGACCAGGAAGCAGGATGAAATGCTGTTTGGTATACTATAGGCGAAAGTGAGTGTTCTTTATGAGGAGAGAATGAGTTGTTTTGTGGGGAAAAATAGGATGTCATGGATTAGCTCTTGCTGTGTGAGCATGCTCACTGGATACCAGTGACTGGGATACTAAAATACTTCGAATGGAAAGGTCGTCAGTCGTCAGTACCGACGAAGATTCCAAAGAGTTTCAATGGCCCATATCATGACAGGATGAGCCTTAATCAGTGCGAGTGTTGGTGGCTTCCCTTCTGCCATCACTACCCGCCTACCCTGTTCATGTACACTGCGGCTTGAGCTTCATCTCCTATTAACCTTCTTCTGAATATGGCGTCTTCACCTTCGGTCTCTGTTGTGCCTGCTCCCCTTCCCCAACCGGATGCTTGCCGGCTACTTAATCTTCCTGGGGAACTATTCTTTCGAGTCTTGCAAGCGTGTACCATCTCTTCCATCCTGAAAATACGCCAGGTTCTGGCATTTACATTTCCTTAATTTTACTTCTGCTTAAGTTGCTTTCAGTGTTGTACCATCGCGTGGCATTATACCAAAGACCGTAGTGTTTGGATGCACCAGCTGTCATCCTTCCTTGCTCTGATGAAAATAGGGCACCACACAGTGGTTCCAGACATTGACCGCCTCGCAACTACAGACCTGGAGCTGCTCGTCAGTCGCCACCTTAGATTTAGATATCGTGCACGAAGGTGCCAAAGCGGCTCATTGGCCTGTACCAAATGGAGAGTATCAGGGTCAGAGGGAATTCAGTCCGTCCTGATGCTTCGAGGAGGTCGATTGCTTGTAGGTTGTTCTAGGGGCACTTTATTCTGTTGGGACATTGGCTTCCAGATTGGTCGTCCAGCAGAGAGCACGGTGTTAGTTTGCAGTGCGACAATTGACTTACCCCCAGGCTGTACTTCTGATTCCACGTGCATCTGGCATCATCGTTATGTCAATCGCATGGTCTATGTTTCCATTTGGACTTCTGGGAATTGGTACGCCATTCAGGAGCACACCAAATTGGTCTATAACCAACAAAATTTTGTTTCAGGGGACATCGGGCGTACGTGTGCACTTACACATTGAATCTTACCTCGACACAAAGAGAATTCCACTCCGTTTCGCGATTGTTACTTCCGGAGGGCTTCAATGCTGGGAGCCTACATAGTGAGAAGCTCACCCTTTACCGAGAATCACCACCAGCCCTTGGAGTTCATTATTATGACCCACCAATCACGATAACGTGGGATTCTAAACCTCCAGCATATGTAAGCACCTCACTTCATGATTAGATTTCTTATTTTTGATCGTCTTCCATGCAGTTCTCCATCCCTAGCTCCATGCCAAATTTCGCCATTGTCGAGTACACTGATGCCGACACGGACGTCGACGAGGGGTCGACCAAGATTCCCACTGTGACAATTTGGGAACTCCCCACTCCATCTCGTTTTGGTACTCAACCCACCCAACACCTTACAGACTACAAACCCTTCAGAACGTGGCACATGCCGGCTGAGTTCCCAGGCGATCTCATTTCCGTAATTTCTTGGGAGAAAGGGCTCCAAGAGGGAACTTATTTTAATCGATTCAAATCTGATGAAGAGACTGTAACAGTTCTCCGTCACAGCGTCGTACCTAAATACTCTGAATTCGCCGATCTTATGGAACCTGAAATCCACAACGATCCTACCATTGACCTTCCTCGCTCTACATTCGGGAGCCTCCAGGAGAATGATTTAATTGAATTGTGCACGTTCCCGGACGGGATGCGAGTTTTGTATTGGCCGGCTGGGGCGAAATTATTCATGCATTTCTCCCACGCCAATGACGAGTTTCCACCATTTCATGTCAGTGTTGGAAGCCAACATCCCGCATTTCAACAATGGTATACACATTCAATTATGGTTTCAATTGGGCGAATATGCGTTTTGGACGAAGGGGAGGTTGAAATTTGGGAATTGTGTTGAAAATGACCTGTACATGCAGGGGCTAAAATCCCAGACTCAGAACCTTTAACCAATTGTATTCTAAATGGAAGCCGTGAATATCCCACTGACAAACACTTCGAAGAGAGTTGAACATTTAACCTGCAAAGTTGGTGTCTATGAGGATCCGCCTGTCAACATATCTCTAAGTCGGCCATTCTGAATCCTCGCGAGTAGATTTCACACAGAGTACATGGTGAATATGATGCAATCGTTCACATATGAAGCTAGTTTCGAAGCGAAACTCCTACCTGAAAACTTAAACCATTCTTTATGCATAATCTTTCAGTATAAATCTCGACGAAATATGTGATACAAATTACTAGGGATGCCAGGCTACTCTACGAGTAATAAATAGCATTATCAATCCCAAACATTCCCCCCAGGCGGTAGTTCAGGACCCTTAATTCCATCAAACCGTTCGTAAAGCAGGTAGGGAAAAGGGAGCTTTTCTGACTCTCGCATTCGTCTAAATATTGTGGTCCCGATCGAACAATTAAGCGAATAGATTCTCTTGCAAGGACATGATCCAACCCCAGCCATCCATCAGTTTCAGTGAGAATGCGTGTGACAGTAGCAGCCCTCGCCTTCGCGGAAGCGTCGAAGTCACATTTGAGGTAGGAGAATGCATGACTCGGACCTTGGGACTTGACCATTCCTTCGATTTCGGCAGTGAGCCATTCTAAAAAAGTAGCAGGGCCCTGGTCATAATATCGGAAGACATCGGGAAGGACTACGAATTGGAGAGTTTCAAGAGAGGTCAAGACACTGAAGTCAAGGTCATGAAGATCATTCTTGGACAGGAGATTCGACACTACAAAAATATTGAAATGAATTGTCTCAATCAAAATGAACGCAATTCACACAAGAACCAGAAACCTTACTGAATTGATCGACCAACTGATATCCGAATCGGAACGTCGTCAGAGTTGCAGCGCATACTTTCAACATTGGAGCTGAATAGGAAAGGGGATGGTTGATTTTAACGTCGCCGGCTAGTGCCTCTTGCCAAATATCGAGCACTCTCAGTGTGTTCTGCAAAACCGAGATGCGAACAAGTTCCATTAGTGGCGAGGATGGGAGGAAATAGTCTTCAAAACATCTGCTCAGGGTAAGACCTGGTAAGGTAGTCTTGAAGTGGACCGGTGATGAGCTATTATCTTGTGTTTGTGTGCTCAAACACTTCACCTCGTGAAGACCAAGATGTCTAATACAAGGTCTGGCTGCCAGAAGTTCTAGGATGGGAACTTTGAGTTCTTGAAGGCAAAGTACATCTAGGTTTGGGCAGACAGTGTCCGACGCTAAAAGAGGATTGTAGATTTCTGCTGGGATGAGCGGAGCATCAATTGCCTTGTATGTCCCAACCAGCACCAAGTCTCGTAAATTGGCTAGATTTGCGAAAAACTGCCCAAATTCGTCGATCAATCCGCATCTCTCGAGAAGTTGGACCTCAATTTCAGCCGACAAAACAAAATGGAGAAGACTGCGGGAAGCGTTCTCCCGCAAAAACGAGATAAGATCTGTTGGATTGTGGACATTATTAGCATTTCCCTTTCTCCTTGAGTGACCAATGGATGTCCATCCATGGACTACACGGAGAGTCCGCCACATAAGACTCTGGACGGTGATATGGAAGTCCTGTTGACTAAGGCACAGTTTGCAAGAACGACGGGCTCCGCCTCGAGTACTGAGAGAATCTTTTGGTAAAGCTCATGAGGGAAAAAAGACATCCGTGTGGCACGGTCCTTTGTTGCTAATGAAGAGGGTGGGAGTCAATGGTCGTGGTCGTCAGGACAGAGCAGTTACAGGGCAGGCCGCTTCGGCCAGACCGGTTTGGTTTTATCCAATGTCTTGTGAAGATAAAAGAGCTGCCTTTGCCTGGCATCCTCATCCCGCTGTGAGTCGTAGGAATTCATGTCGATGACCGTTCATCACACGAATTTCTCAGCGGTGCAGAGAAGTACTCGAACTCCCCGTGAGGACGTGTCTTGAAATAGGATAAAAAATCGGTTCGACATCCCACATTGTGATATACATATGTACCAAGAACGTCATATTCAAAAGTCCGTAAGAATTGTAGTCATGAATCCAGATAATAATAATACAATAATCCATAAAAAAGAGAAGGCAAGATATAGGTAGGGAAGTGAATAGGGGAAGCTGTTGGTAGGAACCTCGTAAACTGGATGAACAAGCTATTCAGACCTCATGTGATATGGAGGAGGTTCACGAAATATAGATCTTGCACGCGAAAACTTGGATGAGGTTGTGCCTGCCGTGCTCCGGCCGTGCTGAGACCCAGCGAAATACGGGTCAACCGCCCCGTTACCAAAGCTCGCGGGCTCAAACGAGGGGGCTCGAGTGAATAGATCGAGTTCGTCAGAGGACGACACGGTGGCTCCTGGGAATGAAAATTTAACTTTTTGTGCGGAAAGGAATTGAAGAGAACAGCCTCACCAGAACGTGTTTTCCTTCGGTTTCGAAGGAGCAGGAAGGCAAGCATGCAGAGCGCGACAAAACCAACTCCCCCAATGACACCACCAGCGATGGCTCCCACATTAGGGCTCGAGCCTCCGCCACTGCTTGAGGACGATGTCGGCGCTCCAGTCAAGCCAGTGGTACTTCCAGAAATGGCCTGCTGCTGGGCATTGGCAAACAGGTCACTCTTTCTAGCAATCCCTCCTCCAACTGGTGAAACAATCAAGTAGTCAACGTAGATGGGCTGATTGTTTTCAAGTTTCATAGTGAAAGTGTGCTCTTGATTTGAGGGGAGGTCGTTGTAGAGGAAGAGCTGTTCGCCATAAACGACAGAAGTGGGTATTGGGTAAGCTGCCTTCATTGGCCCGCCAGAGTCGACCGTGTATGTGACGATAGTAGAAGAGGTAGGAATGTTTCCTTCAGTATTGGCGATACCCAAAGGATCGAGATTCCCATACACAGCTATAGCGGAACCTAAAACACGAAATTTTCAATACATAGGGGCTGAGGAAATGCTAGAGAGGACGAACCATTAAATTTGAAGCTCATAGTGTCCCCGTATTTTCTCCCAAACTTTAGCCGTCCCTTAAAGACTTGATCTGAGTCCAAGTCTATCCAAGAACCTTCATACTGAACCCTCGGATCTCCCTGGTCAACGATGTAGTTCGTGTCTGTTTGGGGAGAGAAGGCAGAAGAAGTTTCGTAAATGATGGCGTCCAAAAAGATGGTCCCGTTGTTGGCCTGCGTCCATTTGAGAGTATGGCTTTTTGCTGGATCGAGGTTGGAGGCAGTATAAAAAGAGTTGAAGAAGGTAGCTTGTTTGAGACTTGAAGGACCTGTAAAGTTCGTAACAGCTCCCCCGTCTATGGAAAAGGAGGAAACGACAGGGATGGAAGGTGTTCCGGGGTCACCGCCAGGTGAATGGAGGACACCAAGAACTTCAACAGAAGTCCCTGCGAAAAACAAGTGTTAGAGGCAACTGGAATTATGAAGTCGTAGAATATCCGACTAAATACCTTGGAAAGTCATCTCAAATGAAGCGCCTTCTGACCTAGGCTGCATTGACGTCTTGTTCCAATCAGGAAATGTTCCAGTTGAGAACCATCCCGGAGTTGAGGAGTATGTGATCTGGGCAGAACGGTCGTCGACTATTACAGTATTAGACATGTTTTTCTCCAATGAATCGACAAGAAGGTGAGAAGGTGAGAAGAAAGGGAAGTACTTACGGCCAACCTATTCATGCAGTGAAAGCGTAGTCGTTATTCGTGACTGTCAAGTTCCCGCTTTCGAACGCTGATTATGATTGTGTTCGCCGATCTCTCCGAAAGCGTAATGTCGGGGAAAAAAAAAAGGTGATGCGAAAGACGGAAGGGTGTAAGCAACTTTAGGGCTGTAAAAATTGAGCTGCAGCTCCGCATTCTCCTGAACTAGGTGACTGACAGCGATAAAAACAGATAGAGGACTGAGGAATTTGTAAGAGGAAGGAGTATGCGGGAGTTGAAAATGGGCTGCATGGGGGTTTAAGGAAGAACCGGAATGCAGTGTCTTGGAATTCCCAGCGACCACCCTCTCTTCCTTCCCCCTCTTCCTTTGTCATTTTTGCTCCTATTTCTCCCTTCATCCTTATACGGAAGAAAATTCATCTTTTCGGCCTTAAATCATACAAAATTGTGAAGCAGAGTAGCGGCCGAGTTTGCCACTCCAACTATACAGGCACAGACTGCGATACCAAATCACCCCCCAAGTTCATACCTTATTTCCCGACCGCTCTTAGTCCTTTAGTTCCATCCTATTTCATGCATATTCAACGTGGCAACTTACCCGTGGTGATACGAGACCCACGTATCATCCTCCGGACAAAGGTAATCAAAGGTTAAGTCCGACAAAAGTTACAAGCCGTAAAGACCGTAGATAATGATACAAATCAGTCCGAAATAAGTAGTGTGCGAAGAGAATGTCTGCCACGATCGTCTTATCGATTCGGCTGCAACACCCTCGAGCTCATGCTCGGTTGACCAGCCACTCTACCCATACTCGCGTCATAGGAAGGGGGCTCCTGACCCTCAAATGAGAGTCCTCTTGTTATTGGAAAGGCGGGTACGGTCATCACGCCTCCACGATTTCCTTGGGAGGAGTCGGGAGAATATACTTCTTTCACCGTGCTTCTGTTGAGGCTTGTGTTCACGAAGGGTGCAATTTGAACAGTGGATCGCGGAATATCATCGAAAGGGAGGGTGTTAGCTATAGATTCGGATGATAAATTTGTTATAATAAAGAACAGAAGTGAAAATAGACGAACCTCTTCTTCGCTTTCGAAAGAGTAGGAAAAGCAGGATAGACAATGCGATAAATCCAACACAACCGATGACACCACCAGCAATGGCACCAACATTAGGACGCGAACCTCCGCCTCCCAACGGGGAATTATTCGAAATTGCATTTTGTTGGGCCATCTGAAACAAGTGGCTCTTACTGGCGACCTCTTTCCCGACAGGCGAGACAATAAAATAGTCGATGTAGATCGATTGGTTGTTCTCAAGCCTCATAGTAAAGGTGTGCTCTTTGTCTGAGGGGAGACTGTTGAGGAGGCACAATTGTTCGCCAAAACTTTTGTCTGCATCGGAAGGTATCGGATAGCTCGCTTTCATAGGCGCTCCAGAGTCAACCGTGTAAGTGACGAGAGTCGAAGCAGTAGGAATTTTTCCTTCAGTATTGCGGTTTCCTTGCAGATCCAGTTTCCCGTACATCGCAATGGCAGATCCTAACGTCCAGATGTGGTCAGTATGCAAATGGATTCCACAAGTCGAGGAATACATACCATTGAATTTAAGGCTTATACTATCCCCGCTCCTTTTCCCGTACTTTAACTGTCCTTTGAAGACTTGGTCCGAGCCCAGGTCCGACCAAGAGCCATCATACTGCACCCTCGAGTCACTCTGGTCAATTACATAGTTCGTGTCTTCCTTGGGAGAGAAAATAGGAGAGGCTTCATAAATAATAGCATCTAGGAAGATAACCCCATTATTTGTCTGCGACCATAGGAGCGTGTGGTTCTCGTTGGGGTCGAGGTTGGAAGCAGAAAAAAAGGAGTTGAAAAATGTGTTGTGGGGTACATTCGACGGGGCCGTAAAGTTTTTTACAATCCCTCCATCGAGATAGAACGAAGAGACAACGGGAACCGCCTTGTCTCGCAGAGGTTGCAGGACTCCCAAAACTTCAATCGAAGTTCCTGATAGCAGAATCGGTTTTAGAGAGAGAACTAGCCAAATAAAGTGTAGAAAGGAATGACAATATACCTTGGAAGGTCAGCTCAAATGAAGCACCTGCTGACAAGGGCCGCTTTGATGTACTTCGCCAGTCAGGAAAAGTGCCCTTCTCTTCCCATCCAGGGCTTGAGGAGTATACGATCTGGGCAGAACGGTCATCGAGAATTACAGTATTGGGCATGGTGCTCGCCAGCAAGCCGACATGGACGTCGTATGAGGGTGAGGTCCGCTAGCTGGGCTCGCTTTGGAATAAATCGAAGGAAACTAATTTGATGAGAAGTAACTCCAGGATTGTTTAAGATTATGCCACTGTAATACCGCCTTCTCCGAAGCTGTTCGGGCTCACGGAGGGAGATATTATTACCATCGACAGAGAGTTGCTGGGCGGTGTTGGTGGGAGTACAATGTGTATGGAAGTTCAGCCCTAAGCGGGTATGGGATTCAGTTGACTCTTGCCGCCAAGGTCATATCAGTATCTTGTACAGTTTCTGCGTTCATGGCTACCTTGAATTCCTGGCTTTCATTCAAACATGAATGGACCAACCCCGACGTCCCCTCAAACAAACACGGCCATTCAGGTAGTGGCATTGATGATGTCAACTAGGGCTTTCGAATTCTCTAAAATCTATAATGGAAGCAGTTGAGTCCGTTCATTAATGCCAAGCCTCGGGGCACCCTCCCGAGAAATACCAAGGAGAGCGAGGTTAACTCCTCTCTCTCTCTCTTTTTTTTTGGATGGGAATGGGAATGACAGGAAAATGCAAGGGATTTGCTTGGGATTTGTGGCCATGGGCGGGCTGGAATGAGCACTATATGTGAGAGGACAACGTTGAGGCGTTCGGCGTGTTCATCAAAGCAAGAGCTAACCAACATGTCACCGACAGCTTCGTGGTCCGGAACCGATTCCGATCTTCTCCAGCTTTTTCTTCCACTCTACTCTGGTCCTTTTGACAATATGGAAGGATCCCCAAAGATGATACCTCAACTCCTATTCTTTTGAAGAATTGTATTGGAGCGTTTTCGGGGGAGCATCGTTACTATGGAGTACCTGCAGTTCATTGACAAACGTTCAATACGTCCTCAACTGGCTTCTCGTCAACATCGGTGCGCCCCGCCCTTTCTAATCTTACACGCTGTGACTACCAAAGTTCTTCCTGTATTGGACGGCGAAAGAATTAGTGTCACATTCCTTCGCTCTGTCCTGGACTCTAACTGTGTAAGGGGTGAAGCTCAGGTCGTCGATACCAAGACGTTCTGTGTTATCCAAAGTGCTATTCAGCAAGAGGAAACGAACGACATGAAGGTAAGACGAAAAGTAGAGCTTGCGTAAGTAAGGAACGACGATCCTATTTCCCCAAACCCCAGCCAGTCTAACCCAATCCTTACAAACCGTGAGTAGGACGATGAGCCTTACATACGGGGTGCCCATCGGTTCCTTGGAGGACTTTGGGTTTTCCTCCCTTAAACCAAACTTATATCGCCCATGATTTAGTCAGAACGGGTCCGAATGAGCTCCATGCGGTCTCGTTCCCTTCGCGCATACTTGACCCATTGTCTGCAGTGGGAACACAGTCCTCTCCAAAGGGCGCGGCTACCCCTTCATATGATTTTCATCGGAAATGATGTATCTCTCGGCCTCTTGTGTTGCATTTACTAGTTGATAACATGTAAGTTACTCCAAAAAGATTTCCATGTGCTTCCATCTTACGTTCAATCCCCAATACATTCACCAAGTAGAGCCCAGATGATAGTCAGAAGAACTCAGAACTGAATATGAAGACAGGCTGTCTGATCTAGACTCAAAGATGCCCTGATGCACATCTGAAGCGGGTGGCCATTGTTGGGAGAATAAACCGAGGGACGTTACGAGTAATCAAGTCGGGTCGAACGGGAGAGAAAATCTGTCAGCGCACAAGAAAGGGGAATCAACGTTGTTAGATTTCGTAGGACTAGCGAACGAGTATTTTATACTATTCTATAGTAATTGTAAGTAGGAAAAGGAAATGTAAATATGCGGTAAGTATTACAATGGATAGACAAAGGAATCGTAAGGAAAACAATGAGAAAAAGAGAGAGAAAAAGAAGGGAAAAATAACCCCGCTAGGGAGTTAACGAAACACGTTGTCCGTAAGTGAGGACAACGAGGTAGGCGCGAGGCGGACTAGCCAGAATCGGCGGCTGGTCTGCTTTGCTCGCTCAACAGCCATAAGCCCCGAACTTCTGGATTGTGTTTCTTGTATCCAATATTTAAATGAAATTGACAAGGCATGCAAGGAAACAAGCAGGGAATGACCAAAAAAATGCTACAACTTTTGTAAATAACGATGATGATAATACAAATGACCTTCGAATGGGTCCATAAAATAGGTATGGAGGGAATGCATGCCATCTTCCTATCGATTTGGCTGCAACCTCGAGCCTATGTTCGGTTGATTAGCCACTCCACCCGTGCTCACATCATAAGAAGGTGGCGCCTGAGTTAAAACTTCCATTCCTCTTGTGAATGAGAAAACGTATGAAGTTGTCCCCTGTGAAGAGTCGGGAGAATATGTATCCTTCACCAAGCTCTGATAGCGGTTCGGGGGTGCCAGGGGTGCAATTTGACCAGTAGGCCGGGGAACATCAGAGAAAGGTAGAGCGTTCGCTATATATTGTGAATTTCAATTCGGCATTACAGAGAAGAAGAGAAGGAAATGGGGCTGACCCTTTCTTCGATTCCTAAAGAGCAGGAAGATGAGGATAGACAAGGCGATGAATCCGACTCCACCAACGATACCGCCAGCGATGACGCCAATGTTAGGATGCGAACTCCCGGCTCTAGTGGGCGAAGATGCCGAGGTCGTACTTATGGTAACTCCCGACGTAGGAGTATTCGACACTGCGTTTTGTTGGGCAGTTTTAAACAAATCGCTCTTACTGGCAAGCTCATCGCCAACTGGCGAAACAATAAAATAGTCAACGTATATCGGCTGGTCGTTCTCGAGTTTCATAGTGAAGGTGTGCTCTTGGTTTGGTGGTAGGTTGTTGTAGAGGCACAACTGTTCACCGTAAACGGTGTTAGAAGGTATTGGATAGGCTGCTTTTACGGGTGTGCTGGAGTCGACCGTGTAGGTGACGAGAGTGGAGTTGGTCGGGATATTTCCTTCGGAGTTGGCTATTCCAAGAGGGTCAAGGTTGCCGTACACTGCGATGGCAGATCCTAACATGCAAATGTGTTAGTACATACAATAATTCACAAGATGAAGAATACTCACCGTTGAATTTGAAGCTCACACTATCTCCAGTCTTTCTCCCAAATTTCAGTCCTCCTTTGAAGACTTGATCTGAATTCAAGTCTGTCCATGAGCCCTCGTACTGCAACCTGGCATCCCTCTGATCAATGACATAGTTCGTGTCTTGCTGGGGAGAAAACAACGGGGATGCGTCATAAATTATAGCATCAAGAAAGATGCTCCCATCGTTCCCCTGCGTCCATGTGAGAGTATGGTTCACCGTGGGGTCGAGGTTGGAAGCAGAAAAGAAAGAGTTAAAAAACGTAGTCTGTGCTAGAGTCGACGGCCCTGTGAAATTTGTTACGGCTCCTCCATCAATGGAGAATGACGAAACGACGGGAACGGAGGCAAATCCTGCGTCGACACCCGGAGAGTGGAGGACTCCCAGAACTTCAACTGACGTTCCTGTGAAAAGATAAACGTTGAACATCACTGAGATGATAAAGTGTCTAGGAAGATTGATAACACACCTTGGAAAGTTACCTCGAAAGAAGCACCTTCAGACTTGGGCTGCCTGGAGGTTTTGTGCCAGTCCGGGAAAGTACCAGTATCTGCCCATCCAGGGTCTGTGGAGTATACAATCTGGGGAGCACGGTCATCGAGTATTACAGTGTTTGACATAGTGCTCGCCAGCGAGCGGACATGGACGTAGGAGGAGAGGCAAGTCCACTGTTGACCTTAGAATATCTCAAAGTCAAATAAACATAATAGAAGCAACTCTAGGATTGCTATGTGATTAAGCCGCGATACTTCCACCTTCTTCGAAGTTAATCAATCTGACGGACGAATTCGTCACTACCATCGACGAAGAGTCGCTCGTTAAGTTGCGCGTAAGCTAGGTACATGAGAGTTCAGGGCAAGTTCAGAAAGTGGTTTTCTGCCTCTTGCGTCCAAGCCAACATCATTTTCTACTGGCCTTTTCGGTCATTTTGGTCATTCCGCATCCTCGGCTTTAGTTCAAACATAAATGGGCCGACACCGAGACCCCTTCAAACACACCTGTAGTGCACTCGCGCTTCTATAGGAAGTCACGCGAGGGCGAAGAAGGGTGCAGGGTAGACCGAGGAGTCGAAATCCTCTCAAACTAACACACTAAACACAATCAAACTATACGCTACGTAGGTAGATAGCAATATAATTCGATTTCTTTCTGATTTCTTTTATGTGAGAACAGCGGGGAACTACACAGATTGGGTTGCAATCGATGTAGAGGAGTGTGCACACCAGCGTGGGATTCGCACAATTGTAATGTAATGGATTCTCTCGGTTCGATAGACTCGTTGGTACTAAGCTCAGTTCTCGGGTTTCTCGGGTTCTCTGGCTCGGTACGATACTCTTTGCTCGGGCTCGGGTTCTCGGCTCAAACTCTGGTATTGGGTCTAGTCTATCTTTCCGACGTTGTCTGCTAGCGCTCCACCTGGGTAGGTAAGGGCAGGAAGCGGGGACAAGCGTGAGGTGCTTGACCGCTCCTCCCTGGTTTATATAGGTAAGTAGCTCCTCGTTTAGCTCCGCAGTCCGTAACCATAGATATCGTATGTAGTAGTGAATAGGAGAAGGTTTGATATTACAGGGCACCAATCGGGAAAATGAGAAAAGCGGGAATTGAGAAAAGGCGCGTGTATTGCCTTATTTGGTAGTAAGACTCGTTCTGTGAGTCTTTGGTTGTTCTTTAGTAGTGTACTGTAGTTGAATACAGTACTTTTTAATGCCTGTTGAAGGCGTTTTCTTAGTTCTTTCATATGTTCTCAAAATCCCGGACGCTCTTCCCAATGGGTCAAGTTTGCCGTCTCGGGCTCTTTCTTTCTGTCCGTTTCATAGTTTCCCGTGTTTTCGGATCTCTGATATTCAAAAGTAAGGTTTATTCTACCCTACGGCTTCACAAACGACTGAGCGAGGAGCCCAGGACATCTTGATGGTTGCAGATCTTTGATAAGCGCCCACTTGACAGGCTTCCGAAGCTTGCTCGACATCGGAAAACTCCGCACTGACTTCTTTCACAGAGTTTGACGACCCGGAGGCCTCATTCTAGGTGAGTTCCGTCTGGTTTCACGTCGGGTCCGAGCTTCTAACTAATGACTTCATTGAACAGTGCAAAATCGCGTTTTTATTGGGTAGTAGGTGCGTGTGCACATCATCTCCCTTAAACTCAAATACCGACTGTCCTCAGTCTTTTCGTTAATCGAACCGCGTGCTGCGGTTCGATGGTCTGTCTTCACATGGTATGTGGGTTTCGCTCTTTCAAATTCTCTATTGGTATGGTCCCTATCTGGTAAGTCTAAATGTTTGACTTTTGAGACCAGATTGTCGCTGCGAGCGGCGGCCTTCCCGCCTTCTAAGTATCTCCCATCTTTTCGTCTCCTGTTTTCTGGGACTTTTTGGGCTACTCAGGGCTCAGAGGTCTCCATTCTTGGTATCACGAGGACTCGCCTCCCTCAAACTCAGCTGATATGTCCCTAATTTGCATATTGTCGGGACGGGTAAGTTTTCCCTTGTTTTCCTGAGTATTAAGGTATAAAAGCCTCGCTTTCTTTTCTCTAGTAAGTCACTTTCAACTACTATCTTGCTGAACACTCGCTTACTATGTCTTCTCAAGTTTCTTTCGCTCTTTCTGCCGCTGATTGCACTGCACTCGTTAACGAGGTCACCTCTGCTGACTCGGCTTTTGGCACTGTTCTAGCGCCAGGAGCTGTCGTCGACTTCTTTCATACGAACTTTCTGTCCGGTCTCTTGGTTAAGGTGGTGAGTACCATCCGCTAATCATTGCGCTCTTTCTGTCTAACTTCTTTTCTAGGCTACAATTCCTCCCGATTTCACCGTCCAGGCCGTCACCAAGGAGTCGAAGTTTATCGCAGCTTCGTTCCACCTTCGTGACGCTGCCGTTAAGGCCTTCAAGGTGCCTTTCAACGAACACGGGAAGCCCATCTTTGCCAAGGCTCCTCCCGTTCTCAAGGATGCTCAGGACCGGTTCTATCGCGTTATCTTCGACGAACAAGCTCGTCGAAGAGAGGAAGTCCTCAAAGTCGAGGCTGCTGCCAACGTAAGTTTCTCATTTCTTTTGTCTTATAATCGCTTATTTGTCATTCATCTAGGCTAAAGGTAAGTTCTACCAATCTCTCGTGATCGTCATTTCTGACGACGAGGAAGACTTAGAGGACTCCAATGGGAGTATCTCTGTTGGCAGTACTACCGATACCGTAAGTCTTTCTTTGTTCAACTTCTCGTATCCGCTCATTTTG